>JAVKPL010012479.1:0-597161 GCA_032173675.1 Gastrolobium villosum | reverse complement strand
ACTCTTTCTTAGGAAGTTTACAACCACCTTCGCATCATTAGTAGGAAGAGTTGTTGCCTCAACCCACTTAGAAACGTAATCCACAGCTACCAGAATGTACTGGTTGGAATAGGAAGATGGAAATGGTCCCATGAAATCAATCCCCCATAAATCAAATAATTCCACCTCCATAATAGTGTTTAGAGGCATTTCATCTTTCCGGGAAATGTTCCCTGTCTTTTGGCATCTTTCGCATTTTTCCACATACTCTCTGGCATCTTTGAAAAGAGTAGGCCAGTAATATCCACTTTGTAATACCTTTTGTGCAGTTCTGTTTCCACCAAAATGACCACCATAATCAGAATTGTGACAATGCCATAAAATTTCCTTGATTTCCAATTCTGATACACATCTTCTCAAGATTCCATCAGCACATTGGAAATACAGGAATGGATCATCCCATACATACCTCCTGGCATCATGTAAGAACTTTTTCACTTGTTGCTTTGTGAGATCAGGAGGTACTTTCTTGATGACCTTAAAATTAACAAAATCAGCAAACCATGGTTCCATATGTAGTGCAAAAATTGGTTCTTCAGATAATTTCACAGATATTGCAAGGACTTGTTCATCCGGAAAATAATCGTTGATCTCTAAAGCAGGATCATCTTGTAGGGTCTTCTCTCGGATTCTGGATAAGTGATCCGCAACCTTATTTTCCATTCCCGACTTGTCTTTGATCTCTAAATCAAACTCTTGAAATAACAACATCCACCTTAACAGCCGTGGTTTTGCATTTTGTTTAGAGATCAAATACTTTATTGCTGCGTGATCAGTAAAAATGATGGTCTTGGCACCAAGGAGATATGGTCTAAATTTATCAAGTGCATAGACCACAGCGAGCATCTCCTTCTCTGTTGTTGCATAATTTACCTGTGCTTCATTCAGAACTTTGCTAGCATAATAAATTACGTGCAACAGTTTGTTTCTTCGTTGGCCAAGAACAGCACCAATAGCTAGATCACTAGCATCGCACATCAACTCAAATGGCATACTCCAATCAGGTGAAACCAAGACAGGAGCAGTAGTGAGTTTTTCCTTTAATAAATTAAAGGCTTTGAGACACGCATCGTTAAAAACGAACTCATTATCTTTCATGAGAAGTTGACTTAGTGGCTTGGCAATTTTTGAGAAGTCTTTGATGAATCTTCTATAAAAGCCAGCATGACCAAGGAAACTCCTCACTCCATTAACATTAATTGGAGGAGGTAGTTTTTCAATGAGCATTAGTTTTGCTCTATCAACTTCTATACCGTCCTTAGAAATTTTGTGTCCAAGCACAATGCCTTCTTGGACCATGAAATGACATTTTTCCCAGTTAAGGACCAGGTTTGTCTCTTGACATCTTTTCAGTACTTTAGATAAATTGCCTAAGCAATCATCAAAGCAAGAGCCAAATACCGAAAAGTCATCCATGAATACTTCTAAGAACTTTTCTACCATATCTGAGAAGATTGATAACATGCACCTTTGAAAAGTAGCAGGTGCATTGCATAATCCAAACGGCATTCTCCTATAGGCAAAAACGCCAAAAGGACAAGTGAATGCTGTCTTTTCTTGATCTTCTGGAGTCACTGCAATTTGATTATAACCACTGTACCCATCAAGGAAACAATAATATGAATGACCTGCTAACCTTTCCAGCATTTGATCCACAAAAGGGAGAGGAAAATGATCCTTCCTAGTTGCTTCATTAAGCCGTCTGTAGTCAACACACATTCTCCATCCAGTAATTGTCCTGGTAGAAATTAATTCATCCTTATCGTTCTTTACCACAGTAACACCTCCTTTCTTTGGTACAGTTTGTACAGGACTCACCCATGCAGTATCTGATATTGAATAAATCATTCCAGCATCAAGAAGTTTAACTACTTCTTTTCTCACCACTTCTTTCATCATGGGGTTCAATCTCCTTTGAGGCTGCCTTACAGGTTTGATATCATTCTCCATGAGAATTTTATGCGTACAGAAGGAAGGGCTTATACCCTTAAGATCAGCCATGGACCATCCTAAAGCAGTCTTATGCTTTAAAAGAATTTCTTTCAGTTTCTTCTCATCATTAACAGATAAACTGTTATTTATGATCACTGGATATGTTTCATTGTCACCCAGGAACATATACTTTAGGGCTGGAGGTAACTCCTTAAGATCAACTTTAGGAGCACCTATTTCCTTGTCAGAAGTCTTCTGTTCAAGCAACTCATTAGCAACTTTAATGTCTTCCTCAAAAGGGATATGATCTCTTTCTTGCAATTCAACAGTAAATTCTTGCAAGGGAGTTTCATCTTCATGCATCACTTCTTCTAAGACATTAATTTCAAAACAATCACTATCATCATCTGGTCTTTTTATTGCATCAAAGACATTGACGGTGATTGTGTCTTCATTCATCCTTAGCACCAGCTTTCCCTGTTCTACATCAATCATTGCACGGGCTGTGGCCAGGAAAGGTCTACCCAATATGAGAGGCATTTCATTCTCAACCTCCATATCAAGCACAATAAAATCAGCCGGAAAGATGAACTTGTCAATTTCTACCAGAACATCTTCGACTATTCCACTTGGTTTTCTCAAGGATCTATCAGCCAGTTGAAGAGAAACCAGAGTAGGCTTCAATTCAGTGATCCCTAAGGCTTTACAAACAGATAAGGGCATCAGATTAATACTTGCCCCTAAATCACACAAAGCTTTGCCAATCTTTGTGTCTCCTATTTCAATTTCAATATTGAAGCTTCCAGGATCACGAAGTTTGGGAGGAAACTTCCTAGTGATAATAGCGCTGCACTTCTCATTAAGTGCAACTGTTTGACATTCCTGTAGCTTTTGCTTCCTTGAAAGGAGGTCTTTCATGAATTTGGCGTAGTTTGGCATATTAGCCAATGCTTCAGCGAACGGAATGTTCACATGCAATTTCTTGAAAAGATCAAGAAATCTGTCATAACTCTTGGCTTTTAATTCTGGCTTCAACCTTCCAGGATAAGGTGCCATTTTCAGCAGATACTCTTCACTGAGTTCAAATTTTTCTTTTGGAAGAGTAGCTGTCTCCTTCTCATCATCAGTTGGTTTCAATACCTCAGGAGATTCTTCTTTTTCTTTTTCAGGTTTCTCCTCTTGTTCAATCTTCTTTTCCTTCTCAATAGGTTTTGGTGGTGATGATACCACTTTCCCACTTCTAGTTGTAACTGCCAAACAATCTTCCTTGGGGTTAGTAGTGGTGTTACCAGGAAAGGTACCTGGAGCTCTATCAGATAATTGTTGGGCTAGTTGACCAATCTGATATTCCAGGTTCTTGATTGAAGCTTTTGTATTTCTGGAATCAGCTCTGCTCTCCTCAATGAAAGCATTGGTACTTCTTTGATTAGCCTTACTTTCCTCCATGAAAGCGTTAGTACTTTGTGCTAATGTTCCGACTAAACGCTCCAGGTCAGAAGGCTCTTTTTTTGGAATAGGTGGTGGTTTTAGATAGTTGTCTGATGTCATATCTAAACCAGTACCTTGATAATTTTTCCTCTGGTAATTATTACCACCAGCAGCATTATTTTGATTTCTTGAGAAATTTTGATTAGGGCGCTGATCATACCAAATACCATTTACCTGAAATTGTTGAGTAGAATCTGAGGACATCAAAGTAGGACAAGTATTGGTATCATGATCTTCATGACAATACTCACAATCAAGGACAACTGCGCTTGCTTGAACTTTGGAAAGTTGCATCCTTTCAAACTTCGCATGCAGATTGGACATTTGTTGGGACAACAACTTCTGTTCCGCCAGCATTGCACTATTATCATTGAGTGGCACTGCTTCCCTTTTTCCGGTCCTTATAGATGTTTCATTCTCGTTCTTAGCTAACTTGTCAATAAGATGATATGACTCAGAAGCTAGTTTGTCACCCAAAGAACCGCCTACTGCAGTATTAATCACCAATTTTGTTTCTGGTAGACAACCATTGAAGAAGATTCTCACTTGGTCCCCTTGAGATAGGTTATAATGAGGAACCTTTCTCATGAGGGCCTTGAATCTATTCCAAGAAGCGCAGATGGTCTCTCCAAATTGTTGTTTGAAGGAGGTGATATCATTCACCATGTTGTTGTATTTCTCCATGGGGAAGAACTCTGCAAAGAATTTTTCAGATAAATTGTCCCAAGAAATGATGCTATCTGCAGGTTGTCTTTCCATCCAATCAAGAGCTTTTCCCTTAACAGAAAAAGGAAAAAGTCTTAATCGGATTGCATCATCAGAAACATGTGGAGGCTTTGTAGAGTCACAGATTCGTAAAAATCTGTCAATGAATCTGTGAGGATCTTCATTGTCCTCTCCTCCATACTTTTCTCTCTCGGCCAACTGAATGATGTTGGACTTGAGTTCCCATTGATTGTTCCCAAGTTCTGGTGGAACAATTCCAGCATTGGGCCTGTTGAAGACAGGTGTGAGGATGGTGTTCATCCTAGGATCAGCATTCTGATTAGGAGCAGCCATCTCTAGGGTTTCAGCTACTGGAATGGGAGTTGTCTGTGCCCTTTTTCTTTCCTTCTCTTTTTGAGCAATTCGTTCGCTTCTCCTTAGAAAAGCACTGCTTTGCATACAAATTCAGAGAAAGATTAGTAGCACAGATTCAAAACAAAAACAAAATAAAATAAAATAAAAACAATTTAATCTTTAAAATCAAGATTAATTGATTTAAGACAAACACTCCCCGGCAACGGCGCCAAAAACTTGACGTGGATCGGCAAGTGTACCGAATCACGCAAGTAATACAGTGATAAATCACAGTTCGTATCCACAGAGAGTGTGTTTAAATCAATTAAAACTCTTTTTTTTTTAAGATTAAATATTTCAAAAGGGTTTTGACACGAATGTCAGGATTGTGTAGAAATTTGATTTGTAAATTTAAAAGACTTGTTTTTGGTTCTTTTTGAAAAAGAATTGAAATAAGGGTTTAAAATATATGAGAAAAGCGCTGTAGTAGGGAACACTCACCAATGATCCCCACCTTTTACTCTGGATTAAGTTAAGTATTCATATATAAATCGTGAACTTAGATAATTATCAGATAAAAGTATCAATAGTTAATTCTCAATCCCTTGAGTAATTAACCCTTTAATCTCATATAGAACCCTAATTCCTTGAGGTGCCCTATATGAGATCAAGCATAACGATCGATAATTGAAACATCTACAATATGAATCATGTCTATGTCTAGATCATGTTCATACCGTCGTTCTATCCCCTTTCCGGATTAAAGACCTCAGATCCCTCTTGTTGGCCCTAATCCTCAGATCTATTATTACTTACTAGATTGATCGGATCTAATAATAACAATAACAATACGAACAGAATAGAACGAAATTCAAAAGATAAATATATTCATAAAAACTCAATCCATTGTATCAGGGGTTCACAAGGGTTCGTGACCCTAACTACAGCAAAGAGGTTCTAGCCAACCATTATCATGGCTAGAATCCAAAGTTCAATTGAAAAACAAAAACTACAAGAACTACAGAAAGGTAGAAGAAGAGATCTTTCTCAGAACTTCCGCCTCCGAACGATCTCAGTTGTGTAGCAATCAGATGTCCCTCCTAGGGTTGCCTTATGCCCTTTTTATAACCTAAAAATCCTCCTTTTCTCGCAACTGACAGCTGTCTCTCTCAATCCCACGCTTGGAGCGCAGGATCCACGCTCCAAGCGTGGAGCTTCTGCCATTTTTGCTTTTTCCACGCTCCAAGCGTGGAGTTCCACGCTTGCAGCGTGGACTCACTGTTCTGAAGTCTCCTCCCACGCTTCAAGCGTGGATTCCTACGCTTGGAGCGTGGGGCTTCTGTCTGATTCTTCTCCTTACTCCTTTATTTGTTATTTTCCTCCTGTAAACATGAAGAATTTGAGTGAGAGAGTGTCTGACAATTTTATTCAATAATTTCACCACATATACACTTTTATATACAGTTTTAGATCTGATTTCCTGCTGTTTTTGATCTATAAAAGTATATATGCTGGGAGCATATCAGATATTCTTACTACCAAAATTTTCTACTACTACTAACTTACTACCGATCTAATCACCATTGAATCAAAGAGAGAGAATGCTAAAATGTTTTTGAAAAAAAGAGAAAATGTTGATCCAATGGTGATTAGATAGGTAGTGAATTGGTACTAGAAAATTTTAGTAGTAAGAATATCTTTCCTCTTATTCTTGGCAATACTATTGATAAAAACACTTAGGGCATTTGGTAAAAGAGAAATTTTTTTATCAGGAAAATACAATTACTAAGTATATATATATGGTGGGAAAGTGAATTTGGTAGGAAAGTTAAAAAAAGTTATTTGGTAAGCTTAAATCTTATCGAAAAAATTGAGTTAAATTGGTTGAGTCCATGTTTAGTTAAAAGTAAATATTGATGGAAAAATGAATTAAAATTACGAAACTAGACATTTTAAATCTTGAATCTGTAACAAAAAAATGAATGAAAATTCGCGCATGACATGTTTGCTTTGTTGAAGTCGTACAGGGTTATTTTTTACAATAGATTAGCATCGGTTTTTTCTCTTTCCCGGCAAAGGAGATAATACCACCTCTTATGTGGTTAAATTGCATAATGAAATAAGTGAAGATTTTCACACAAACTCAAATGCCTAGGTAAGGAATTTGACAGGCTGAATTTTTGGGACACTTCTACCAAACATGGGTAAGCTCAAAACCTAATCTAATTTGCATTGGTAATTTGGAGAAAAACTCCGACCAAACAGCCAATCAAAGAGATGCCCGTAAGTCATGGGATAGACAGGGAACAACTTCAAATTCTCTTTAGGCTTTGTTTGGGTGTTTATAGGGGAAGGAAAGGAAGGGGACTCAAGGGGAAAGGAAGGGGACTCAGGGGAAAGGAGGGGAAGGAATGGAGGAAAATTGAAGGGTATTCTCTTCCCTTGTTTGGGAGTTAAAAAAATGGTAAGGGAGAAATTGAAAGGTCAATGAGATATTTTTACAATTTTATCCTTTTTAAAAAATTAATATAATTATTATATTATATAAATTAAATTAAATTTAAAATTACTAAACAAGATTATTGATATATTTTTCACATTACTAAGAAAAATCATATTTTCGACGAAAATTCTATGTTGCAAAAGACAAATATTATAATACCCCTAACTTAAATAATTTAATTAATTACTTTTAATTAAATAATTAAGCATGTATTAGTGAGTAAAATTAAGAAGAAGGCTTAACTAAGTGAATTGTGGTAACTTTTAAGGTAAAAAGTGTACCCAGTGAAAATTAAGGGGTGTACGCAAAAGTACCCAAATTATAAAAATGAAATTGGAAATATTCCAGACTTTTGGGTAAAGTTTGGTAATTAATGGAGTTGAATAGATAGATGAACCAATACCCACTTGGACCCACTTAACCTATGTTAAGTGGCAAGCCACTTAAAGAACCCCAAATTTCCCCCCAACTCGTCGTGTGCGCAGAGGAGAGAAAGAGAGAGAAGAAGAAGAAGAAAAAAAAGAAGAGAAGGAGAAGAGGAAGGGGAAAGGAGAAACCCTAGGGGGTGCAATCCTTAGCCATTTTGAGAGATTCCAAAGCCTAACTCACTCCAAATCTTCTCCTCTTTCATAACCCTAACTTAGTTTTGAGTGGGGAGCATTGTGGAGTGAGATATCTCCCTCCAAAGATTTCGACCCATTTGAAGATTGGAGGAGTTTGAGAGCTTTTCCTTCCATGGGTGCTTAGGAAACACTCATTTCATGGTTGTGTGATTGTTTGTGGTAAGTTTCCACTCTCTTTCACACATTTACTTGAGATTTTCATGAATATAGGTTTTGATGAATAGTGTTTTTGGGGTTGTATGAGTTTGAGTTTGATTTAAACTTAATCTCTTTCTAAAAGTCATTGTAGATGATAAATGAACGGTAGAAATGAGTTTAGATAGTCATTTAGTTATCGTTCAATATGTGGGGGAAAATTCATGCTTGGGCTTATGGATGTTCTAGCATTTTGGGCAATTGATGAGTTGAATGATTGATTGTATCCCTTGTATTGAAGGGTTGAGGCAAGAGAACCAAGAGGAGTGACCAACCCTTGTGGTTGGTTGTGTTCAATTGAGGAAAGGAAAGCTTTGTGGAAAGTTGAAGAGCAAGGTAAACCTTTTGACCTTGGGGTTGATCCCAATGAGTGTTCCACCGGACTCCGTTGAGGAGAAATGGTTTGTGAGATGTGATATGTAATTATGATAGTAATTGTATGCTCATGCATTGATTCATGCATTGATACATGTTATGATTGATTAATGATTATTCGTTGATGTTGATTGTTGAAGAGTAATTGAGGAATGGTTATAGAGGTAGAAATTAATGAATGAGGTAATGGATGAGGATTGTGATTGAGGTTATGAGTGATAGTATATGATGAGGATGATTGGTAGGAACTTCCCTTGGAAACAGCCCTATGTGGATCTCCATGTGGTTAGAGCCTAAGAGAAACAGCCCTATGTGGATCTCTCTTGGAGGTTCCTAGATTGAGGTAAGGACTTCCCTTGGAAACAGTCCTATATGGATCTCCATCTGGTAAGAGCCTAAGAGAAACAACCCTTCGTGGATCTCTCTTGGAAGTCCAAGTAATGTTTATGGATAAGAATGTGTTAAGCTATTATGATTATGTATACATCGAAAGTGAACCTTAGGGTGGAGTGATCTCCAAGGACCCTTGGTTTACTGTGATATATTCGTATATCTCACCCCGTATTGTGGGGCATCATTTCAGGTACTGATAGAGGTGAGGTTGATCGAAGCAAGAAGCATGAGTAGATTGTACCTGATAGCTGGACATTTTGAGTTGTATGCCATTTAGAATTGCTATATGTATATTTTGATGCCACATGATGTATTTTGGAGGACTTAGTGCATGATCATTATTGTAGTAATGGGTATCTGATACATGGTTACTTGCTTTGATCGTGTTCCTTTTGTAGCTAAGTTCTTTGGCATGTATATGAAATTTGTAAGAACAACGATGTAATTGAGACCTGATGATGTTGTAATGTGGTAATTAATGAAGATATATGTATGATGAAATGGTATGCATGTCTATCTTAGTGTATGAGTACCTTGAAAGACTAGGATTCAGGTATGGAAAGGATTATATGATGTCTATTAGGTGAAAGTAAACCTTTGGATGGAAAATCCAAGTAAAAATAATAATACCCTGTCTTGTTGTCCATTTTTCGTATCATATATGATAGATTTGAACCCTTGTGTCATGATGGAAGTTGTAGATATTTTTCTTAGCTTTCCATAGAGAACAAGATTGTGTAATTTGGGTAAGTATAGCTCAAGTTATGGGGAGAACATCATAGGTAGGTCAAAATACCCTGTTTTGACACCCAGCCCCTGTTGTGTGGCGCTATGGGCGCCAAACTGGCGCCAGTCACCAAAAAATGGCAGCAAGGTTGGCGCTAAGGGCGCCACTGTGGCGCTAGGAGCGCCTCCCTCCCTGTTTTTTGCGCATCAGTGGCGTTGATAGCGTGGGACTAGCGCTATCAGCGCGGAGGGTCATGATGGTTCAGCACCTGTTTTCTTAGAAAATGTGTAACTTGAGCTACGGTGATCCGATTTGAGCTCGGTTTGAACCCACGTGTAGCTAATGAAAAATCATATAATATATTGGAAAAATAGGGACCATAATAGTAGTGTAGTAATTTCTTAAATAAATAAAGAGTGAATATGTTTAGCGTTTAAAAGCAATAAAAGTGAGTTTTATGCCTTAGTGGTCCAAGGGGACTACTTGGCACACCATAGTAGTAATGTTTGGTCTAATGAAATGAATATATGGTATTAAACTTGAATTATTTTATTCTGCAATGTAATATGGTTATGGTCACGCAATTGGGTAATTTAAATTCGGCTTGGTTTTAAAAAGAAAATTTTAACCGGATTTTAATTGAACTAATGTGATTGTAACTGCGCTTAATATCATAAGTCGATGTTAACAAACCGGTTCTAGAACGGGGTGTTACAAATATTCTGTCAAAAAAATATTTTTCCTTCGGAATACTTTTCATCAAAAGACGACAAAAGTTTTATCGATGAAATTTTTTACAAAACTAATTTTTTGTCAAAACTTAGTTTCCGTCAAAAGTTTTAACGAAAATGATTTGTTTAATATTTTTGACGAAAAAAGTTTTGATGAAAAAAAGAATTCCAACAAAAAATTTGACGGATTTTTTCCGTCATATTTTTTTGATGAAAATGTGTCACAACAAAAATTTCCATGAAAAATTTGTCAAATTTTTTGAGGGAAATGTTTCTGTGAAACTTTCGACGAAAATTAGATTTCGTAAAGAATTTTGACAGAATATTTTTTTGTGTTGAAATTTTTCACAAAAATGTTTTTTGACAAAAAACTTCCATCGAAAATTTTTGACATAAATGAGTTCCGTTGAAAATTATGATAGGATTATTTTTTGTTGAAAATATTGCCGGAAATATTTTCTATCGAAAACTTTCGATGAAAATGTGTGTCGGCAAAAATTTCAATGAAAATTTTTTCTTCAAAATGTATGATGAAAATATTTTTGTTGAAATTTTTGGACAAAATTTAGATTTTGTAAAGAATTTTGATGAATTTTATTTCGTAAAAATTTTGTATAGAAATATTTTTCGTCAAAACTTTTTACGAAAATTATCAATGGAAATGTGTTTCGTTAAAATTTTTGAAGGAAATATTTTTCGTCGAAAATTTCGACGAATATGTTTTTTTGTCAAATATTTTGATGGAAATATTTTAACGAAATTTAGATTCCGTAAAGAATCATGAGACAAAAAATTTTATGTCAGAATTTTTTACAAAAATATTTTTCATCGAAAATTTTCGCTGAAATTGTGTTCCATTGAAAATTTCAGAGGAAATGTTTTCCGTAAAAAATTTGGCAGAATTATTTTTCGACAAGATTTTTTACGTAATTGTTTTCTGTCAACAAATTTTGATGGAAACATTTTTCCTTGTAAAGTTTGACGGAAATATTTATGTTGAAAGTTTCAACGTAATTTAGATTCTATCAAGAATTTTGACTGATTTTTTTTTTCAAAAAAAAATTATGTCAGTGATTATGGCCAATTCTTATTTCGTCTTATTTTCAACGTAATGTGAAAATTTTGTCACTATGTTGGACGAAATATTTTTCTACGATAAATTCTATCGGTATTTGAGACTTTTCTAATAATGCCACATTTAAAATGATTCATATTTATGTAGTTGTCACATTTTAATACTAAGGGTAGATAAATAATTTTTAATATTTCCTCTCATAAACCTCCCAAATTGGGGGAACTTTAATTTTAAGGGTGGGAAGGGTTTTGAAGAATTTTTCAAAAATCCCCAATTCCTTTCCCCCATTTTTTTAAACTCACAAATAAGGAAAATGATTGCTAAAACTCTTCCCTTCTGTTCCTTACCCTCCAAAAATCAACTCGTAAACAAATCCTTAGGATTAGTTTGGGAGTTTGAAGGGGAAGAAAAGGAAAGGGAGGGGATCCAAGAGGAAGGGGGAAGCAAGGAAAAGTAATTGAAGGATATTCTCTTCCCTTGTTTGAGAGTTAAAAAAATAAGTAAGGGAAAGATTAGAGAGTCAACGAGATATTTTTAAAATTTTACCCTTTTTTAAAAATTAATATAATTACTATATTTTAATAAAATTGAGTTTAAAATTTTTAAACAAAATTATTTATGTATTTTTCAAACTACTAAAAAATATCATATTTTTGACGAATATTCTACGTTGCAAACTATAAAGATTTTGTCAAAAAATAATTCTCCGTCGGAATACTGGTCATCGAAAGGCGACTGAAGTTTTATCGGATGAAATGTTTTACAAAAAAGAAATTTTCCATCAAAATTTATGACGAAATTTAGTTTCCGTCAAAATTTTTGACAAAAATAATTTGTTACAAATTTTCGACGACAAAAATTCCATAAAAAATTTTGACACAAAAAAGGATTCCGTCAAAAAATTTGACGGAATTTTTTCCATCCCAAATTTTTAATGAAAATGTGTCTAAATGAAATTGCGACGAAAATTTTTTGTCAAAATTTGTGTGGGAAATGCTTGTGTGAAACTTTCAACGGAGTTTAAATTCCGTAAAGAATTTAGTTGGAACTTTTTTTTGTCGAAATTTTTTATAAAAATATTTTTCGTCGAATTTTTTACGAAAATATTTTTTTCAAAATTTTTTATCGGAAATATGTTCCATCGAAAATTTTGAGAGAAAATATTTTTGGCGAAAACTTTTGACGTAATTTAGATTCTGTAAAGAATTTTGACGAATTTTTTTTTTTGTAAAAAATTTTTACATAAATATTTTTCATCAAAACTTTTTACGAAAATTTACAATGGAAATGTGTTTTATTAAAATTTTTTAAGGAAGTATTCTTCATCTAAAATTTCGACGAATATGTTTTTGTGTCAAATATTTTGACGGAATTTAGCTTTGGTAAAGAATTTTGACCCAAAAAAATTTTTGTCTGAATTTTTTACAAAAGAATTTTTTGTCACAAATTTTTACGAAAATATTTTTCGTCGAGATTTTTTTCTGGAAATGTGTTTCGGTGAAAATTTTGATGGAAATGTTTTCTGTTGAGAATTTGGAAAAAATTTGACGAAAACATATCCCGACAAATTTTTTTATGAAATTGTTTTCTGTCGAAAGTTTTCAATGAAAATATCTTTCCTTGAAAAATTTGATGGAAATATTTTCGTTGAATGTTTCAACGGAATTTAGATTCTGTCAAGAATTTTGACTGAATTTTTTTCCGAAAAAACTTTATGTCAATAATTATGACCAAATCTTGTTTCGTATCTATTTTTGTCGTAATGTGTTTTTTCGTTAAAAATTTAGTCACTATGTTCGACGAAATATTTTTCGTTGATAAATTCTGTCAATATTTGAGACTTTTCTAATAATGTCACGTTTAAAAATGATTCATATACATGTATTTTTCACTTTTTAATGCTAAAGTTAGATAAGTAATTTTTATTATTTTCCCCCTTAAACTCCCCGAATTAGAAAAATTTTAATTTTAAGGGTGAGAAGGGTTTTGGGGGATTTTGCAATTTCCCTTCCCTCATTTTTTTTAAAGCGAAAAGTGTTTGTCCTCTTAAATACATAACTTATGTCATTTCAATGTAACAAAGAAGTCTCACACCTTTATTTTTTTTTAACATTCTCTTTTCTCCTTTATCTATCTCTTTCGTTTAAAATCACACAATTTTACATCTTTTAAAATAATACACATTTTTTTTTTTTAATCTCGCGGGAGAAGGAATTAATAAAACCTCACTTTGTTTCCTTACCCTCCAAAAATAAACTCCCAAACAAAGTTTACATGGATCCAAGGCGTTGTCCAAAGAGAAAAGCAGAACCACGCCCAAGATAAGGTTCTGCTTTGGCTGCGACAGCTTAAGGCTGTGGTCAACGATTTCAACGACTTGGTGAACGAACTCTCTGCCATTGACTCACGTCAGGAGAGTAGATCCTATACTCTCTTAAAATCAAACCCTAGCAGGAATCGACAACAGAAACTTACAAATTTTTTTAAAGCAAGTCATGGATGATCTCGATGGGATTGCAAAAGAGGAAAAAGACTTGCCTCTGTCTGAAGAAGCAGCGAAGAAGGGGAGAAAGTTGGCAAACTTGGACCCAGAATTTGAGATAAGATTAGAAGTTGGGAGAGAAAAAGAAAAGAAGGAAACCATAGATCAACTTATTTTGCTCCGGACCAAAACTTCTGTTCCTGCGGTTACCATTGTGGGTGTCGCAGGAATAGGGAAGACAAGACTTGCCCAGTTGGTCTGCGGGGATGAGAAAGTCAAAGATCTGTTTGGCTTGCCGGTTTGGGTTCCTGTTATCCGCAATACCTTTGATACGGAATCCATTGTAAGACTTGTCATTGAATCAGCTGCAGCAGCAGAAGCAGCCAAGAAATGCTTCATCATTCTGGATGATTTGAGAGTTGAGATTCGTGAGGAAGATCTCACGGCGCTGCAGCACAAGTTAAAGGAGGCTGCAGGTCTATCAGTTGGGGCTATACTGATAACTACACGTAGCAGTACTCTTGTTGCCAGGAATATTGGTGCTAGCTCGGTTAAGCCATATGCTTTGCAGGGGCTTCATGAAGACGAATCTTGGCATTTGTTTAAGGCAACTTGGAATATTGCTGCTAGCTCGGTTAAGCCTCATGCTTTGGAGGGATTTAATGAAGAGAAAACCTGGGATTCGAATATCATACAAGATATGGGAAGAAAGATTGTGGGGCAGTGTAGAGGAGTCCCTCTAGCAATAATAACCATGACAAGGTTGCTTCACTCTCGTCGTTCCCAAGTTACACAGGTTGAAGTAGTTGAATTAACGAAGGAGTTTCTACAAGAGCTAGCGTATTTCTATTACGACGAGCAGCTTCCCACAGATCGTCACAAACTGTGCTTTGCTTATTGTTCCTTGTTTCCTAAAGATTATGTAATTGATCCCGAGAGATTAATTCATCTCTGGATAGGGGAAGGACTTATCAGACCGATTCCTTCAAGTAGCGAGCTAAGCCTAGAAGAAATTGGTCGTGGGTATTTCAGCGACTTCCTTGGGAGGTCTATTTTCCAGGACTTGAAAGAAGACGAGTATGGTGTTGTGAGAAGCTGCAGAATGCACCCACTAATGCATGACATAGCAAGATTCGTCACCGATCAGGGGGAGAACATCACCGTGGATCCAGACGGGCACAAAGTTCACGAAGGAGTCCTTCGAGCCTTGTTTGATTTCGGCTTAGATGTTTCGTGTAGAATTCCAGCTTCCCTGTTTGACAAGGCAAAAAAATTGAGGTCCATTCTTTTGTTGGCGAAGACAGAGTCGCGACTACCACATGAGTTGAAGATGAGCACGTCAGCTTGTACCAAGATCTTCAACAGCTTTAAGAACTTGCGTATGTTGGATCTACATAATGTGGGGATCAAGAAGGTTTCGAGCTCAATTGGAAAGCTGAAGAACTTAAGGTATCTGGATCTGTCCCTGAATAATATAGAGAAGCTCCCCTGTTCTATTACCAAGCTTTCCCACTTGCAGACTTTGAAACTGTCCCACTGTCACCTGCTCAAAGAACTGCCAAAGGACTTTGACGGTTTAATTAGCCTCAGGCATCTTGACACACAGGGATGCCTGAGTCTCACTCACATGCCTCGCAAAATCAACAAGCTGAGTTTCTTACAGACATTGTCACTTTTCGTGGCTTGCAAGAACCACCCCACCGAACTCGCAAACCTCAACAACTTGAGAGGGCACTTGGAAATTTCGCATCTGGAGCGACTGAAGTTCCCTGAACCACAATATGGGTATTTGAAAAGGAAACAACACCTGCAGCGCCTGACATTAAGATGGTATCACGAGGATGACCAGGGGGAAGACACAGACGAGAAATCACTGGAATGTCTTGAGCCACATCCAAAGCTCAAAGTGCTATTCGTTGTGGGGTACAAGGGTCCCACTTTTTCTAATTGGCTCTCTTCCATTCAATGCCTTGTTAAGTTCAGCTTGAACGACTGTCCCAAATGCCAATTTCTCCCACCACTGGATCACCTCCCACTCCTCAGGTTTCTCGAACTTCGGAAGTTGGACAATCTGGATTTCATTGCTGAAAACTCTGACAACACCAGCGCTGATAATGAAGGCTCCTCTTCCTCTATTTCCAATAAATGTAAACCATTCTTTCCATCCTTGAAGGAACTTATAATCTCGGATTGCCCTAAACTCACAAGTTGGTGGAGAGAGGAGAAAAGGGAAGAAGATGGACAATCCTTTCCCTGCATTTCCAAACTAAATATCCAACACTGCCCTAAGCTAGATTGCATGCCCCGTTATCCTCATCTCGATGAAGAGCTGGTCCTGGTGAATTCCAGCGTAAGATCAACGTGGGACACAGCGCGTGCTAAAACTTCGGAAGCCTTTGTTCCCCTCTCCAAATTGAAGTCCATTCAAATTGCGCGCATCGAACAATTCCCACAAGATAGTTGGCTTGAAAACTGCACTTCCCTTGAGAACCTTCACATTGGAGAGTGCTCTCATTTAAAGTCTCTACCCGAAGGTTTCCATAGTCTGAGTTCGCTCCAGCATCTCACAATTGAGACATGTCCGGAACTTGATCTTGACCGCTCCAACACTGAATGGGAGGGTCTGAAAAACCTTCGTTCTCTCACCATAAGGGAAGTTCCAAATCTGAAGTCCCTTCCATTGGCCGTTGACAAAGTTACCTCTCTACAAAATCTCGGGCTTTATCACTGTCCTGGGTTAACTTCTCTGCCCGTGAGCATAGGCAACCTCACATCACTTGGTAGAATGGTGATTTCTAAATGCCACAATTTGGCTTCTCTGCCCAAAGGAATGAAAGAGCTCAAATGTCTACATACCTTGATCATTTTGGATTGCACCTTGTTATTGCCAAGGTGTCAGCCGGAAACCGGCGATGATTGGCCACAAATTGCTCATATAACAAATAAACAGGTCAAGGAAACTTATGAAGATTTATAAGACTTGGGAAATCAAGCGAATACTTACGTTCAGCTTGTTCCTGCGGGTAATAATTATTATTATTTTTTTGGTAACAAGGTAATTTCTTATCTAATACCATCATGTATGTAGCTTTGATATTATTTAGGCAGTAGGGTAAATTATACTACTACTATTATTTACTTTGGTACTTAATTACGAGGAAGGATATTCTTACTACTAAAATCTTCTACTACTTACTTACTACCTATTTAATCACCATTAAATCAAAGAGAGAAAATGCAAAAAAGTTTTTGACAAAAAGAGAAATTGTTGATCCAATGGTGATTAAATAGGTAGTGAGTTGGTAATAGAAAATTTTGGTAGTAAGAATATCTCTCCTCCTTAATTATACAGAACTATCACATTATTTGATTTTCAGGTTTTTTGAATGAGGAAGTGTTAAAACTAAAAATAATGAATCATGCACATGATTATAAAATACCAAATGACAATAAATCAGAGTTGTAATTATGTGTACCTTGTTCTTGTTGGGCCATCACAAAGACGGAGAAGAATGGTTGGAAACAAGGGAAACAAGATGCTAGAGATTTCCTCTCTATCGCTTATTCAGAAATTGGCGGCCTTCAGCATATGGGAGCATGATGGCTAATGGAGCTTAGCTCCAATATAATAGACTAAAGAGGGGAGCTAGCTAATAACCTAGAGAAGAGTATGTGCCCACTAGGTCCACCCATCTTGGAAAATCAGGGTCACACTAAAGCCTACATTGCTGCCCAATTAGGCCAAATAATAACATATGCCAGAAGCCTAATCAAATGTGATCACAATTGGTTTAGTTAGAATATTTATATTGAAATATCTATTAACCCGATTAATTTTATATACAAAACTAATTAATTAATATTTTCCATAAAATAAAATTTCTAAAAGGAAGAAGATGATGGATGCATCCAAGCTGAATTCATTGGATCGTCCGATGATAATCCTATTATTAGAAGGAAAAAAAAAACTATAAGAGAAAAACCAAGATTTTTTCTTTTTTGCTTTGACTTTATTTGGCCTACTTTTGCTCATGTTTGGAATTTGTTTATGAAGAATGAGCTGTTGTTGTGTGACTTGTATTAGTATCAAGGACAAATTACTATTTGGTACTTGACGAAAAAATAAAAATAAATTAATAACACAACTGAACCTATTTAAACTCTTTTGCGTACCTAATTTTTTATTAAAAAAATATCGGGTACGGTTAATGCAAAATGCATTTGTCATGTTACATGACAAATAAATAGTTATTATGTTAATAAAAGGACAAATTATATAATATTAAAAAAATGATATGGCACATTATTCAATGAATTTTACTTGTCTTTTTTTTTAACATAAACACTATTCATTTATCATGTAACATAACAAATGCATTTCCCAAATTGGTACATTCTAAGTGTCTGTTTGGATGAATTTTTTTCTTCTTCCAAAAGCTATTTTTTTTTTTAAAAAAAAAAAAAACACTTCTCACCTTAAGTTCGTTTGAATGTTTACTTTTAAAGAAAAAACAAAAGTTATTAAAAAAAACAAAAGTCATAAAAAAAGTCAAAAATTTATTTTTTTAGAAGTTAAAAATTGTAACTCTTAAAAAAAGCAAAAGTCAAAAGGCAAATAATTTTTCAAAAAATAAATATTTTTATAAAAATATCTATAACTTTAACTTTTATAAAAAAGAACTTTTAAATTAAGGAAGAGATAAAAATTATTTTTATAAAAGGACAAACGGATTCTAAGTAATTTTAGCTCCCCCCACCACTATTCTTTCTTTTGAACAAGAATCTCTGATCCACAGCATTGAAATGTTGAATGATATGTAAAGCCTTGACTTCGCATTCTCGCATTCTCCCTCCTCCAAGTGTGATAGTTATCTCTATTTTTACATCATTCCAAAAAAACTTGCCACAACGACGTCCCACAAGACTCGTCCCAGCAGCAGATAGTTTCTGACTAGAACACTCCATTTTCGTTGTTTTTTCGATGTGCTTCACTAAGTATTCAACTGAACGCAATACTTGTACCTGCCATTGCACTGCACTGGCTTACAATCATAGTCATGCTCGATTGCTAGTTAAAAGTCTCGCTTCCAGGCCAATAAACTTATACTTTTTAGGCCTCTATAATAAAAAAAATTCTTAAATATTAGGTAAATTTTAAAATTTATAAAAACATTATAATTTTAAGTTTTAAGATGTAAAAGTTTTAATATTTCAATTTCACCCCACGCTTATAATTTGATTTAAGTTAAATAGATGAGTTCTATATAAAATATTAGCACGATAGAAGGCTAAATTATAGATCTGATCTAGTCTGTTTATAAAAACAAAAGGTATTGTATAAGGGGAAAAAAATTAAAATATAACTATTTTAATAAGTAATTACGAATAGATAACCGTCTAGAATCAATTTACGAATTTATTGTATGCAGTCACGCTCAAAATGAGTGCGACCACTTGCGCCCAAATAAGGCGCCACCCACGCATTGAACACCACTAAAAAAGGCTTGGCTGGTTGGCCCCAATTAAGCGCGACCCAGCACCCTAATTTGCCTTTTCCGGGCGTGACCAACGCCTCTTACATGCCTACTTTCGGCGAGAATGGCCCAGTTCTCCCTATTCAAACCCCTATTCTCTCCACGCTTTTCACAACTTTTCACCATCATGGACCTCTACTCTTACATACATTATCAGTTGTTTATTCATGCTCTTTTTGTGTTTTTTGTTTTTATATTTAAAAATGAGTTAACATTTTGATTCCATTTATGTTGTTCTATATTATAATGGTAGGAAAGTGAAAAGTCGACGTGGTGTAGTTTTTGAAGACAAGAAAAAGCCAACACGTATCAAGCACGACTCAGATCAACAATTGAAGAACTGCATCAAAAAATTTGCCAAAAATTAGCTCTAGAAGGTAACCAATCTATCGCTCTAGTCACAACAAGATTATGACAATCCGAACAATGCATTAGTTTGCAAGTTATGGATGATAAAGACGTAGATATGGTAATGGAAGAATTCTTCAACCAGTCAAGGAAAGATTTCTTAGAGTTGTCAAAATAGAGGACGTTGTTTTACTCATGATGTCAGTTGCTTTCACTTCTCCACATAATGCATCATCATCTGCAACTCTAGCTATTGACATGTCTGAGGAAGATGAAAATGACCATACTTGGGTTTTGGATGAGGATGATGACGATGATGAACATATCGCAATAGAACATCGCCTTTTTACTAAGTCTCCCCTGAGTAATATGGGACTGATTCATAGAAAAGGAGTTCCAAAGAGATATGCATTTTATGAGCAATAGGATCAAAACACATGTATCCTTTCTGAGTATCCGAATATCCAACAAATATACATTTCGTAGAACATGGATCAAGTTTAGACCGAAGTTGTTTAGGGATGAGAACATAGGTTGTGCAACCGAAAATTCGGGGTTCAAGGTTTGTAAAGTGAGGCAAAGAAAAATAAGATTCAAGAGTTTGTTGAGGGGTTTTGAAGTTAAGGGCACTTGATGGAGCGCGATTCATAAGATAAGCAGCAGAAACTACAGCCTCCCCCCAATAAAAAGCTGGGACATTCATACCAAAAAGTGAAGCTCTAACAATTTCCAAGAGTTGACGATTGCGTCTTTCAGGTAGACCATTTTGCTGGGGAGTATATGGACAAGAGGTTTGGTGTTTAATGCCATGAGATGAGAGAAAGTCACAAAATAAATGATTCACATATTCGGAGCCATTATCAGTTTGAAATATTTTTATGGTAGAGGAAAAATGGTTTAATACCATAGCATGAAATTTTTTAAACGCAGAAAAAACTTCATTTTTGTGTTTAAGCAAAGTGATCCAGACCAAACGAGTACATTCGTCAATAAAGGAGACAAAGTAATATGATTTAGAATGGGAAGAAACTTTAGAGGGACCCCATACATCAGAATGCACAACTTGAAAGGGAACAGAACTTTTATTGAAACTTGTATGAAAAGGAATACGATGGCTCTTGGCCAAATCACAAGTTTTACACTTAAAATCAGCAACATTCAACTGAACAAATATACTAGGAAATAACTTCTTTAGGTAGCTAAACGAGGGGTGGCCAAGTCTCTTGTGCCAAAGCCAAACAGAAGATGAAGGGGAGTTCAAACTCGAGGTAGTAGACGTAAAAACAGAGGAGGGAGCAGCACGAGTAGAAGAGTCCAGGAGGTAAAGCTTGTCGTATCTAACTCCATAACCAAGGATCTCTTGGTTCTGGTTTCCCTGAAAGACACAATGATCAGGATAAAATATGACCTTATAGTCAAGGTCTGAGGTTAAATGACTAACCGAAATGAGATTAAATTCAAGTGAAGGTACAATCAATACATCATTCAGAGTTATGTGGGAAGACAATACAATGGAACCTTGACCTGTGATAGCCGAGGTTCCTCCATTAGCAATAGAAATGAATTTCTTATCAGAGGAAGTAAAATTGGTTAAAGCAAGAGAATTACAAACCATGTGATCAGATGCACCAGTATCAACTATCCAAGTAGTATTTCGAGATAGTGTAGAGAGAGCATGGGACTTACCTAGAAGACCATCATAGACCGCATTAGCAACTGGAGGGTGAGAAGAATCAGCTTCAGAGGTGGTTAGCAAGGCCTTGTTAAGGACTTTCCGGTGAGGCTTCTTGGAGAAGTCCCACCATTCAGGGTACCCAATTACCTCATAACAGCGGGTCTTGGTGTGACCGGAGTCACCACAGTGGGAGCATTGAAGAGAACTAGTTTTGGAGGGTGGGTCTTTCCTTGGTTGGGAGAATGATGAACCAGAAGATGGACGAGGAGTGTGAGTCAGAAGGGATGAGGGTTCAGGGCTGGCATGCGAACGCCCTATGGTGAGATGCTGTTGTTGTTCTCTGCGGACGAAGGTGTAGCTGCCTTCCAAATCCAGCTTCGGGTCCTTGCGAAGAATCTCACCACGAACGGAGTCGAAGTCAGAGTCCATCCCACTAAGAAAGATGTGGACGCGAAGACGGGTCATGGCTGAGTGCATGTGGACAACACCTTCAACAGTGTTCGCCGGAGAATTTAGACGGTAGTCGATGTCTTGGAAGATGGAGACCAATTCATTGTAGTAAATGGACAGGGAGCGACCATTTTGTTTTGTGGTGAAAGATCGTTGATTCAATCCAAAGAGACACGATTCGTTGGAGCCGTCGTAGAAGGTGCGAAGAGCGGCGTCCCAAATGTCCGATGCACGTTCGAGGCGGAGGAATCGCTGCATGAGGGATGGATTCATAGATTCAATGAGCCAACTTTTTACCCTTTTGTTCTCCGTTATCCAGGTATCGTGGGTGGGGTCTGTCACCGGTGGCTTCGTCGTCGCTCCGGTGAGATACCCAGATTTATTTCTTGCGCCAATGCGCATGTCCATCAGCTGGGACCAGAGAAGATAGTTGGTGTCGTCCAAAATTACAGTGACGGGAAACGAGGAATTATCTTGGGTTATCACGATGTTGGAAGGTGATGGTGGAGGAGGTACAAGATTGGTGACGATTGGGGTTTCAGTTTCAGAAACCATATTTTCAGCTTCAGAAGCCATGAATTTGATTTAGGGATTTAGGGATTTGAGAGATTGGGTACTGTTTGTGGGTTCGAATACGGGTCTGAAAAGAGAAAGAAATGAGATTTGGGTTCGGGTATAAGGGAGTAAGGAAAGAAAAAAAACGGGGTTCGGGTTCGGGTATGATGATTTTGTGGGGTTGAGAAAGAGCTTTTGAGGGCCAAGGATCAGAACGTACCTGATACCATGTAAAAATTCTATATTGGAAGAAATACTTTCTTTCATTGATGATTGAATCTCTGAAAACAAAGTACATTTATACATAAGCTAATAACAAAAAATCCTATTTTCTGGGAACAGAAAATATACAAGTTCAGATGCTAACAAGACTTGTTTGTTATGAACAAACTTACAACAATAATTCAAATTCTAATATTGAGTTTAACTTTCTGTTTCAACACCATCTCAGGTCAGATTCATGGGATTATCGAAGTGGTTCGATCCCCACAGATGGCGCCAATGTTCTATCTTTGAGACAAAGATGTCTAGCCCAATGGCTAGTATGTTGATCTTGGATCTAGTACCCTCTCAAAGGTATCTATGAAAGAGATACCCTTGAGTTAAGCAGATTATTGTGCACAAGAATATGGTAATGGCTTCGCCAAAGGGGGTGTGTGTGCGCACAGTGACAGCATAACAATAAGAAAGAGCATACATACCTTTAAGTTTTACCTCTTATTTATAGGATTTACCCGTGAGTGGTAGGATATGGACCTTATGCCATTGTAATAGGATTATTATCCTTAATGAATATCTTTCCATTTTAAATTGCCTTTTTGTTGAGTCTGTCAACCAATAGACTCCCTTATATGGGTCCAAAAGTCTTGAACCTGAACCTTTAGGCTTTGTTTGGGAGTTCTTATTTGGAGGGGAGGGGAAGGAAAGGAGAGATTTTGGTGATACCTTCCCTTGTTTGGGAGTTTAAAAAAGGGAGGGGAGGGAATTAAAGATTTTCATAAACCCTCCAAAACCCTCATCTTTATTAAAATTGAAGTTCCCCCAACTTGGGGGTTTTAAGGGGTAAAACATTTTAAATTACTTAATTACCCTCATTTAAATAATTTTTAGAAGGAGAAATTAATTTTTAGAGGGAGAATATTTTTTATTAAAAATTACATTATTAGTTTTTTTGTTTAGAAATTTTAAATTTAGAGAGAGAAAATAGTTTTTAGAAATTTTAAACTTAATTTAATTAGTAATGTATAATAATTATATTGATTTTTTTTAAAAAAAAAAGGATAAAATGGTAAAAATATCTCATTAATCCTCCATTTCCCTCTCATTCCATTTTTTTTTACTCCCAAACAAGGGAAGGGGTTACCCTCCTATTTCCTCCCCTTCCTTCCCCTCCCTTCCCCTTGGATCCCATTCCTTCCCTTTCCCTCCAAACTCCCAAACAAAGCCTTAGGCTTTGTTTGGGAGTTGGTTTTTGGAGGGGAAGGAAGGGGAGGGGAGGGGTTTAGTAAGCTCTTCCCTTATTTGAGAGTTTAAAAAAATGGGGGAAGGGAATTGGGGAATTTTGATAAACCCTCCAAAATCCTCCTTCTTCTTAAAATTAAAGTTCCCCCAAATTGGGGGGTTTAAGGGGAAAATATTAATAATTACTTATCTACCCTTAGCATTAAAATATGAAAATTACATAAATAAGAATCATTAAAATATAATAATTATATTAATTTTTTAAAAAGGGTAAAATGATAAAAATATCTCATTGATCCTCCATTTTCCTCCCTTACCATTTTTTTAACTCCCAAACAAGGGGAGGGAATACCCTCCAATTTCCTTCCTTTCCTTCCCCTCCCTCCCCCTTGGATCCCCTTCCTTCCCCTCCCCTCCAAACTCCCAAACAAAGCCTTAAGAGGGACAAGGTCCGTACCCTTACCAATGTTATATGGATTATGATTTTTCATGTGGACAAATCCAAAGATGAGCAAGTACACTAGCAAATGTTAAATAAAGAGATCCTGCCAAGTTCCATCAAATCGTGGATACGTGGATGAAGCAGTTGGACACGAATCTTAAGAAAAGAATATGAGGTGTTATGCTAAGAGAAACCGACGACAAAACGGCAAATTAAAGAACATTTGAATCATTTGAGGATTGCCATTATTGGGTGGTTTAATGCATATACTCACAGGGTGCTCAAGATAGCAATGAGAAGTACAATGTAACACTTGCTGAAAATAATTATTTTTTCTTAAATGAAAAGTTATCAACACAAATACAAGGTTCTCGGAGAAGCTTCACAAAATATTACAGGAAATGCTAAAAAAAAATTCCATGGGACTTTTGTTAAAATATCTTTCTATGCATATGCTTTTCCACATTTTTTAACATGACTGATGGGATTTGACCTTGTAGATCCGAAAATCTCATAGATGAGGCGCAGCTGTGAGAATACGAGTACGAAAACTGGAACACTACCAAGTGACAAGGGAGCTACTATAATGAGCCACCCATTGCCCTGATATCCCTTTAGGATAATATCAACCGCAGCACAAAAAGCAACTATCATGAACACTACAGACAGGAAAAGGAAGGCAAGGCCGAACAGTAACTTCCAAGGCAAACTCTTGAGGAAGTCTTTTTCAGCGTAACGCGATGTGAGGATCCCAATGAAAATCAAGACAGAAGTGGCAGAACATATGAGAGATATTGCATCTGCTATGAGAAACAAAACAAATATCTTCTTATGCAAGAAGAAGGGCTCTCCATTTTCAACATGGGATCCACCTGGGACAGTGAAGGCCGCAGCGAACATGACAGTTGTGATGAGAATACCAACAAGTGTAAAAGATTGAGCAGTGTCTTTCGCCCATTTCTCTCCATTTTTCACCAGCTCCTTGTGGTTTTCATTAAATAGCTCACGAGGCTTCTTACCATCACCATTTTTGGCTTCCTTACACTTGGGATGTACAACTTCCTCAACCGCCTGCATGCAATGATTTCATAAATTGCTCATACAGAAAAGTAAAAGTGGTATGTAACAAATATAATCTACAAGGATTTTCCTATATCTTGTATTGTAAAATGACCAACTGAGCTATTGCGATTATTTTTCACCTCTAATATTAAACGTGGATATTTATATTTGTATAGTGAGAAAAGATGAATAACCTTAAACCATTGAAATTCTCTTTGCATTTGCAAGGCAGCACCGGATCTACTATCAAGATCAGAGGAAGGACCCAAATGTCCTGCAAGGTGCAACAGGTTATTCCCAAACATGTCTTCGCGATAACTAATTATCTCCTTCCGTCCATGGAGAGCATGTATGAGTTGGAACACATTTTGTTTGCGATTCAGAATTGCATGCGAGAATATGCCTCTCTTACAGCTATCCGTGGCCCATAAGAGGTCAGGATTAGCCTTCCTCATAGCTTTTATGAACTCAATATTTCCATGCTTGGCTGCATGCAACATGGCTTCATATGCCGAAGCCTCTTTGAGCTGTGAATCACTAAACTTCGCAATACTTTGGTACAAGTACATCAATATTCCTAGAACTTCATAATGGGCATATTTCTGATCATATATTTCCTTAATTCCTGAGAGAATTGGAGGGGTTTAGTGCTGGAGTCATTATAAATAAAAAAATAAAGCAGAAGAATAATGACAGAATTTTATATTATTTACAGGTTAAGGGAAAAATTAAGAATATGAACCGTATTTTTGCATTTAGTTTTACGTACCGAAGATATCTGGAAATTTGAAAATTCGAACGAACGCGTAAACAATTCCAAGCAGTAGACGACCTGAACAATTCATCCAAATTTAAAAATAAAATAAAATAAAATACTGATCAAAGCATATATATGATTGTAGTACATGATTCGTCAAAGAGACCGGACACAACGTACCCAAAAGCTTTATGGGCAGAAGCAGAATACTGAACATCAGTCTGAAGAACCTGCCTAAAGGAGCATCACAGAAAAGAAGCTTTGAGTCGTTCATATATAGAAATGGTATTTATTTAATTATACAAAATTGTATACATCAATTTTAACTCGGAGAGATTTCTGTAGCGTTTTGAGCTTTGCTTTGCTAGAGAAAGAGTGCAGCCTAGACAGACCTGCCAAAGAAGTCTTTTGTTCTCCTTCAAGGGCTGCATATGGCTCGCTATTCGTAATATCGGGAATCCCGTATTCGTCTTCAAATTTCCTTTCTACGCTTAAAACTGTACGGAAGTATACATTACTATACTTGAGCACGCTATGAACTCTAAATATAAATCGAACAGTGGAGCAAGAAAATTTGTACCCTGAATTTAAAATTTTACATTTAAGAGACTAACGATTAATTAAATTTTTAGGAAGACCAAGACTTTTTTATCCTACAGCTATTGATAATTGATTTCGATTAATAGAAAATGAGGAGGTTATATTTACAACTTTTTTACAACCTCTTACAACCATATCTTAACACCGTTGATTTTCCGTCAATCAACAGTTATCATTTTAGCAAATTAAACTCATTAATTAATTATTAATTCACAATAAATGATAACCGTTAATTGGCGGAAATCAACGGTGATAAGATATAATTGTGAGAGATTGTAAAAAAAAGTTGTAACTATAACAATTCCCATAGAAAATTTTAAAAAGTACAATGGTAACCAAAATTTTAAAAAGTTGTAACTATAACAATAAATGATAACCAAAAATTTTGAAAAAAAGTGTGAAATCACAATTTCTATCGTTATACCATAACCTAACAACTTTTCTATAATATTATACTTCTATTTCTTATATATTAGAACCCAAAATGAATATATCTATGACCTTGTAAATCGATAGGTATGTTAAGACACCTATAATCTGAAATTTGCTCTGCGCACTTTTCACGTGACTGCTACCTATGCAATGAAATTCTTGAGTATAATAGAGGGTTGTGTTGGTACAAAATTAATTTGCTCAAAGATTATTACCAATTACGCAAGGAAGCATCAAGTAATAAAAGAGAGTATAATGTCTCAAAATATCATTTCCACGAAGAAAGTATTGTTAAGTTGAATTATAAACTGTATTAAAAATTAAAATGAATGAATAAAACAATAATGAACTATTCTGGGCGCACGTTCCCAGCTATCACAGTGGTGTTTCCACTCTAACGTATGGTTTATTTTAGAAATTAAATTGTTCCTCGCATCGTTGTCTATTTCAGTCGTTACTAATTCAAGGAGGAACAACAAATTATTAGAATAAGTGGTTTATAATAAGAATCAATTAAGAGAAATGCAGAAAGTAAATTGAGCAATGTTCAAGTAACAACATTGATGAAATGTAATGTGGAACATCAGTTAAAGAAAAAGAACGGATGCACTAATCCTCTGTAACCCAGCTGCAACCTAGGCTCAGGACCTCATCCAATGGATTTGTTCAGGTCACTTTCATTACCAACGTTGATTCCTCAAGCTCTTTGACTAAAATGGTATACGAAACCCCACGTTCACTTAGTGGTTTTGTTCCCAACAATTAGATAAAACAGAACCTTAATGAACATGGTGGTCCCTTATTCTTAAGGCAACCAGTGAAAGTGTTTCCACACTATTCACCTTTCACCTAATGTTTTACAGTCTGAAATCCCTTCATTGTGGAAATTCATTTCTTATATTATTTTCTATTTCGGTAGATTCAAGATATTAAAACACAAAACAACATAAATCTATTAGATTCAGTAACTGAATTCGATTACAGTGAGTTTACAGCTTTACAGATTATCTATCCCAAAGAGAAAATTAGCTTATGCTTGCAGGCATGGCTGAAAATACAAACAAAACTCTCTCAATTTGAAATCTCATAGACCCAAGATACAGATTGATGAAGGTGAAGAGGAACGAAAAGAAATTACAGACTCACAATGAAAACAAAAAAGGGGAAAAATGAAAATGGAGACGATGAATGACTTGCTCGTGTGGAGACTTTGTGAAGAATAAAGGGGACAAAGGTGTTGTTCCAGAAAAGCTTCATCTTGTCTTCGTTCCATCCGCTATTTATAGGGCATATGCAACAATAGCATTTTTGTGATTAATGTCATTCGTTCCTTCAATCGTTGAATCAAGGATGTCTCTCATTCTTTGATTGGATGAAGAGACTGCTTTGAAATATTGGATAATGTTGAGTTGGCTTTACTTTTCTCTTTCCTCTAACCAATTATGATTTTGTCAGAATTATTCCCTGCTTCTTTGTGCCTTGATATCATCGCTATTAGAAAATCCGTAAATACTGACGAAAATTTATGAGGATAAATATCCATCGCAAACTGTGATGATTTTTGCGACCGCAAGACAATTGCGATGGAAAATAGACCAAATGTCCATCACCATAATACCATCGCAGTATCCATTGCAGTTTCTGTCGCAACTTGCGACAAAAAAAACCATCACAAAAATTAAAAGTTCGTGACGGATACTAGCGACGAAAATTATTTACGACGGGAGTTGTAAGAACCCGTACCGCTAATCAAGGTAATTAAATAAATAAATATGAGAATTAGGAAATAATTTCATAATTGACCCTAATAATTATTATAAAGCTTTAATAATTATAGTAAGTGAGAAATAATGCTGAAAATTGTTTTTCGGACGAAAAGTGCAGATACCGGTTCTGCTACCCGGTATAAATGCGTACCGGTGAAGTATCCCAAAAAATTATAATAAGTGTACGAATATTCCTAGAATATTATATAGGACTAGTAAAATAAGTTTTAAGTCAAAATAATGAGAACTGGTGCCAGAACTGATACTGGCTATGGAAAAGCGCGTACTGGAAAGGTGCTCCGAAAAATAAAATAAAAATATGTTAAATCTTATAAAAATGAGTAGGTTAAGATTCCAAAGTTTGGAATTAAATGCTAAGCGTAGCAATTAGCGCTAATACTGTGTGTTTAAGTGGTAAACCGCTATAAATACCTTGCTTGCACAAAACCCTAGGCAATTTGGTGATTCCTACGTGAGTGGTGGCTGGTCAGGGAGTGTGTGCACTGTTCCATTGCTGGTCTCTTCTAGTTTGTGAGCCAAGTAGTCTCTCTTGCTTGTTTCTTCCTTGATCCTTCTCTCATTCTCCTTCCATACACTTGTGAGCATCATTATGAGGGTGAGAGGTAGCCTTTGCTGAGTGTTCAGCCACTGCTTGTGAAAGTTGGGAGCTGAGTTCCCTTGCCTTGAGTTGTTGGAGCCTTTATCTTGGTTGTTGTTACTTCAAGAAGCTACCTTTGGTGAGAAAGGACCAACCTTGACCACCATTTTCGTTATCCTTGGAGGTCTGACTTGTGGAGCTGTTGTGAGAGCTCCAAGAGCACAATTTATTTCTATTTTGGAGCTTGGGGTAAGTTTTGAACCTTGTCATGAGTTTAAGTGGTTAAAAATGGAACCTTAATGCATGTAATGAACCTTTGATCATAACCTAACGTTGTGTAATGTTAAACACACCTTAAATCGCATGCTTAAGCTTATGTATGCATGAAATGAGCCACCTTTGGGAAGGATATCTCGCGAAATGCAAAACTGCATTCTATCGCGAAATATCCGGATATGGATATCCGGTTATTGATATCCGGATATGGGGATCTGGATATCCGGATATGCCCCCGACATATATCCGGATATTATGAGATTTCGAAGAACAGTAGCTGCACTGTTCATACAGAAGGCTATTGAGGGTTTGTGGGCCCTAGATTGATGAAGTTGAACTTATGTAATAATTAAACTACGTCAGAATCAAGTGGTTAAGGGCTTGTGGCTTTGTGGGAAGCCTAAAGACGTAAAACGTAAAAGGAAAACGTAATCTTTATATTTATGCGTATGAGTTGTGATTATTGATGTAATTATTGGTCCAAACAGATTGTGAATGTACTGTTTGTGGACGTTGAGCTGTGTGGACTCTTGGCATTGGATTGTTAGCTTGCAAGGTAAGCTTTCGTGTCCTCGATTTTGCCATTGTTGGTTTCACCATGTCCCATAGGGGGATGGTTTATATGCATGATGTTGTTTTCATGTATTATTTGATAAATGTTGTTGAGCTGTTATATGCGTGTGCTTTTATGATATTCGTGTGGTGTTCCACCTATACGGTAAGCCTGAGTATGTGGTACATACAAGATGGTGAGGCTGTGAGTGAGGTGCAAGCGATGTTCCTTGTACTAATTGTAGGTAATAGACGTATTCCTGCATTTCTTTGGAACTTATACTGTTAAATGCTTTTGAAATTATATTGCACATGTAAGTGAGCTTGGGGTGGAAGATCCATGAGGACCCCCTGTCTTACTGGGATTTCTTGTTTAGAGATCTCACCCCACGTTTGGGGACGCTTATTTCAGGTTCAGGTAACCCAGGGGTTGAGACCTCTAGTGGCAGGAGGCCATAGCTGAGTTAGATATTATTGTTATATGCTGACCTGTAGGATGCTGGATACGTCTGTTGCTTTTATGCTTTTAGCTTCAGTTATTATATTGTTGTTGCTGTTGAGACTGCTGTTGGGCTTTGTTGCCTTATTTGGCGAGCATGGGGATTGTCCATGCCGCATTGACTTGTCTTTATGTTTTTAGACTTGAGTTGTAATTATGTATCCGGATTTTGTCCAGGCTACGTGTTGTAGTCATGTGGCTTAGATACTCACTTTATATTTATATATTGAGGTATTTCAGTTAGTTGTCTTTGTAATTTACATACATGCGATATTTTATGATAATTGATTAAGTAATCAACTTGGCTAAGTATTAATGACGTCATAATTGAATTAAAGAAAAAGATATTCCGCATTTTTAATTAAACGTGGCTTAATACGATGACATGCTAACAAGCCGGGTATACACGGGATGTTACAGGAGTGACTGCCGTAAACCTTGGAACAAAAGTTGTGACTGAGATTGCATAATATCAGTTGCAACTTGCGTCGGTCTTTGCAATGACATTATTTGGGAGGGAATAGAGACAAATATATTGTAAAGATTTGCAAGGGAATACAATTAGTTGCAAAATTCAAAAAATGTTATAAATATCCTTGATGTATATGTATAAGTTGAATTTAAAACAGACAAAGGCATAAATTTGGAAGGTATTGTTATAGGTAGGAGAAGACTATATAGAAGAGATGCAATATGCGTAGGAGAAAAGGTCATTGAGTGCATCGTTGGGTCCTTTGTCGCGAACATTAAGTGCGTCTAGGATGGAAGTAGTGCCTATGTCGGCTAATCTAAAGAGAGATAAGACAGTGTGAAAATTTAAGGTGTGTGTATTTTGGGGTTTGGGAGTTTAGGTTATTAATAGTTTTGCCTCTTTGAATTTTTTTTTTTTCTCTTCGTTAAGCCATGCCTCTTTGGATGGTTTTTTTGTCCAAAAAGATATGCAATGTGCGTAGGAGAAAATGTCTTATTGAGTGCGTTTAGGATGGAAGTGCCTATGTAGAGAATCTAAGGAGATATAAGACTCTGAAAATTTAATGTGTGTGAGTTTGTGTATATCTTGGGGTTTCGGAGTTTAGGTTATTAACAGTTTTCCCTCTTTGATGTTTTATTTCTCTTCGCTAAGCCATGCCTCTTTGGATGGTAAATTCATACACCTAGTAAGACTTCTTCATCAAGGATGTCATTGTTAGACTTTATGAAAACAACAATCTTACTTAGTTTCTTTGTTTTCTTTCTATTGCCTTACTGTGTTATTGGTATCCTTTAGTTTCATAACACATTTCAATTTTTAGTATTTTTGAGGGTTTTCTGAGGAATATACTTCGACAATGGAATAACAGTTCCATTAAATGGCAAGTTTGATATACAGTAGGATTGTTGGGTAGAAAAAATAAAATAGTATTTGTAATGTCCATAACCTTCAGGCCATATCATAATTAATTTAAAGTGCACAAAAGAAAAATAAAAATGTATTAATATTAAAAAAATAAGAAAAAATTTGAAAAATAAATCATAATAATAATAGTGATGAAAGTGGGGTGAGGGGGGATTATAAATAAATATGAATTTCAAATCAGGATGGTCAGAAACCTCAAGATACCATTCTCCCTTTACATGTCTTTCTTAAAAATTGGGGGTACTATAGTAACCCTCTGAATTCCCATTTACCTTTTCCAGTACACCCATATCTTTCCTTTACCCACCCTTTCCCCTTTTCCACAAAAACCTACTTCTCACATTCTTCACCATCAATATTTCCCCTTTTGCAATATCAGAGGTCCGAAATTTGAGTTCTTCAGCTTCCTTTGGAGCTGATCAATACCTCTCTTCTCTCACATCTATCACTCACATCGTATCTATCTATCTATCTATATGGAGTTTACATTTCTGCGGCTGTTGTACGTACAACAATCAAATACTTGCCATATATGTACTTGAAAGCATTAAATGTAGAAAATCATAATTATACAAAGATGAAAGCAATATGTATTGTGAATCATAAACATACATCTGTCATCGTTATACGTAAAGCAGCTGTAGAAATCAACTTACACCGATGTAAGAATAACAAGTCTTACACCAAATTTTACTCGTGATTTTTATGCATCTAATGATTAAGATTTACCGGTACACATTAATTAATAACTAATTCCCAATAAATTTATACCATTAAATTTACGGAAGTCAATGGTTAAGATTTAATGTAAGACTTAATATTCTTATATCGGTGTAAATTGATCTTTATTATATATATATATATATATATATATATATATATATATGGATTAAAGTATGTTGTAGGAGGATTAAAGTATGTTGTAGGAAATAAATTTTATCTCTTAGATATATATAAAAGTTTGTGAGACCAAAGTTTTCTTATTCTTTTTTTTTTCCTCACATGGCTCTGCATGGGCCGTACACATTTTTATGTGTTTGCAGAAAATAAAATTATCTCCTACAACATGAGAAATATTAATCATATACATACATTCATATATATATATATATATATATATATATATATATAATTTTAATTTTGGAACCCTCTGTTTACCATTTGAAATTTAGAGGAATTTTGGAATTCAAAAAATGGCACTTTTTGCGATGTAAGCTAGTGACGTCGTTGTAATTTTTTATTAACATTAATAATGGGCTTGTGAGGGATGAATTTTTTTGAAGCAAATTACAAAATTTAGTAGAATTTTGAAATTTTAAAATTGAAAAACATCACACTTTTTGCGTGGGAAGTTTGACCCGGTTCATGGTAGACTTTAATCGGATCTTATCGGATTAAATGTATAACCGGACAAATTATTGGACCGTACTAGTTCGGGTTCTAGTTCTCGATTGGATTGGTTGGTCTAATCCAAGTATGATAACATTGATTTTGATTATTTTAAGAGAAAAACTAATATAAGAATAATTTTATCTCCAATAAATTCATCAAAAAAAGTTGTAACACTCTTTTTTTATTTTTTTCCTTTTTTTTTCTATAAATAGGAGATCCCGACACATGCATGTCTACAACATGACAATATTCTCTCATGCAACACAAAATCAGATGAATCCTTAATTTAATTATCAATTTATTATGTAAATAATGGGTTCATTTTTTCTGTAGTTACTACAGATAAATTATCTGTAGTAGGCCAAATACGACGTCGTTTTGGGGCGGAAATCATGGTATTTTTGTAATTTTAATTTATTTCAGGATTATAATAGTCTTTATATTTATAATTTTTTAAGATTTCAATACCAAAATGACATCGTTTTGGGAATAAATGCATATAACTTATCTGCATTAACTGCGGAAATATTTTTCCCATAAACAATACACATTGTCAATAAAATAGGAAAATATTTTTTTATATAATAGGAAAAGACTTATGCGGTAGAAATAAAATTATAAATGGAACCCACATGTAAAATGAGAGAAAAAATAGATGTGGGGTCTACCGCTCTTTAGTGTAAGAAAATTTATTTCTCTAATGCAACATAAGAGAAATAGTTTTCTTATATGGTAGGAAAAGAGTAATTTTATATAGTAGAAATAAAATTATAAATGAGACCCACCAATAAAATGATAGAGAAAAAAATATAAGTGGTATCCATCCCTCATTAATATATATATATATATATATATATATATATATATATATATATATTTATATATATAGGGTCAGGATCATTTTACACCAGTGTAACTTACACTCTAAATCTTGTCCGTTAATCCCATTTATATCTAATGGCTCAAATTTTTAAGTAATGTGAGCCATTGGATACAAGTGGATCAATGGTCAAGATTGAGTGTAAGACTTCTATCTCTTACACCGGTGTAAGAATATCCTGTCCCATATATATATATATATATATATATATATATATATATATATATATATATTTATTTCTCTTACAAAACTTAAAAGAAATATAACCCGTAAAAATATATACACATGTTAATCCGCATAAAAATGGTGGATAAATGCAGATGATTCCATAGATTATACTTTTGCCTTTTTTTATATAAGAATAAGAATTGAATACATAATTTATTATTATTTACTCAAACTCTCACACCAGTGGATCAATCCTAATTGCTTATATCTTTTGTCTTCTAATTGATATTCATTTTATATTGTTTTTGCGATACATTTAAGGAGTTATGACTTTAACGTACTTTAACGTGACGCATTTATTGCATAACTTTTATGAGTAACATCACTTCCATCAATGCTAAATTATCTATTAAATCAATGACTTATCTGTAATGGTCATTTTTTTTTATGATATAACTTAATTTTTGAATAATATTTATGTTTTGTGTTTGAGGATAGAAAGTCGTCTCCTGCAATCCCATAATAATATTATTTTAAGGTTGGAAAGAAAATGTATTGGGGATTTTGAGAAAACTAATTTACAAGTGACAATCAAAATTATTAAAATATCATGTATTTTTTCTCAAATATCAAAATATCATTGTTTTGAGATTTCAATATAATTTTTTCTCCTAATTAAACTTTTTCCCAATAATAATTTCCTTTAAACAAGCTATATGAGGAGCCGGTATGGCAGGCATGAACAGTTAAGCTTTCATATTTTACTTTTAATATAGTTTAAGACCTCATTTAAAAAAAAGACTCTTATCGATCAACAAATTCATTATAGAAATTAATAATTACTTTGTACAAATTTAATTAAAAATAAAAACAATATTCAATAAGTCAAATCATATCACTGGTACCGACATAAGTTGAGCTGGGAAATGAAGGTTTCTGATAACATCTATGGTTGGTCTTGATTATTTTAATTACTAATTCATTAAATAAGCTATATGTATTGTTAATTGAAAATTGACACATGGTTAATCCATATAAAAATGGTGTAGTAAATTGGCACGGCACACCGCACATGACCATTTGGCGGTTTTTATGTTTAATTTTCAATATATAAAAGACCTCATGAAAAGAAAATTGGTTAAAAAAAGTCCATTGGTCATTTATAATTTAAACATCACAATAAATACTGCAACGCGATTCTTTTTAACTAAATTTTGTTGATTGGCGTTAAGGAATGAGACAAGTTCAGAAGCCAGTTCAACTGAATAAGTCGTTTTACTTTAATTATCATGCCACCAACTCTGGTGGGGGATGATCTCCTATATTCAAAAGCCAATACCTAGTGCTGAAAGCCAAGGTTGTTGAATTGTAACATGTATGGTATATTGTTTGACCCATTTTTTATATCATATATCGATTATCTTGTAAGATATAAAGATATAATAAAAAATCGTAAATCCAAATTCCAAGAAGGATCCGATAAACAAATACATAAATAACTAAAATGTAAATCAATTATTTTCCTACACATCATCATTTACACTAAAATTATTACTAGTATCACTATCAGCATCTATCTCTGACATAACTAATTCATCATATTCTTCATTAGGGTAGTCATTTGACTTACCTCTCATTTCTTGTTCAACAATATAATATCTTTTTCCCTTATCATTCTTGTTAGTAATATTATTTCATTTATCAAGCCTGCTAATATTATCTTTTTTTTGGTAAATAGCTAACATTATCTTATTCTTATATGATGATGCCTTTACTTTTATCATTATTGTCGGCTTTATTATTTTCTTTATTAATACAGATTTTTTAAATTGATTTTTGAGTTTAAATCACAAATCAAATCTTTATTTCTTTCTTATATTAAAAATTAAATTTTTTGATTGAATTTTAGTATTTTTGAATCATACGATACAGTATCATAACGTTCGATATAAATTCTTTGTTGATACACCCCAAAATATATATTATTGGGCTTATGAGTTGTATCATATTGTATGAATCATATTGTATATCGTACGATATTAATAACTATACTAGATACCTCCCCAAGCTAATAGCAGGGCAAGGAAAAACTTCCCAAAATCACCATTGACTATCTCAAGATTCTCAACCCTTACGAGATTCCCAAAGCCACAACCACTATACCATCTACATTAACAAAAGCCAAGCCCCTAACAAATAGTTAAAGATTTAACAACATGACTATATAAAGAAAAGCAAGAAAAAAAATTTAAAGATTATATCATTATCCTTATATTACACATCTTGATACTTTTCAATCCATTTGTATCTAATAATTCTCATAATTAAAAATTAGTGTTATTAAATAAAACAAAATTAACAATAAAAGAGTATAACTAATTATAATGTTATAAAATGGTCTTTTATATATATATATATATATATATATATATATATATATATATATATATATAGGGGTATGATATTATTATACCGGTTTAAGAATAAGAAGTTTTTTACCAAATCTTGACCATTGATTTTTTTGTATCTAACGGCTCCAATATCTACTAAATCAGAACCGTTAGATTTAAATAAAATCAACGATCAAGATTGAGAGTGTAACTTACGTTAATATAAAATAATCATGACCTATATATATATATATATATATATATATATATATATATATATATATATATTTATTTATTTATTTATTTACACGCACACGTAGGAATGATGAACCTAATTATACTGTTACACCTACTATTAATAATAGATCTTCTTTATATCTAAAAATTATAATTTAGTAATCATACATTAGTTATTAAATGCAAGAGAAAACGCATACCAAAAAAAAAATGCAAGAGATATCCATAAATAAACGTTAGTGTAAGTTGAGAGAGATTCAGGAGATATATTAATGTGAGGTAGTGGTTTATTATGAGGAGTGAGAGGAATAAATATTAGCCATATAATAATCAAAATTAATACATACTTAAATGTCAAATGATTCCTTAAAAATGTGATATGATTTTATGTTTTAATTTTAACAATTCATATAAGATATTGTTTTTTGGTAGTATGATAACATTTATTTTGATTATTTAAGGAAAAAATTATTTTACACAATATAAGAATAGTTTTATCTTCAATAAATTTATCAAAAATTGTGATATTGTTTTTTTATTTTTTCCTTTTTTTCTGTAATAGTGGGTTCCACCACATGTGTGTCTATAAATCAGACAAATCCTTATTTTACTTATCAATTTATTATATAAACTATGGGTTTGATTTTTCTCATGTTGCATGAGTTAATTTGTCTCATGCAACACTCCAAAAATTGGGTTGGACCCATTTTTTTTCCTTTATCTCTCTTCTTTAAAGTGGGTCCTACCCAATTTTTTGTGTGTTATATGAGATAATTTATCTCATTTAAAATAAGAAACACATTTGCCATGAATAATACACATTGTCAATAAAATTACGGAAATAATTTTCTTATATAATAGGAAAAGAGTAATTTTATGTAGTATAAATAAAATTATAAACGGGACCCACAGATAAAATAAGAGAAAAAATAGTAGTGAGATTCACTCCTCTTTTATGTAAGTAGAAAAAAAAACATAAGAGAAATAGTTTGCTTATATAGTAGTAAAAGAGTTATTTTATAGGTTATATTTATCTTATTCTACATGGGAAAAAAATTTATCTCACCACTCTTTTTTTTTTTCTCTCCTCTTACTTGTGGATTCATTTATAATTTTATTTTTACAATATGAGATAACTATTTTCTTATAATATAAGAAAAATATTTATCTTATTTTATACAATAGAAATAAAATTATAAATAGGACCCACAGATAAAATGATAGAGAAAAAAATAGAAGTGGGATCCATCCCTATTTTATATATATATATATAAAATTTATTTGTCTTACAAAACATAAAAGAAATATAACCCATAAAAAAAATAAACACACGGTTAATCCGTATAAAAATGGTGTATAAATGCAGATGATTCCATAGATTATACTTTTTGCAGTAGCGAGCCAGACTCCAACCGGAGCCCGGGCAAAAGAATTATATGTGTATTTATTTTTCTTAATTTTAGTTAGTTCATATCATAATATATATTAAATATAAAACACTTGCGCAGGAAGCATAAAAAAGAATTATAATTTTATTAAATATCTTTTTTGGTACTTATCAAATTTCACGATACCCGCTTTAGTTCCTAGCAAATAAAAAGGCTATTCGTGGCCCCTAAGAAATTCAAAATGGATCGATTTAGTTGAAATTATGGTCCCTCAAAAATTTACAAAAGACTCACATTAGTTTCTCAAAAAGACTAAAATGGGTCAACTTTGAATTTTTTAGAGACCACAAATAGTCTTTTTATTTGTTAGAGATTAAAGCGGGCATCGTGAAATTTGCTAAGGACCGAAAATGAAATTTGCTTTTATTTTTTTATATAAATGTAAATGGAACACATAACTTAATACAACTTACTCAAATCTCTTACTAAATATATTTTAATTTTTTGATAGGGCCAAATTACAAATTTTAGTCCGATCCAAATTATAATTTTAGACTGGGTCAAATTATAATTAATTATATAATTATATATAATAAGTACAATTTGTTAAAATTTAATCCGGGTCGAAGCCACACCTATCTAACACGTGGCTGCGCCACCGACTTTTTGTCTTCTTTTTTATATAAAAATGAAAATTGAATACATAATTTATTATTATTTACTCAAACTCTCACCACTAAATCAATTCTAATTGTTTATACCTTTTGTCTTCTAATTGATATTCATTTTATATTGTTTTTGCGATACATTTAAGGAGTTATGACTTTAACGTACTTTAACGTGACTCTTTTATTGCATAACTTTTATGAGGAACATCACTTCCATCAATGCTAAATTATCTATTAAATCAATGACTTATTTGTAATGGTCATTTTTTTTTGGTTTTATAAGAATTACATTGTAGGAAGAGTGATTATGTTATGTTATAGAGATTCGTTTTGCGTGCCGGAGTTTTTTTTTTTTTGCTACGGGCCCCACACGATGTTGTGTGCGTAGGAAATTTCATAAGGTCATATTAAATGAGAGATGATAAACCCTATTTTTTATGATATAACTTAATTTTTGAATAATATTTAGGTTTTGTGTTTCAGGATAGAAAATTGTCTCTTGCAATCCCATAATAATATTATTTTAAGGTTGGAGAGAAAATGTACTGGGGATTTTGAGAAAACTAATTTACAAGTGAGAATCAAAATTATTAAAATATCATGTATTTTTTCTCAAATATCAAAATATCATTATTTTGAGATTTCAATATAATTTATCTTCTAATTAAACATTTTTCCAATAATAATTTCCTTTACTATATAAGGAGCCGGTATGGCATGCATGAACAGTTAACCTTTCATATTTTACTTTTAATATAGTTTAAGACCTCATTTAAAAAAAAGACTCTTATCGATCAACAAATTCATTATAGAAATTAATAATTACTTTGTACAAATTTAATTAAAAATAAAAACAATATTCAATAAGTCAAATCATATCACTGGTACCGACATAAGTTGAGCTGGGAAATGAAGGTTTCTGATAACATCTATGGTTGGTCTTGATTATTTTAATTACTAATTCATTAAATAAGCTATATGTATTGTTAATTGAAAATTGACACATGGTTAATCCATATAAAAATGGTGTAGTAAATTGGCACGGCACACCGCACATGACCACTTGGCGGTTTTTATGTTTAATTTTCAATATATAAAAGACCTCATGAAAAGAAAATTGGTTAAAAAAAGTCCATTGGTCATTTATAATTTAAACATCACAATAAATACTGCAACGCGATTCTTTTAAACTAAATTTTGTTGATTAGCGTTAAGGAATGAGACAAGTTCAGAAGCCAGTTCAACTGAATAAGTCGTTTTACTTTAATTATATTCAAAAGCCAATACCTAGTGCTGAAAGCTAAGGTTGTTGAATTGTAACATGTATGGTATATTGTTTGACCGATTTTTTATATCATAAATCGTAAATCAAATTCCAAGAAGGATCCAATAAACAAATATATAAATAACTAAAATGCAAATCAATTATTTTCCTACACATCATCATTTAGACTAAAATTATTACTAGTATCACTATCAGCATCTATCTCTGACATAATTAATTCATCATATTCTTCATTAGGGTAGTCATTTGACTTTCCTCTTATTTCTTGTTCAACAATATAATATTTTTTTCCCTTATCATTCTTGTTGGTAATATTATTTCATTTATCAAGTCTGCTAACATTATCTTTTTTTTTTGGTAAATAGCTAACATTATCTTGTTCTTATATGATGATGCCTTTACTTTTATCATTATTGTCGGCTTTATTATTTTCTTTATTAATACAGATTTTTCAGATTGATTTTTGAGTTTAAATCACAAATCAAATCTTTATTTCTTTCTTATATTAAAAATTAAAATGTTTGATTGAATTTTAATATTTTTGAATCGTACATACAGTATCATAATGTTTGATATAAATTCTTTTTTGATACACCCCAAGATATATATCATTGGGCTTATGAGTTGTATCATATTGTATGAATCGTATTGTGTATCGTACGATACTAATAACTATACTGGAGACCTCCCCAAGCTAATAATAGGGCAAGGAAAAATTTCCCAAAATCACCATTGACTATCTCAAGATTCTCAACCCTTACGAGATTCCCAAAGCAACAACCACTATACCATCTACATTAACAAAAGCCAAGCCTCTAACAAATAGTTAAAGATTTAACAACATGACTATATAAAAAAAAACAAGAAAAAAAATGTTAAGATTATATCATTATCCTTATATTACACATTTTGATACTTTTCAATCCACTTGTATCTAATAATTCTCATAATTTAAAAATTAGTGTTATTAAATAAAACAAAATTAACAATAAAAGAGTATAACTTATGATGGTATAAAATGGTCATATATATATATTGGGGTATGATAAGGTTTTTTACAAAATCTTGACCATTGATTTTTTTGTATCTAACGGCTCCAATATCTAATAAATCAGAACCGTTAGATATAAATAAGATCAACGATCAAGATTGAGAGTGTAACTTACGCTAATATAAAATAATTATGACCTATATATATATATTTTTATTTACACGCACACGTAGGAATGATGAACTTAATTATACTATTATTAGTTTTACACCTACTATTAATAATAGATCATCTTTATATCTAAAAATTATAATTTAGTAATCATAAATTAGTTATTAAATGCAAGAGAAAACGCATACCAAAAAAAAAAATGCAAGAGATATCCATAAATAAACGTTAGTGTAAGTTGAGAGAGATTCAGGAGATATATTAATGTGAGGTAGTGGTTTATTATGAGGAGTGAGAGAAATAAATATTAGCCATATAATAATCAAAATTAATACATATAAATGTCAAATGATTCCTTAAAAATGTGATATGATTTTATGTTTTAATTTTAACAATTCATATAAGATATTGTTTTTTGGTAGTATGATAACATTTATTTTGATTATTTTAAGGAAAAAATTATTTTACACAATATAAGAATAGTTTTATCTTCAATAAATTTATCAAAAATTGTGATATTGTTTTTTTATTTTTTCCTTTTTTTCTGTGATAGTGGGTTCCACCACATGTGTGTCTATAACATGAGAGATCTTCTGTCATGCAAAAATTATACAAATCCTTATTTTAATTATCAATTTATTATATAAACTATGAGTTTGATTTTTCTCATGTTGCATGAGTTAATTTGTCTCATGCAACACTCCAAAAATTGGGTTGGACCCATTTTTTTCCTTTCTCTCTCTTCTTCAAAGTGGGTCCTACCCAATTTTTTGTGTATTACATGAGATAATTTATCTCATTTAAAATAAGAAACACATTTGCCATAAACAATACACATTGTCAATAAAAATACGGAAATAATTTTCTTATATAATAGGAAAAGAGTAATTTTATGTAGTATAAATAAAATTATAAACGGGAGCCACAGATAAAATAAGAGAAAAAATAGTAGTGGGATCCACTCCTCTTTTGTGTAAGTAGAAAAAAAAATTCTCTTATGCAACATAAGAGAAATAGTTTGCTTATATAGTAGGAAAAGAGTTATTTTATAGGTTATATTTATCTTAGTCTACATGGGGAAAAAAAATTATCTCACCACTCTCTTTTTTTCTCTCCTCTTACTTGTGGGTTTATTTGTAATTTTATTTCTACAATATGAGATAACTATTTTCTTATAATATAAGAAAAATATTTATCTTATTTTATATAGTAAAAATAAAATTATAAATAGGACCCACAGATAAAATGATAGAGAAAAAAATAGAAGTGGGATCCATCTCTATTATATATATATATATATATATATATATATATATATATATATATAATTTATTTGTCTTACAAAACATAAAATAAATATAACCCGTAAAAAAATATACACACGGTTAATCCGTATAAAAATGGTGTATAAATGCAGATGATTCCATAGATTATACTTTTTGCAGTGGCGGAGCCAGCTCCCACGGGAGCCCGGGCAAAAAAATTATATGTGTATTTATTTTTCATTATTTTAGTTAGCTCATATTATAATATATATTAAATATAAAACACTTGTGCATGAAGCATAAAAATGAATTATAATTTTATTAAATATCTTTTTTGGTACTTAGCAAATCTCACTATACCCGCTTTAGCTCCTAGCAAATAAAAATTCTATTCATGGCCCCTAAGAAATTCAAAATGGATCGATTTAGTTGAAAATGTGGTCCCTCACAAATTCACAAAAGGCTCTCATTAATTAGTTCCTCAAAAGACTAAAATGGGTCCACTTTGAATTTTTTAGAGACCACGAATAGCCTTTTTATTCGTTAGGGACTAAAGCGGGCATCGTGAAATTTGCTAGGGACCGAAAATGGAATTTGCTTTTGATTTTTTTATATAAAAGAAAATAGAACACATAACTTAATACAACTTACTCAAATCTCTTACCAAATATATTTTAATTTTTTGATACGGCCAAATTACAAATTTTAGCCCGGTCCAAATTATAATTTTAAATTGGATCAAATTATAATTAATTATATAATTATATATAATAAGTACAATTTATTAAAATTTAACTCGGATCAAGGCCACACTCCGCCACTGACTTTTTGTCTTTTTTTTTATATAAAAATAAGAATTGAATACATAATTTATTATTATTTACTCAAACTCTCACGACTAAGTCAATTCTAATTGCTTATAGCTTTTGTCTTCTAATTGATATTCATTTTATATTGTTTTTGCGATACATTTAAGGAGTTATGACTTTATTGTACTTTAACGTGACGCTTTTATTGCATAACTTTTATGAGCAACATCACTTCCATCAATGCTAAATTATCTATTAAATCAATGACGTATTTGTAATGGTCATTTTTTTGGGTTTTATAAGAGTTGTGTTGTAAAAAAAATGATTGTGTTATGTTATAGAGATTCATTTTGCATGTCGGAATTTTTTTTTTGCTGCGGACCCCACAAGATATTATATGTGTAGGAAATTCAATAAGGTCATGTTAAATAAGAGATGATAAATCCTATTTTTTTATGATATAACTTAATTTTTGAATAATATTTAGGTTTTATGTTTCAGGATAGAAAATTGTCTCCTGCAATCCCATAATAATAATATTATTATTTTAAGGTTGGAGAGAAAATGTATTGGGGATTTTGAGAAAACTAATTTACAAGTGACAATCAAAATTATTAAAATATCATGTATTTTTTCTCAAATATCAAAATATCATTATTTTGAGAATTCAATATAATTTTTTCTCCTAATTAAACATTTTTCCAATAATAATTTCCTTTAAACAAGCTATATAAGGAGCCGGTATGGCAGGCATGAACAGTTAACCTTTCATATTTTACTTTTAATATAGTTTAAGACCTCATTTAAAAAAAAGACTCTTATCGATCAACAAATTCATTATAGAAATTAATAATTACTTTGTACAAATTTAATTAAAAATAAAAACAATATTCAATAAGTCAAATCATATCACTGGTACCGACATAAGTTGAGCTGGGAAATGAAGGTTTCTGATAACATCTATGGTTGGTCTTGATTATTTTAATTACTAATTCATTAAATAAGCTATATGTATTGTTAATTGAAAATTGACACATGGTTAATCCATATAAAAATGGTGTAGTAAATTGGCACGGCACACCGCACATGACCACTTGGCGGTTTTTATGTTTAATTTTCAATATATAAAAGACCTCATGAAAAGAAAATTGGTTAAAAAAAGTCCATTGGTCATTTATAATTTAAACATCACAATAAATACTGCAACGCGATTCTTTTTAACTGAATAAGTCGTTTTACTTTAATTATCACGCCACCAACTCTGGTGGGGGATGATCTCCTATATTCAAAAGCCAATATCTAGTGCTGAAAGCTAAGGTTCTTGAATCGTAACATGTTTCGTACTGTTTCACCGATTTTTTATATCATATATCGATTATCTTGTAAGATATAAAAATATAATAAAAACTAATTTAAAAATATATCATGTATCGTAAATCCAAATTCCAAAAAGGATCCAATAAATAAATACATAAATAACTAAAATGCAAATCAATTATTTTCCTACTCATCATCATTTAGACTAAAATTATTACTAGTATCACTATCAGCATCTATCTCTGACATAACTAATTAATCATCTTCTTCATTAGGGTAGTCATTTGACTTACCTCTAATTTCTTGTTCAACAATCTAATATCTTTTTCCCTTGTCATACTTGTTGGTAATATTATTTCATTTATCAAGCCTGCTAACATTATCTTCTTTTTTTGGTAAATAGCTAACATTATCTTGTTCTTATATGATGATGTCTTTACTTTTATCATTATTGTCGGCTTTATTATTTTTTCTTTATTAATATAGATTTTTCATATTGATTTTTGAGTTTAAATCACAAATCAAATCTTTATTTCTTTTTTTCTTATATTAAAAATTAAAATTTTTGATTGAATTTTAGTATTTTTGAATCGTACGATACAGTATCATAACGTTCGATATAAATTTTTTTCTAATACACCCCAAGATATAGATCATTGGACTTATAAATTGTATCATATTATATGAATGGTATTGTGTATCGTACGATAAAAATAAGTATAGTGAAGACCTCCCCGAGCTAATAGCAGCGCAAGGAAAATATTCCCAAAATCACCGTCGATTATCTCAAGATTCTCAACCCTTACGAGATTCCCAAAGCAACAACCACTATAACATCTACATTAAGTTTCCAAAAGCCAAGCCCCTAACAAAGAGTCAAAGATTTAACAACATGACTATATAAAAAAAACAAGAAAAAAAATGTAAAGATTATATCATTATCCTTTTATTACACATTTTGATACTTTTCAATCCACTTGTATCTAATAATTCTCATAATTAAAAATTAGTGTTATTAAATAAAACAAAATTAACAATAAAAGAGTATAACTTATAATGGTATAAAATGGTGATATATATATATATAAGGGTATGATATTATTATACCGATTTAAGAATAAGAAGTTTTTTACCAAATCTTGACAATTGATTTTTTTGTATCTAACGGCTCCAATATCTAATAAATCAGAACCGTTAGATATAAATAAGATCAACGATTAAAATTGAGTGTAACTTACCATAATATAAAATAATCATGACCTATATATAAGTAATCATGACTTGCACACACTATCATAATCAAATACTCTTAGGGTTTATCATCTATCATTTAATATGATCACGAAAATTTTCCTACACACACAATATTTTGTGGGGCCCGCAGTAAAAAAAAAATAAACTTCGATACGCAAAACGAATCTTTGTAACATAACACAATCACTTTTTCTATAATATAACTCTTATAAAACCCATAATCTTATGCCTAAATATCATAATGAGATATTTAACAATAATAATTCAAACCACAATATATATGAATCTACTTATAATAAGTATTCAAAGTACATAATAACAATGAGTTTTTTAAGAGTTATGTTGTAGAAAAAGCGATTGTGTTATGTTATAGAGATTCGTTTTGCATACCAGAGTTTTTTTTTGCTGCGGGCCCCACAAAATGTTGTGTATGTAGAAAAATTTTTGTGGTCATGTTAAATGATAGATGATAAACCCAATAACAATTTATTATTTAAACATTTGCCCACACAGTATTAGGCTCACTACCAAAAAACAATATCTTATATGAATTGTTAAAATTAAAACATAAAATCATATCACATTTTTAAGGGATCATTTGACATTTAAGTATGTATTAATTTTGATTATTATATGGCTAATATTTATTCCTCTCACTCCTCATAATAAACCACTACCTCACATTAATATATCTCCTGAATCTCTCTCAACTTACACTAACGTTTATTTATGGATTTCTCTTGCATTTTTTTTTTTTGGTATGCGATTTCTCTTGCATTTAATAACTAATATATGATTACTAAATTATAATTTTGATATAAAGAAGATCTATTATTAATAGTAGGTGTAACACTAATAATAGTATAAGTTCATCATTCCTACGTGTGTGTGTAAATATATATATATATATATATATATAACCTCAACTGTAATATCTCATATTGGCGCGGTTTCTGGAATCATTCTCTTTTAGATGTTGATATGATTCATTCATGTACCCGCTTCCGGAAGCCTGCCAGGAGTCACTCATTGTGTGTGCCCTTGCACACCATGCCATTGCGCACTAGCGATCACTCTCCATCCTAGATTCCTAGTCAGTACTGACTAGTACTCAGGATTAATGTTGTTAAAATCGATATTTTAAGTAAAATCGGAGTGGATTAAAAAATCGTAAAACATAAAATCGTAATGTAAAAAAATCGTAAAAATTCATAAAAACGTATAAGCGTTTGAAATATTGGTAAAATCATTTTGATAAAAAAATCATAAAATCGTAATAATAAATCAAGATTTTAGCTCATATGTTACACAATGCAATGTTTAATAAACGAAATTGCCTTATTGGTAAAGTTGATTCTCAACACTTGGTTAGGGGTTTGATTCCTCATTGGTGCAATTCTTCCATTATTTTGCATAAAAATATAAAAACTGATTCGAACTAGAAACCGGCATTGTTTTGACCCGATTCATGGGTAGACTTTAATCGGTTCTTATCGGATTAAATGTATAACCGGACAAATTAGTGGACCGCACTAGTTGGGGTTCTAGTTCTCGATTGGATTGGTTGGTCTAATCCAAGTATGGTAACATTGATTTTAATTATTTTAAGAGGGTGTTTGGTACAGGAGAAATTTTTTGTTAGAGAAATAAATTTGCTCCAAATATGATGGGAAGAATTTTTTGTCGAGTAAGTTAAAAAAAGTGTTTGTTAGATCAAAATTTTTCCAGAAAAATTGGATGAATTTTAATGATGCTATGTGTAAAAATTTACCACTACAGAGAAATTTTTTTTTTCCATCTAGTCTATGGTAAAATTTCACTGATGGTTTATGTGTTAAAAAACTAGACATGAACAAAATTTCTCTTACCCCTATTAACTCTTCCTCCTACCAAACATGGCCACATATTTTTTCTTACCCTCTTTTCCCAGGTAATTTTTTTTTCCCTCCTACCAAACACCCCCTAAGGAAAAACTATTCCTAGCAATATAAGAAGAGTTTTATCTTTAATAAATTAATCAAAAATCGTGACACTCTTTTTTTTTCTCTATAAATAGGGGGTCTCACCACATGCATGTCTACAACATGACAGATATTCTCTCGTACAACATAAAATTAGATGAATCCTTAATTTAATTATCAATTTATTATATTGGGTTTATCATCTATCATTTAACATGACCACAAAAAATTTTCTACACACACAACATTTTATGGGGCCCACAGCAAAAAAAAAAATCCAACACGCAAAACGAATATCTATAACATAACACAATCATTTTTACTACAACATAACTCTTATAAAACCATATTATATAAACAATACACATTGTCAATAAAAATAGGGAAATAGGTTTCCTATATAATAGAAAAATAGTTATTTTATGTAGTAGAAATAAAATCATTAATAAGACTCACAGGTAAAATGAGAGAAAAAATAGAAATATAATAGGGAAATAGTTATTTTATATAGTAGAAATATAATTATAAATGGGACCCACATGTAAAATGATAGAGAAAAAATATAAGTAGGATCCACTCCTCTTTTATGTGTGTAAAAAATTTATTTCTCTCATGCAAGATAAAAGAAATATAACTCATAAAAATATGGGTTTTATAATTCTCATCTAACATGAGAATTTGAATTTTCCTACACACCATTCGATTTTCGTGCCAACATGGGTCCTACACATAATTTTTTCTAACATACGGGTCCCACATATTTTTTTGTCTCTACAACATGAGAATTCAATTCTCATGTTGAATGAGAAATATAAAACCCCAAAAATATATACACATGGTTAATTCGTATAAAAATGGTGTATAAATGCAGATGATTCCATAGATTAATAAGCAATACTTTTTGTCTTCTTCTTTCTATATACAAATAAAAATCCAACACAATTTACTCAAATCCTTCACCATATCAATCCTAGTCGCTTATACCTTTTGTCTTCTAATTGATATTCATTTTAGGATTTGATATTTCTTATGTTGCATGATATAATTTGTCTCGTGTAACACATAAAAATATGGGTAAAATCCATTAAGAAGGAGAGAGAGAAAAAAAAGAGTCCAATCCACTTTTACGTGTTTGATATGAGATAAATTATTTCAATATAAGAAACATATTTCCATTGATTTTGTATTGCTTTTGCGATACATTTAAGAGGCATGACTCTCTCTTTTTTGGTAAGCTAACTGACTTTAACGTGACGCTTTTATTGCATAACTTTTATGAGTAACATCACTTCCATCAATGCTAAATTATCTATTAAGTCGTCTCCTGCAATCCCATAATAATATTATTTAAAGATTGGAGAGAAAAAGTATAGGGAAATTTGAGAAAACTAATTACAAGTGAGAATCAAAATCATTAAAATATCATGTATTTTTTCTCAAATATCAAAATATCATTATTTTGAGATTTCAATATAATTTTATCTCCTAATTAAACATTTTTCCAATAATAATTTCTTTTAAACAAGCTATATAAGGAGCCGGTATGGCATGCATGGACAGCTAACCTTTCATATTTTTCTTTTAATATAGTTTAAGAACTCATTAAAAAAAAGGGGAAAATATTTGTTTTTTAAATGACACAACTTATATTATTTAACTCTCACAAAGAGATGAGATCCACATCTTTATATTTTTTTATCCACTCTCTCTTTCTTCATCTATTTCTTTTTCTCACTTAAAATGACATAATTTTTTTTGGTAATCTAAAATGACATAAATTTACATTCTTTAAAAAGATACACACTTTTTCCTTAAAAAAAAAAGAAAAACTCTTGTCGATCAACCAATATTCAATAAGTCAAATCATATCACTGGTACCGACATAAGTTGAGCTGGGAAATAAATGGTTCTTATTAGGGATGTGCAAAATAACTAAAAAAGTGGATCAAATCATGAACCGAACCGAACCGCTCCATAAAATTACCGATTTTAAAAAATTAGTTCATGAACCGAACCGATTTTTAAAGAACCGGTTCATGAACCGAACCGGTTTTTAGAACCGGTTTAAGAACCGAACCAGTTTTTAGAACCGGTTTAAGAACCGAACCGTTTCCGAACCGAACCGAACCATTTTCAAACCAAACCAAATTAATTTTTATAACTTTATTTTTTAAATTTTTAAATTTTTTTCTTTTCAGAAGAGGGTCGACCCGAACCGGTTCCGAACCACTTCCGAACCGAACCGAACCACTTTCGAACCGAACCGAACCACTTCCGAACCGAACCAGTTTTGGACCGAACCGAACCACTTTCGAACCGAACCATTTAAACCAATTCGGTTCGATTTTTCGAAAAAAACCGGTTCGGTTCGACCCATGCACATCGCTAGTTCTGATAACATCTATGGTTGGTTTTGATTATTTTAATTACTAATTCACTAAATAAGCAATATGTATTGTTAATTGAAAATTGACACATGCTTATTAATCCATATAAAAATGGTGTAGTAAATTGGCACGGCACACCGCACATGACCACTTGGCGGTTCTTATGTTTGATTTTCAATATATAAAAGACCTCATCAAACAAAAATTGGTTAAATTGGTCATTTATAATTTATACATCACAACAAATACTGCAACGCGATTCTTTCTAATTAACTGTTGTTGATCAGAGTGAAGGAATGAGACAAGTTCAGAAGCCAGTTCAACTGAATTAGTCGTTTTACTTTAATTATCACGCCACCAACTCTGGAAGGGGGATGATCTGCTATATTCAAGGAATCAAGGCCAATATCTAGTGCAGGGGTGTCAAAATGGGTTGATAAGATACGAATTCGACACGATACGAATTTGACATGATACAAATATATAAACACGAACACGACATAAATTTTTATTCATGTCAAAATCTTCAACACTGACATGACACGAATTTTTTGCGGATTGACACGACACGAATAACACGCAATATAGGGGTCAAACAGTAATAGACAAAAAAATTAAATAAATCGATCGAAATTAAAAAAAAATTATACAAATTAAAAATTAAAAAAATACGGATCAACACGAACCCGAATACATCAACACAAACACGACATAAATTTTTTTGCGAGTCAACGCGAACACGAATTTTCGTGATGTGTCACAGATCAACTTGCATATCAAAACTTATATTGACACCCCTAGTGAAGACCTCCTCAAGCTAATAGCAGGGCAGGAAAAACCTCCCACAAATCACCTTTGACTATCTCAACCCTTATGTTATGAGATTCCCAAAGCAACAACCATTCTACCATCTACATTACGTTTGACCAAAGTGTCACTGTTGATAAAAAAAATAACCAAACTATCACACGCAAATATTTCGTTACATTGTGTAGTGAAATATGTGTGCAAATAATTCGCTACATAATATAGCGAAATATGTCACGTTAGAACCAAAAAGTGTCATGTGTAAAAATTGTTGAAATTCGCTACCCTCTGTAGCGAATTTCAACGATTACACTGACACTTTTTGATTCTGAGCATTCTGACGTGGCATATTTCGTTACACTGTGTAGCGAATTAATTGCACTCATATTTCGCTACACAGTGTAGCGAAATATGCCACGTGATATTTTGGCAAAATTTACTGTTAGCGTGGCAGTCTGGTAATTTTTTTGCCACTGTTCCACAAATAGTTAAGGATTTAACAACATGACTACATATAAAAAAAAAAAAAATTAGCGCATTCATATGCTAATGTTCAGTCCTTATATTACACATTTTGATACTTATATTACACATTTTGATACTTTTCAATCCACTTGTACTTAATGACTCTTATAAGTAAGAAATTAGAGCAATTAAATATAAATAAGATTAACAACAAAAGAGTATAAAAATAAATAATTAATAAATCTTACACCAGTATATAATTAATAGTTAATATATATATATATATATATATATATATGTGTGTGTGTGAGAGAGAGAAAAGTATTTCTACAACCACATTAGATAAGGTTATCTACAACTACCCCTTTTAATTGAGTATGACCGGTTATTCTTAGTTATAACAATAAAGCTGTTCTTTTTTCTCTTTCTTCAGACACTGTCAGCTGATGTGGCGGAGAGAGAAAAAATGCAACTTTAATGTATGACCGATTATACTTAGTTAAAAAATGAGTAGCTATAGACAACCTTATCTAAAGTGGTTGCAAAAATATTTTCCCTTATATATATATATATATATATATATATATATATATGGGGCAGGATATTCTTACACCGGTGTAAGAGTTAGAAGTTTTACACTCAGTCTTGACCATTGATTCACTTGTATCCAATGGCTCACATTACTAAAAGATTAAAGCCCTTAGATATAAGTGGAATCAACGGACAAGATTAAGAGTATAACTTACACTGGTGTAAAATGATCCTGACCCTATATATATATATATATATATATATATATATATATATATATATAGAGAGAGAGGTAGGATCCTTTGACATCAGTGTCAAATCTAAAATTTGACATATCATTTGATAGCCATTAGATCAAAAAAGATCAACGGTGTCACATGCTTACAAATCAGAGCCATTGATCTTTTTTGATCTAATGGCTCTCATATGAGATGTCAAATTTCAAATTTGACACTAGTGTCAAAGGATTCTGTCTCATATATATATATATATATATATATATATAGGGAAGGTTATAGTTACAACCTTTTTTCTTACAATCTCTTACAACTATATCTTATCACCGTTGAATTCCGCCAATCAACGGTTATCATTTTAGCAAATTAAACTCATTAATTAATTATTAATTCACAATAAATGATAACCGTTGATTGGCGGAAATCAATGGTAATAAGGTATGGTTGTAAGAGGTTGTAAAAAAAAGACTTTAACTATAACCTTCCTCTATATATATATATATAGGGGCAGGATCCTTTGACACCGGTTGTGATTTGGTGTCAAATTTCAAAGTTTGACACCAGTGTCAAAGGATCCTATCCCATATATATATATATATATATATATATATATATATATATATATATATATATATATCTTCTGACATCGGTGTCAAATTTTACGTTTGACACCCCATCTGAGCGCCGTTAGATCAAAAGAGATCAACGACTCTGATTTGTAAACATGTGACACCATTGATCTTTTTTGATCTAACAACTCTCAAATGAGGTATCAAACTTCAAATTTGACATCGGTGTAAAAGGATCCTACCCATATATATATATATATATATATATATGTGTGTGTGTGTGTGGCTTATCGTTTCTCAAGCTGTTGGCTTATCGTTTCTCAAGCTGTTTGAGATAATTTTATCTCCTGCCACTAAATTATAACAATACAAAGATGGATCAATGGTGATAAAAGAAAAGAGAAAAAAAGAGAATCATAACCATTCAAAGGTTACAATTAATATACGGAAATAAATAAACAAAACGTCATAATTTTGGGGTAATAGGAGATAAATATATATCAAGCAGCTTGAGAAATATTTTTCTCTCACACACACACACACACACACATATATATATATATATATATATATATATATAGGACAAGATTAATGTAAGAACCCGCACCGCTAATTAAGGTAATTAGTAAACTAATTATGATAATTAGGAAATAATTCCATAATTGACCTTAATAATTATTAATGGGCTTAGATAATTATATTGAGTGAGTAAAAATGCTGAAAGTCGCTTTTCGGAAGAAAAGCGCAGATACCGGTTCTGCTACTCGGTATAAATGCGTACCGGAAAAGTATCCCGGAAAATTATAATGAATGCATGATAATTACTAGAATATTATGTAGGACTTGTAAAACAAGTTTCAAGTCAAAATGACGTAATCTGATACCAGAACTGATACTGGCTATGGAAAAGCGCGTACCGGAAAGGTGCTCCGAAAAATAAAATAAAAATATGACAAATCTTAGAAAAATGCGTAGGTCTAGAATCCGAAGTTTGAGATCAAGATCTTTTACTTTGCGATTAAGGCTAATACTGTGCGATTAGTGGCTTGTGCCTATAAATAGACACATTTAGTGGGCACACAACCCTAGGCAGCCACCATCATACGTGAGAGGCTGAGTTTGCTGAGTGTTGGCACTGTTTCATTGCTTCCTTTCACCATTTGTGAGTGTGGTAACCCTTTTCTTCCATCTTCTTCACCATTCCTCCTTCCAAGCAACTAGAGTGTGTCTTGGGTGAGGGTGGTGCAACCTTTTCTGAGTTGAGAAGGCTGTGTGTGTGAGGTTAGTGAGCTGAACTTGAAGCTTTAGTGATGGCTACCTTGTGGTAGTCATTGTGAGCTTCAAAGTGCCACCTTGTGGTGCAAGAACCCACCTTGGTGTGCCATTTTCGTGCTCCTACTTAGGCTGAGTTTGAGGGATCTTGGGAGAGCTCCAAGAGCACACCTTGCCTCTGTTTTGAACTTTGGTAAGTTACCTCACTTTGATCATGAGTTTATGATGCTTAAAGTTGATGTCTTGGCCATGTTTAATGAGTAAACAAGAGGGTATAAGGTATATGAACCTAAAATGAACTAAAGATGCATGCTTTAACGTGTACATGTGTTAAAAGTTGGACCTTTGGGATGGATACTCACGAAATGCAGAAACTGCATTCTGTCGTGAGATATCCGGATATTTGTCGAACAGATATCCGGATATCAGTATCCGGATATGGTATCCGGATATTGATATCCGGATATGGGATCTGGGTATCCGGATATGACATATCCGGATATGTCCAGTGTGATATCCGGATATGACATATCCGGATATGCCCCTTCTGATATCCGGATATCCTGGGTTCTGCGCAGACAGTGGCTTCACTGTATGAACAGTAAGCTATGGGGTGTGTGTGGACCCTAGTTTAAGGAAGTTGGACTTCTATAATAAATGGACTAAGTCAGAATCATATGATTAAGGGCTTATGGCTTTGTTGGAAGCCTTAAGACGTAAAACGTAAAGGAAAGGCGTAGTCTTTAAGTTGTATGCTTGTGATGCATGATTATTAATGTATTATTGGTCCATATCAGATTGTGATACTGCTGTTTGTGGACTAGTGAGTGGTTGGACTCTTGGCTTGGATAGCTAGCCTGCAAGGTAAGCTTTCGTGTCCTCGGTTTAGCCATTTTGATGTTCCACCATGTCCCATGGGGATGGGTTTATGCATGCTGTGTTACATGCTTTGATTATTTTGGAAATGCTGTTGAGCTGTGTATATGCAATGAGCTTTTTATGATGCATGTGGTGTCCACCTAGACGGCAATCCTGAGTATGTAGTACATACAAGATGGAGAAGCATGTGGGTGAGGTGCAGGTAGTATCCATCTACTCATGTAGGCATAGACGTATTCCTACATTTCTCTGGCCAGTAGATTTGAAAGCACACATGACATGATTAATTGCTGCATCGCATGATTTTAGAACTTATACTGTAATACTGTTTTTAGAACTTATATTACACATGTAAGTGAGCTTGGGGTGGAGACTCCTTGAGGACCCCTTGTCTTATTGAGATTTCTTGTTAGAGATCTCACCCCACGTTTGGGGACGCTTATTTCAGGATCAGGTAATGTTGAGGGCTCAGGTGGCAGGAGGCCAGAGCTGAGCTGATATTCTGATGTGCTGTCTTGCTGGATTGACTGCTGTTATGTTTTCCGCTTTATTTATATTATGCTATTTATGCTGAGACTGTTTGTGGGCATTGTTGCCTTATTTGGTGAGCATGGGGTTTGTCCATGCCACATGATTGTTATCGTCTTTTTAATTCGCTTTTGTAATTAAAGTATCAGGATTTTGACCCAGGCTACTTGTGTGGACCTGTGGCTTTAGATACACACATTATATTTATGTACGAGGTATTCAGTTAGTTGTCTTGCAATTTACATACGGGCAGTATTTTTATGAAAATGATTAAGTAATCAAGTTGGTTAAGTTAATGACGTCATAATTGAATTAAAGAAAAAGTTATTCCGCATTTTAATTAAGCGTGGCTTAATACGATAGTGTGTTAACAATCCGGGTTAACACGGGCTGTTACATTTTATGGTATCAGAGCACTTTCTAGGGAAAAGCCTGTATGTATTGCAATAACTTAGGATGTGTCGTTGCGTGTCTACTTTGTGTTCTCTCTAACGGGTGTGTGTTATGATAATGCATATGTGACCACATGGCGTGGGCCTGATCAACTCATTCTTTGTGTAACTTGTGCAGAGTCATGGTGCCACCGAGGAGGAACACGAGTACTAGTGAGGATCAGACGGATCCTGTCCTGGCTGCATTGGCTGAGATGCAGGCGGCCCGACTAGCCGACCAGGAAGCCACGAGGCTGGCGAACCGTGCAACGCTGGACGCAATTCGAGATGCGAACCGGCAAACCACGGCAGAGGTTCTGGAGGAGAACCGGATGGCCAACATGACGATGATGAGAGTCATGTTGGAGGAGTTGAGGGCTGGTCCTGCTGCGGGCCAGGGTCCCCCACCACCTCCACCGCCGCCACCGCCTCCACCTCCGCCTAGTCAACAGGAGGACACCCAGAGCCAGATGGGTGAGGGTAGTCATTTGACGGGGGCTATGCAGACTATCCCCGTATTTGCTGAGGATCGTGACGAGATCGATCGCCGGCTGAATGCTTTCCGCAAGCATAAGCCACCTTCTTTCGACGGATCTTATGATCCCATTGATGCTGCCAGATGGCTACAGGCGCTGGACAAAATTTTCCGGATCATGCAATGCACCGATCCGCAGAAGCTGCTGTTCGCCACGTACATGCTGGAGGGCGAGGCCCATGAGTGGTGGACCAACCTATCTCAGGTCTACGAGATGCAGGGTCATGTGATGACGTGGCCATTCTTCGAGGAGAGCTTCCTGGGTCAGTACTTCCCTTATGACTCACAGGAGAGGAAGCAGGGGGAGTTTGACCGGTTGGTACAGGGCTCGTTGTCTGTTGACGAGTACCTGGCCAAGTTTAATGAGCTGGTCAAGTTCTCTCATTTCCGCATGGCGAGACCGACTCCCGTTTTTCTGGCGGCCAAGTTCCGGAGGGGACTTAATGAGGATATTGTTGGACATCTCACTGGTTCTGCTTCGAGAGACTTCGGAGCGTTGGTGCAGCAGTGCCGCGACATCGAGGATTACTGCCGTGCGAGTCAGGTCAAGAGGGCCAAGATTGAGGTGCCGCAGAGCGCTGGTAGTTCTACTCCCTGGAAGAATAAGAATTTTGCCAACAAGGGCAAGGGCAAACCACCGTTGGCGGCTAAGCAAGCGTCAAATCAGTTCAGAAAGACTGCTGCTCAGGGGAACACCGCTAGACCTCCTGCTCCCAGATGTTCTGGATGCGGGAAGTCACATTTTGGGCCGTGCTCTACCGGTCAGCTGATTTGCTTCCAGTGTGGCAAGGAGGGCCACTACTCTAGAGATTGCCCGACGGCGAGAGTTGCTGCAGTGCAGGCTGTGCCATTGCAGATGGTTCCTACTGGGGCACCAGTTGTGCCACCTACTATCGGACGAGTCTACACACTTGATCGTCAGCAGTCGGACAGAGCTCCGAACCTGGTCAGAGGTACTGTTACCATTGGTGGATCAGCTATTGATGTATTGTTTGATTCCGGGGCAACGCACTCTTTTGTTGCTACCCCTATTGCTGTGGGGCTTGAGTTGCCCAGTGATGTGCTTTCTCCACCGATGCGGGTTACCACCGCCACCGGAGAAAAATGTTTGACCTCCACTGTTCATCGCGATGTAGCGTTTCAGTGGGATGGCCGTGATTTCTCGGTAGATCTGATAGAATTATCGATGGCCAACCTTCAGATTATTTTGGGCATGGATTGGTTGTCCAGAAACTGTGCAATGATTGATTGCTGTGCCAAGAAAGTGGTGATGTCTCCGGGTGGGTCCACAGCCAGTTCCTCACCGTTCATTTCAGTCCTGCAGGCGAGGAGGGCCTTGAGAGCAGGGGCATTTGGCTATGTCATGTTGGGAGGTTTGGTGAGTGGGACACAGGAGGATCTCACTGGCATTCCTGTGGTGAGGGAATTCCTCGAGGTGTTTCCTGAGGAGATTCCTGAGTTTCCACCACAGAGGGAGATAGAGTTCTCCATTGACTTATTGCCTGGTGTGGGGCCTATATCGTTGGCTCCATACCGGATGTCGCCACCAGAGTTGGCGGAGCTGAAGAAGCATATCGAGGAGCTTTCAGCAAAAGATTTTATTCGGCCGAGTGTGTCTCCCTGGGGAGCACCGGTCATATTTGTGAAAAAGAAAGATGGGACCATGCGGTTGTGCACCGACTACAGACAGTTGAACAAGGTGACAATCAAGAACAAGTATCCTCTTCCACGCATTGATGATTTGCTGGATCAGCTCAGGGGTGCTTGTGTGTATTCCAAGATTGATCTCCGGTCCGGTTATCATCAGATACGGGTAAAGCCGGAGGATGTCCCAAAGACAGCGTTTCGCTCGAGGTACGGGCACTATGAGTACTTGGTGATCCCGTTTGGACTCACCAATGCACCCGCAGTGTTTATGGACTACATGAACAGGATTTTCCAGCCGTACCTGGATCAGTTTGTGATCGTCTTCATTGACGACATCTTGATCTACTCCAAGACGGAGGAGGAGCATACCGAGCACTTGAAGATTGTGTTGCAAGTGCTAAAAGAGAAAAAGCTTTATGCTAAGCCGTCAAAATGTGAGTTTTGGCTCAAGGCGGTGAAATTTCTGGGTCATGTAATTTCTGATAATGGAGTTGCAGTTGATCCGAACAAGATTGAGGCCGTGATGGATTGGGAGAGGCCCAAGACGGTTACAGAAGTGAGAAGCTTCCTGGGTTTGGCAGGCTACTATCGGAGGTTCATAGAGGGATTCTCCAAGATGGTGCTACCGATGACTCGCCTTACCCGAAAGGAGACTCCATTCGTGTGGACACATGAGTGTGAGGAGTGTTTCCAGGAGTTGAAGGAGAGACTGACTACTGCTCCTGTGTTAGTCCTTCCTGATCCTGCGGAGCAATTCGAGTTGTACTGCGATGCCTCTGGTAAAGGACTTGGCTGTGTGCTGATGCAGAAAGGGAAAGCGGTTGCTTACGCTTCAAGACAGTTGAAACCTCATGAGGAGAACTACCCGACTCACGACTTGGAGTTGGCAGCCATTGTTTTTGCTTTCAAGATCTGGAGGCATTACCTGTTTGGCATGAAGTTTGCTGTATTCAGTGATCACAAGAGCCTGAAGTACCTGTTTGACCAGAAGGAGTTGAACATGAGACAACGAAGATGGATGGAGTTCTTGAAGGACTACGACTTTGAGCTGAGGTATCATCCTGGCAAGGCCAATGTGGTAGCTGATGCTTTGAGTCGGAAATCCGTGAGCTTATCCAGCTTAATGATGAACGACTACGAAATGATCGAGAAGTTCAGAGACTTGAGAGTGAACTCCTTGTTTGGGGGCGCACTGCTCGAAATGGAGACAGCAGAAGTGATCAATGAGCTGATGGAAAAGATCAAAGAGGCGCAAGTGCAAAGAGAATGCCTTGATTACGTGAAGAACCAGGACGGTGTGTCCTGGAATGATGATGGTTTATTGCTGTTCCAGAAGAGGATAGTTATTCCTCGAGGGCCTTTGACTGAGGAGGTTATGGCAGAGGCTCATAAGGGCCGGTTCACTATCCACCCTGGTGCCACAAAAATGTACCAGGACTTAAAGAGGAATTTTTGGTGGCCGGGCATGAAGAAGGACATAGCGGTCTACGTGTCCAAGTGTTTGATATGTCAGAAAGTGAAGATCGAGCACCAGAAACCGTCTGGTAAACTTCAACCTCTGGAGATTCCACAGTGGAAGTGGGAGAGTATTTCCATGGACTTCGTGGTGGGATTGCCTAAAACTCAGGCTGGTTGTGACTCTATCTGGGTCATTGTGGACAGATTGACCAAGTCTGCCCATTTTCTTCCAGTGAAGGTGAGCTTCACTACAGAGCAGTTGGCCAAGCTATATGTCCGCGAGATTGTGAGGCTTCACGGGGTGCCCGAGAGTATCATCAGTGATAGGGACCCGAAGTTCACATCTCGGTTCTGGGAGGCGCTGCAGGAGGCTTTTGGTACGCAGTTGCGATTGAGTACCGCCTATCACCCTCAGACTGACGGACAGACTGAGCGGACCATCCAGACATTGGAGGACATGTTGAGAGCTTGCACGTTGGAGCAGGGTTCTGCATGGGATAGGTACCTTCCGTTGGTTGAATTCTCGTACAACAACAGTTTTCATGCTAGTCTGGGCATGGCACCCTACGAGGCGCTGTACGGTAGGAGGTGTCGGACTCCTACCTGCTGGTCTGAGGTTGGAGATAAAGAGCTTTTCGGCTTGGACTTTGTCCAAGATACTACCCTACAGATCCAGATGATCAGGGAAAAGTTGAAGCAGGCGCAGAATCGTCAGAAAAGCTACTATGATGTCAAGCATCGTCCACTGGAGTTCAGTGAGGGTGAGCACGTGTTTGTGAAACTTTCACCTGTCACCGGTGTTGGACGGGCACTCGGCGTGAGGAAGTTGAGCCCGCGATTCATAGAGCCCTACCAGATCCTTGGTAGAGTAGGACCAGTTGCCTATCGACTCGCCTTACCTCCGAACCTAGCCAACATCCACGACGTGTTTCACGTGTCTCAGCTTCGGAAGTACATAGCAGATCCTTCGCACGTGGTGCAGCCGGATGATGTGGAGGTTCGGGAGAACCTAAAGACTCCCGTCGGACCACTCAAGATCCTCGATCGTGGCGAGAAGCAGTTGAGGAGCAAGATCATTCCGATGGTCAAAGTGCAATGGTCAGGAAGAACTCCTGAGGAGTGTACCTGGGAGCGAGAGGACGAGCTTCTCCGACAGTATCCCGACTTTCGAGACAGGTATGTTTCTGATTTTGAGGACAAAATCCTTAAAAAGGTGGGGTGAATGTAAGAACCCGCACCGCTAATTAAGGTAATTAGTAAACTAATTATGATAATTAGGAAATAATTCCATAATTGACCTTAATAATTATTAATGGGCTTAGATAATTATATTGAGTGAGTAAAAATGCTGAAAGTCGCTTTTCGGAAGAAAAGCGCAGATACCGGTTCTGCTACTCGGTATAAATGCGTACCGGAAAAGTATCCCGGAAAATTATAATGAATGCATGATAATTACTAGAATATTATGTAGGACTTGTAAAACAAGTTTCAAGTCAAAATGACGTAATCTGATACCAGAACTGATACTGGCTATGGAAAAGCGCGTACCGGAAAGGTGCTCCGAAAAATAAAATAAAAATATGACAAATCTTAGAAAAATGCGTAGGTCTAGAATCCGAAGTTTGAGATCAAGATCTTTTACTTTGCGATTAAGGCTAATACTGTGCGATTAGTGGCTTGTGCCTATAAATAGACACATTTAGTGGGCACACAACCCTAGGCAGCCACCATCATACGTGAGAGGCTGAGTTTGCTGAGTGTTGGCACTGTTTCATTGCTTCCTTTCACCATTTGTGAGTGTGGTAACCCTTTTCTTCCATCTTCTTCACCATTCCTCCTTCCAAGCAACTAGAGTGTGTCTTGGGTGAGGGTGGTGCAACCTTTTCTGAGTTGAGAAGGCTGTGAGTGTGAGGTTAGTGAGCTGAACTTGAAGCTTTAGTGATGGCTACCTTGTGGTAGTCATTGTGAGCTTCAAAGTGCCACCTTGTGGTGCAAGAACCCACCTTGGTGTGCCATTTTCGTGCTCCTACTTAGGCTGAGTTTGAGGGATCTTGGGAGAGCTCCAAGAGCACACCTTGCCTCTGTTTTGAACTTTGGTAAGTTACCTCACTTTGATCATGAGTTTATGATGCTTAAAGTTGATGTCTTGGCCATGTTTAATGAGTAAACAAGAGGGTATAAGGTATATGAACCTAAAATGAACTAAAGATGCATGCTTTAACGTGTACATGTGTTAAAAGTTGGACCTTTGGGATGGATACTCACGAAATGCAGAAACTGCATTCTGTCGTGAGATATCCGGATATTTGTCGAACAGATATCCGGATATCAGTATCCGGATATGGTATCCGGATATTGATATCCGGATATGGGATCTGGGTATCCGGATATGACATATCCGGATATGTCCAGTGTGATATCCGGATATGACATATCCGGATATGCCCCTTCTGATATCCGGATATCCTGGGTTCTGCGCAGACAGTGGCTTCACTGTATGAACAGTAAGCTATGGGGTGTGTGTGGACCCTAGTTTAAGGAAGTTGGACTTCTATAATAAATGGACTAAGTCAGAATCATATGATTAAGGGCTTATGGCTTTGTTGGAAGCCTTAAGACGTAAAACGTAAAGGAAAGGCGTAGTCTTTAAGTTGTATGCTTGTGATGCATGATTATTAATGTATTATTGGTCCATATCAGATTGTGATACTGCTGTTTGTGGACTAGTGAGTGGTTGGACTCTTGGCTTGGATAGCTAGCCTGCAAGGTAAGCTTTCGTGTCCTCGGTTTAGCCATTTTGATGTTCCACCATGTCCCATGGGGATGGGTTTATGCATGCTGTGTTACATGCTTTGATTATTTTGGAAATGCTGTTGAGCTGTGTATATGCAATGAGCTTTTTATGATGCATGTGGTGTCCACCTAGACGGCAATCCTGAGTATGTAGTACATACAAGATGGAGAAGCATGTGGGTGAGGTGCAGGTAGTATCCATCTACTCATGTAGGCATAGACGTATTCCTACATTTCTCTGGCCAGTAGATTTGAAAGCACACATGACATGATTAATTGCTGCATCGCATGATTTTAGAACTTATACTGTAATACTGTTTTTAGAACTTATATTACACATGTAAGTGAGCTTGGGGTGGAGACTCCTTGAGGACCCCTTGTCTTATTGAGATTTCTTGTTAGAGATCTCACCCCACGTTTGGGGACGCTTATTTCAGGATCAGGTAATGTTGAGGGCTCAGGTGGCAGGAGGCCAGAGCTGAGCTGATATTCTGATGTGCTGTCTTGCTGGATTGACTGCTGTTATGTTTTCCGCTTTATTTATATTATGCTATTTATGCTGAGACTGTTTGTGGGCATTGTTGCCTTATTTGGTGAGCATGGGGTTTGTCCATGCCACATGATTGTTATCGTCTTTTTAATTCGCTTTTGTAATTAAAGTATCAGGATTTTGACCCAGGCTACTTGTGTGGACCTGTGGCTTTAGATACACACATTATATTTATGTACGAGGTATTCAGTTAGTTGTCTTGCAATTTACATACGGGCAGTATTTTTATGAAAATGATTAAGTAATCAAGTTGGTTAAGTTAATGACGTCATAATTGAATTAAAGAAAAAGTTATTCCGCATTTTAATTAAGCGTGGCTTAATACGATAGTGTGTTAACAATCCGGGTTAACACGGGCTGTTACAATTAACTTACACTAGTATAAAAATAATAAATCTTATATCAATTTTTAATAGTTAATTTTCTTGAATCTAACGGTTGTGATTTATTGGGTCACCCTCATTAATTAATTATTAATTATATCTTATTATCACTTGAAATCATGCATCAAAAAACTTAAAGTTAAACCCCCAAGGGTAGCTCAGTTGGAAACTGAGCTCCCCAGGGTTTGCTTGAGTCAGGGGTTCAAATCCTGCCTCAAGCAAATTCTTGGAAAATCTTTGGGGGTCAGAGGAGGAAAGTGTCTCCTTCTCGGTTGGGGGATTAGTCTCATCCTTCCTCCGGTAGCGCAGCTCAATGCACCCGTTGTTCCAATTAGGGTCTAGCCTACAGGGCCGCCCGTTGTTCCAATTAGGGTCTAGCCTACAGGGCCGTACCCCTCGGGCAAGGTGAGGTTGAATGGGGATACCTCCGGGTTATAAAAAAGAAGAAGTTAAAGTTAATTTATTATTTATTATATATGATTGTTTTAATGTCATTTAACAAAAATACTGATTCGAAAATAACCTTAACATACAACCAAAAATGATTTGTTTAGCAGTAAAAATCTTAACCAAACAATAAACAATAAAGTTTTCCTAAATGTTGAATTTTTTAATTTATTATATCACGATGTAGCTATTGTTAATCACCCATATACATACTCCAAGGGAGTTGATTTAGTAGTTAAAGGGAGTTTGACCCTATACTCGGATTTTTAAACCTGCTTGGGCAACACTAAAATATTTATTCTCCGAAGATAATTTCATCTCCGTACAAATAAATTTAAAATCATGTTCTAAAATTTTAAGCATAATATTGATATTTAGATTTTATAAAACTACTTTGGAGCATAATATGAAAATATAATTTAACAATGAATTTAATATTTTTTCCGACAAACTAGAGATAATATTATCTCCCGAGAAGGGATGGGCCTTTTTTTTCAGGGTTTCAGCCATTGATCTTATGCGTATACAATAGATAACTTCTTGTTTTGTTTTATTGATTGGCTCCTGATTTTGCTTCAAAATATTTTGTCAAAGCAGGATGTAGATCATCATAAAAATTCTCGTTGAAAACGATGTACAACTATAGTAATTTGGAGTACTCATAGTTCATTTTGACTTGATTTTGAGAAAAAGGTTATCAGAACCAAATAAATCAGTTTTCTTATGTCAAATCTATTAATTCATGTATAAAACTTTTTACATTAGTGGTGTATTCAAATTGAATTAATGTATTATGTATAAATAAATAAAAATAATTGATGGTCCAGCCTATTAATTATTAGATTAACATGCCTTTTTTACAAACCAAAAAAAAGGGGCTTAAACTTGAGTTACTTAGTGTAATATCCCCGTTTCGAGCCGGTTCAATTAACATACACATGATACAAACAGAAACAACGGAAGACTTAAACTTACGAAAATACGATCTAACTATTTTTTTTCTTAATCCTTTTTTCACATGACATATCACATTGCACACTTCTCCTAGTTTAATTCTTATTCGACGAAGACGAAAATCGGACAGAGTAACATCTGTAAATCGGACAAACGAGGATTTGCGAATTCCACTCTCAAGGTATCCTGATAGATATATCATTTCAACCATATCATATAATCATATATAGTCCAACAATAGATTTAATACTCATCCATGGGTGCATGCATAACTAGCTCTGTTCCACTGATAATTAAATTAAAAATATATATACGTCTCTCTTACGGTATATATAAACTATTTTTTTTTTTACATTTTTTTATTTGCTGTATTTTATTTGGGAGAGGGAAAAATAAGACATAAAATTTGTTGAGTTACGTTATATATCTAAAGTGATTCAATCCATATACAGAAATCAAAATTATGTACAGGTCATATAAAAAGGATAGTGTGCTAATGTAAAAATTTGTAATTCTCCGTCCTAGGTTCATGCCAAGTGTAATTGCTAATATGTTGAATTATTGTCATTCTCAATTATTTATTCATAATAGCATCCTTGTAATATATTTTTTTAATTTCGATTTGTATAGTATGTTTGATAAAATAATAAATTTAAAAAATAAAAAACATAGTTAATGACAATTTAGTTAAGCAAAATCATCACTGAATTAACTTAAATTAATAAATAATTATGAGTGACTGCATAAATGGAAACTGGCCGATTATTAAATCATCACTAATGCTATTTATGCATAATATTATTATATAATTCTTATGATTTTAAAAATAATAAATACATAAATTTTAATATTATTTATACCTTTATTTTTTTGTCAGACTAAATTTTTTTTTAAAATATAAACATATTGAAATAATAAAGTCCATAAATTATAAATAGCTCTGGAATAATAAAAAAAGAAAAAAGGAAAAACTTAAAATGAGATCAAGCTTGCATGATTAGGACGGCTGGAGGAGCAACCAACACTTACCCTGTTATTATAAATAAACCAACGCCAACTGAAAGTGCATACACCGCTCTCTCGATCTCGTGTTGATTATTGAATCTCAGGCATTAAAACTTTGTGCTTTCTACCATTTATCCTTTTGTCCCACCCACCCACCAGCTCAAATCAATGGATGTAGCTATTCTTCTAGACACCATTGGCGAAATCGTCAGAGGGATACCCTCCCATACAACAAGCAGCTCACGTACTGGGCTGTCGTCAGCAGACGGCGAAAAGCTTGAAAAGCTTCTTACAGAGATCCAAGTGGTGGTCCAAAGAGAAATGCAGTACCATGCCCAAGGTGATGTTCTGGATTGGCTGCGAGAGCTTAAGGGTGCGGTCAACGATTTGAACGATTTGGTGGAGGAACTCCTCACCGTTGACTCGCGTCAGGAGAGTATACCATTCTATCTCTTCGCATCCAACCCAATTCGGGATCGAGTCAAACTCACTCATAAAATCAAGAAACTCACTAATAAAATCCAAGGTGTAGTGAGCAATGCAGAAAAATTGCCCCGGTCTGCGGAAGCAATGAAGAAGGGGAGAAAGTTGGAAGAATGGTACCTTGAATTTGAATTAGAAGCGGTTGGGAGGGAAAAGGTGAAGAAGGAAATCATATATCAACTCCAGAACAAAAGTATTGTCCCTTTTCCTGTGGTTGCCATTGTGGGGGTCGCAGGAATAGGGAAGACAAAACTTGCCCGCCTCGTCTGCGGGGATATCGATGAGGATGTCAAAAAACATGTTGGCTTGCCGATTTGGGTTCCGAACACCATTAATGTTGATTCCATTGCAGAATTTGTCATTAACTCAGCTGCTGCATACAAGAAACGCTTCATAATTCTGGATGATTTGAGAGTTGAGATTCGTGATGAAGATCTCTCGGCGTTGCAGCACAAGTTGAAGGCGGCTAGTCTATCAGTTGGGGCTATTCTGATAACAACATGTAGCAGTCTTGTTGCTGCTTGCTCGGTTAAGTCATATGCTTTGCAGGGGCTTAATCAAGACGAATCTTGGGATTTGTTTAAGGCAACTTGGAATTGGTTTGCTGCTCGCTCGGTTAAGCCTCATGCTTTGCAGGGTCTTAATGAAGAGAAAACGGGGAAGAATTCCTCCAGTATCATAAAAGATATCAGAACAAAGATTGTGGGGCAGTGTAGAGGAGTCCCTCGCGCCATAATAACTATGTCAGGGTTGCTTCACTCTCGTCGTTCCAAATTTGAAGCAGACATTAAAGCAGAAGAAGTAGATGAATTGACGAAGGAGTTTCTACAAGAGCTAGCGTATTCCTATTACGATGAGAAGGAGCAGCTTCCAACACATCGTCACAAACTCTGCTTTGCTTATTGTTCCTTGTTTCCTAAAGATTACGTTGTTGACCCTGAGACATTAATTCATCTCTGGATGGGGGAAGGACTTCTCAGCAGTCCCTCGATTCCTTCACCGAGCGACCAAAACCTAGAAGAAATTGGTCGTGGGTATTTCAGCGATTTCCTTGGGAGGTCCATTTTCGAAGACTTGAAAGGAGATGAGTGTGATGTTGTGAAAAGCTGCAGAATGCACCCACTAATGCATGACATAGCAAGATTCGTCACCGATCAGGAGGAGAACATCACCGTGGATCCAGATGGGCACAACGTTAAAGAAGGAGTCCTGCGTGCATCATTTGATTTCAGCTTAGACGTTTCGGGTGGAATTCCAGGTTCCCTGTTTGACAAGGCAAAGAAACTGAGAACCATTCTATTGTTGGCCAAGACAGAGTCGCGACTACCACAGGAGTTGAAGATGAGCACGTCAACTTGTGCTAAGATCTTCGACAGCTTTAAGAGCCTGCGGATGTTGGATCTCCATGATTTGGGGCTCAAGACGGTGTCGAGCTCTATTGGAGAGCTGAAGCACTTAAGGTATCTGGATCTGTCCCTGAATAATATGGAGAAGCTCCCCGGTTTTATTACCAAGCTTTCCCACTTGCAGACGTTGAAACTGTCCCACTGTCACCTGCTCAAAGAATTGCCAAAGAACTTTGAGGATCTAATTAGCCTCAGGCATCTTGACACAGAGGGATGCCTCGGACTCACTCACATGCCTCGCAAAATCAACAAGCTGAGTTCTCTACAAACATTGTCACTTTTTGTGGCTAGCAAGAACTACCACATGGGAGGCCTTGGGGAACTCGCAAGTCTCAACAACTTGAGAGGGCACTTGGAAATTTTGTATCTGGAGCGAGTGAAATTCACTGCATCGAAAGATGGGTTTCTGAAAAGGAAACAACACCTTCTTCGCCTGACATTAAGATGGGATCACGAGGATGTCCAGGAGAAAAACATAGACAACGAGTCACTGGAATGTCTTGAGCCACATCCAAATCTGAGAGTGCTGTTCGTTGTGGGATACAATGGTCACAAGTTTTCTAATTGGCTCTCGTCCATTGTATGCCTTGTTAAGTTAAGCTTGAACAACTGTTCCAGATGCAAATTTCTCCCACAACTGGATCAGCTCCCACTCCTCAGGTTTCTCGAACTTCGGAGGTTGGACTCTCTTGAATTCATTGCAGAAAACTCTGACAACTCTAGTGCTGATGCTGATACTGATACTGCTGACCGGATCAATGATAATGAAGGCACCTCTTCCTCTATTTCCAATAAAAATACACCATTCTTTCCATCCTTGAAGGAACTCATAATCTCGGATTGCCCTGAACTCAGAAGTTGGTGGAAAGAGGAGATTCAGGAAAACAATAGACCATCCTTTGCCTGCATTTCGAAACTAAATATCCAATGCTGCCCTAAGCTAGATTGCATGCCCCTGTATCCTCATCTTGATGAAGAGCTGGTCCTGGCAGAATCGAGCGTAAGATCAATGCAGGATACAATGCGTGCTAAAACTTCAGAACCCAATTTTACCAAAAAAAAAAAAAAAACTTCAGAACCCTTTCTTCCCTTCTCCAAATTGAAGTCCATGCAAATTGCGCGTGTTGAGCATTCTCCACCAAAGAGTTGGCTTAAAAACTTCACTTCCCTTGAGAACCTTCACATTCGAGAGTGCTATAACTTAAAGTCTCTACCAGAAGGTTTCCAGAGTCTGAGTTCGCTCCAGCATCTCACAATTGAGAGATGTCCGGAACTTCATCTTGACGGCTCCAACACTGAATGGGAGGGTCTGAAAAACCTTCATTCTCTCACCTTAAGGGAAATTCCAAATCTGAAGTCCCTTCCATCGGGCGTTGACAGCGTTACCTCTCTAAAAAATCTCGGGCTTCATCACTGCCCTGGATTAACTTCTCTGCCCGAGGGCATAGGCAACCTCAAATCACTTGAGAAACTGGTGATTTCTAAATGCCACGATTTGACTTCACTTCCCAAAGGAATGGAAAATCTCAAATCTCTACATACCTTGATCATTTTGGACTGCATCCTATTATTGCCAAGGTGTCAGAGAGATACCGGCGATGATTGGCCACAAATTTCTCATATACCACATATCCAGGTGAAGGGAACTTCTCAAGACTTATAGGACTTGAGAAATCAAGCGAAGACTGGTTCAGCTTGTTCTCGCGGGTAAGTGAATTAGTAGTTTTGATTAGAAAATGCACAAACCATTTCAATACTCTCTTCGTACATAATTTCTCATATAATATCTTCCTGTCTATATAACTCTCGTATTATTTGAGCACCAGGCAGCAAGCACTCGTCAAATGAAATTAATTCTTGTATTTTCATTCTGGTACTATGATTTACTTTTGGCACTTAATTATACTGCATTATCACATTATCTGATTTTCAGTTTTTTTGAAGGAGCGAGGAAGAAAGATGATAGATGCACGCAAGCTGAATTCATTGGATCTCCGATGATAATCCTACTATAAGAAGGAAAAAGCACTTCCTCTAAGAGAAACCAAGAATCTTTTCTTTTATGCATTGACTTAATATTTTGTGTATTTTTTTGCCCTACTTTGGCTTATGTTTGGAATTTGTTTATGAACAATGAACTGTTCTGACTTGTATTACTATCAAGGATAAATTACAAAAAATAAAAATTAAGAAATCAATTGAACCAATTTAATTCTTTTGCATACTAATTTAAAAAAAAAAAATAGTTTGGGTTAATTGGCAAATTCTAAGTAATTTTAGCTTTCTTTTCTTTTCTTTTCTTTTTTACAATCATCGTTTTTAATCTGAACAAGAATCTCGATCGGATGCACATAATCGCTGAATGATATGTAAAGCCTTCGCATTCTCCCTCCTCCAAATCTGATACTTATCTCTGTTTTTGTTTTTTTAAATAGATTTATTTATCTCTGTTTTTATATCAATTTCACAACACTGCTAAAACACACAAATTAAGGACAGAAGTATTATATTAGCCATGGAATTAGTGACAAATAAAAATTGATCACCAAATACTTACTCGCTAACGAGCAATAGAAGGAAAACATTCTCTTACGTAATAGAGATGAAAATATTACCTTCCCTAACAAGGATGGTTATCCATCACTAAGATATTTTTTTCCATCCCTAATTTATGCATATAAAATGCGTAATCCGCCTCTATTAGTTATGGAAGCTGTCCATCTCAATTAATTTATTTCTTTTAGTGACGAAATTTTTTTATTCCTGTTAATGACAAATCTTTATAGGGCACAAAATTTTTCCGTCCTTATTAGTGATGGATTTTTGGGTCTCTAATTTCATCCTTAATAGAGACAGATATTTCAAATTCAAATTCCGTCCCAATCATTTGAAATTTTTTAAATAAAATACATATAAAATTTAAATATTATTTGTTGGGGTGTATTTTTCCATTTAATTTTTTGTGACTAGGTTTGACAACATCAATGAATGTTACCCACCTCATTATTGATGAAAATTCCGGAAGAAAGTATAGGGTTTCACCTCACCTTAATAATCACAAGAAACATTTTGTAATAAAAAAAGAAATCTAAGCTACGCTATGACGTTCGTATAGAAAACCCTCCAAAGAGAAATTTGAATGTAAGACCTCTTTGAAGAATAACCTTATAACCATCATTCTTGATGAAATTTGAATGTACCTCTATTGTGATTAGAGAAGTTTGAACCATTGTAATCCTTTTATTCATATGTGAAGATTTTTTGGGGTTAGATGTCGTTGTTTTTACTTCTCAGAATATATTTTATGTTAAAATTTGTTATGTTTCTTTTTCATCTCTCACTTTTGCATATTTTCTATTTTCTATGTTTTGGTCAACCTGGTGAATTAAGGCAGATCTCCAAGTACTGAGCTACGAGTTCGACCTACTGACTTGCGAATTGCTTTTGGACAAATAGAGGGACCCTGTCTCAACATTTTTTTTACATGATATTAATTATCATCGAATATTCCTACAACAATTTCTGATAACAAAAAATATGAAGTAGACAATACTAATAAGAAGTAAGTATCAAATTAAATAAAACCATTTTAATATAATAAGTCTTATCATTAAAAATCATGAATAATAACAAATGTATATGAAAACAATATATATATATATATATATATATATTACGGATGGACCTCAGCCAACCGCCCTCCGCGAATATCTCGGATGAGGGATATGGCCAGATCCTAACTGACCCATATCTGCCCGTTGAGGCCGACCAAATCGGACTCGATCTCAACAACGGAGCTCAGCAGCCGAGCCAGGTACCTCTATAAATAAGCACCTAAACATCTCAGGTACACACCTCTGAATCGCCTAGCTTATTCCACTCATTGTGCACACACAACACCCCCTGGTTATAAAGCCTATTGCTGGTGCGCAGTGATTGGGAACTCGGCATATAGCCTAGTAAGTTGGGCATATACATCTCTGAGCGCATACCATCCGGTATAGCAATAAGGTCTACCTCGGACCTAACAATATGGAAAAAATATTTCTCCGGCAACTTGAGATAAATTTATCTCTGGCCACTCCAAAACCACATTGTTTTGTTTATTTATTTTCTTATATTAATTGATTCACCTTTGAATGGTTATGATTCCCTTTTTCTCTCTCTTCCTTTATCACAATTGATCCAACTTTGTACGGTTATGATTTAGTAGGCGAAGATAAAATTATCTCAAGTAACTTGAGAACGATAAACCATATATATATTATCTCAAATATATACACACACTATCAATTATCCTTATGTAAGTGGGCATCATTGTCGTAATCATCATTTTGTGGCTTTAGTGTAGGAGTCATTTTAGCGAAGGCAGTGGATTTGTACACGTCCTTGCCTAAACAAGTCATCAACATTGCAAGTTGCACTTTCATAATTGTCATCTATTAGTGTGTGTGCTATTTTGTAACAATCATTTGATGCTACATGTTCTCATATTTCTATTAATTGTAATCGCTCGTTCTAACTGGATAAGCTAGTGATCAAGTCTCTCACGCAATCATAATCATATACAGAAACTCCCTATGACGAGCTGACAAAAATCTACGAGGACTTCTAATTCATTACTCAAGTAAGACCTATTTTAAATACTTTTACTCTAACTTCACCTATTTAGCATGACGAGGACAAAATTATAGAATGTAACCTATTTATAAAAAATAAAAGATATCACCTAAGCTTGTTAACTTATTTAAGCTTACAAGGCATTTTTTCTTGGATAAACCATACGTATCCTCAATGGGAGACAATTCTGTTCAAGTCAGGAACATCCACATCATGATGGGGCTAGCTCTCCAAATGAAGTATTTTGCATTCATAAGAACTTGAACCCAAGATATTAGCTTACAAGATATTCTAGGCCTATCAAGAATAAGAAAAAAACTAAAATATTATTATTATATTATTTAAGTTTATTAAATAATTTTCTATTTTATTTTATTGAAATATATATAATATGGTATAGGTTTACTTGTAGATTTATTTTCAAATGTAGTTTAATGCTCTCAAAAACTTATTTATTTCACCAAAGAAGGTAATAAAGAAGAAGGGACAATACCGAGTATTCGTATATTTACAAATTCTCTCTATTTATCACGTTATGTCAAGCTTCTATCAGCTATGTGTAGGGGTGTAAATGAGCCGAGGGGCTTATCAAGGGCCCAAGGTTTGACTTGCTTTAAGCTTGACTTGGTCTGGTTTGTTTACTAAATAGGATAATTCAAGCTTTAAAAAAAAAACTTGTTTAGTAAACAAGCACAAGCCTAATTTAATAATGCTTGGCTTGAAAGCCAGTAAATTGACCCGATGTATTATTATAATAAATAATATATTTTTTTGTCACTAAATTATTAACCCTATTTTTGTAACCCTGTTTTTTTACTATTGTCTTTAACTCTACAAGCAACTAACCAAACTTAGGTACTCTTTCTCTATTCTTCTTTGAAGATTATAATATATTAAGCTTTGGAGTTTGGACAACTTATTCTATTAGCAGAGAAGTCGTCGTAGGTTTTTTTTGTTTTTCTTCATTGCAAGCGGCGCCGATCGCACATTCTCTTGGTTTATTAAGTCATCACGAGTTGAATCAATGTTTAAGAAGAAATTGTAGAACTCATTATTTGATCTTAAAATATATGTGAACGGAGTGGATTCTGTGATTGTTTTTTCCTTGACGAATGAATACATAATTTGATGCATTTATATTCTCAATATTTGGACGTATATGAGTTTGAAAAAAAAATTATAATTATAAAAGAGTCAAGCCAAGCTCAAGCGAAGCCTTTAATTTTTTATAAACAAACCAAGCCACCTTAGAATTTAGCTCGTACCAAACTAATGAGCAAAGTTAAACTCAAAATATTTTTCATCAGCTTGACTCTTTTAAACTAAAGCTTGGCTCGGCTCGGCTTATTTACACCATTAGCTCTGTGTGTCAGCATTCATTGCAATAAGGTTTCTGAGTTAACAAATTAATTTAAAACGGAAAAAAAAGCCATTATAATTGGTTAATTTTAAGTGAAATCAAACTACATAAAAAGTTTGTATCATTTTAATTAAGTGAAATGACCATCCTTTAACTTAAAAAGACATAAGTTTATATCATTCTCTCATTTAAAATAATAAATATTTTTTTCATAGAAAAGATAAAAAGCATGTAAATTAATAATCTTAAGAGCTATAACACTTATTTTACAAAAATTAAGAGAGTTATTAATTAATTTAAAAAAAAAATACTATTTTTCAACTTTAATCAAATTCAACGTCATCCTTCTACGGTTTGCTTACGTTTCTTCGCCAGCTGATATGGAGATTTAGTTTTTAAATTAGGTTGTTAGGTTTCTGAGAATCTTAGCTACAATTTTTGTTTTTTAAATCATAAGATCCCGTTTTTCCGAATGCAAGTAAAGATAATCGTTCTTTTTGGGTGCTAACTGGTGATAATGGTTCTGGTCACATCTATGGAATTATTAAACTTAAACTCAATGGACAATGATTGATGGAGGAAAGGAAACACGTTTTGCAAAAGCTCAATTAAAAACACTGATTACAATTACAATATAGATGATGGGGTCACATGATTAACATAAAAAATTTTACTCGCTATCTTCTAGTGTTCACAAATCACAAGACAAATTTAGCGCATTTGAAAAAAATAAATAATTCAATGCATTGCTTGTGGAGGCAAGGAATCTCGTCATGTCAACTACGATATGTATGTTATTTTTTCAGTATCGGTTGAAGAGTTATGATTTGTATTCAAAATTGTATCTACCGTTAATTAAGGGAAATGATATATTTACTACCTATTCTTTTTTAATACCTCTTACTATCAAATTTTAACCGTTGCTTTCCGCCAATCTAACGGTTATAATTTATTGTAAATTAATAATTAACTAATAAATATTATCCCATAAATTATAACCGTTAGATTGACGGAAATCAACGATTAAGATTTGGTAGTATGAAGTACTAAGAAAAAATAAATAGTAAATATAACCTCTCCTGTTAATTAGTTAGAGATGGTTAAAAAGGCGTGTTCATCTGCACGTTTTGTGGTTCTATTAGATTCATATACATTATTAGAGAGAGACTTTGAATCAATTGAAAAAAAAAATTGTATGGAAAAAACTATTTTCATGTTAGTAAGTTTTCTTTCCTTCACCTCTTTTAACAACTAACTGTGCAATCTTTTATTTTTTTTTAGGTTGTAGGCTCCGTCACTATATATATAGGATATAAGATTTTTTCTCTCATACAACATGAAATTAAATAAATCTAATTTGTATTTTTCAAATTTCAAATTGGGACCAGTCGAAATTCTTTGATTTCAAAATTGTAAGAATTGACAAGTCAACTAGATTTTTAGTTTTGATCCTTTATTGAGAGTAGAAAAGGAAATTTAAGGGCTTGATTGCAATCTGTTTCAAAATGTAATTTTTTGATTTCAAAAAATTAAAAAAGCTCATTTGATAAGAACTATTTTATAAAAGAAAAATATCAAAATTATAACTACTTTTTTGTTTTTAGAATCAAATTTAAAGAACTGGGTTGTTCTTGTTTTCCGTTTTGATTTTTAATTTTCAAAAAAAAAAATGACGTATTTTATTTATTATTCTACTAAACAGTTTTTTTTTAAAAAAAAATTCATAATACAATCTAACCCGCTACGCTCTAACTCTCTTGTATATATACACCATTTATCAACTAGTGAGTGCGGAGCTATGTGTTCAGCAACTTTATTATTGCCAATGTCATTTCTCCTGATAGAATATTATTAGATAAATTCAATTATATAGTGCATAAATTTTAAAGTAAAACGATAAGCAATAAATATGACCAGTAAAATATAAAGGATATTGCAAAATTAATTCAGAAGGGGGCTTCTAGTACACATTTTAGTTGTTGATGAAGTTAATTACTAGTTAGAGTTATGGATTAAAGGCCAATGGCTGTTGTTTAAATACAGGACTATAAAAAGTAGTGAAAAACTTATGAAATCTATGAAAATGTCTAAGGGTGTTATTCAGGCGATTCATTTCTTAATTCTTACTATGGATGAAGAGCGTAGAGTGTTTAGGACTCATTATAACGTTATCTAGACCACTTATTTATAAACTTGTTTAGTAATCGCTCTGTTGCACAAAATCTGCATCTCCACGATTTGTCATGTATCCCCACATGAAGTTATTGGCTTGTTTTCCTCCATTTGCATGTCCTCTATTATTAGATATGGGCCTCTTGTCTTAAGATCATGCTTGCGTCTATAAATGAAAACATTTCTTATTTAAAATTTGAAAAATATGTTTATTATGTTGCATGAGATAATTTATCTCGTATAATACACATCTTACTTTTTTTTTTCTCTCTTTTTTAATGAATCTTATCCATTTTTTTGTATGTTGCATGAGATAATTTATCTCATTCAACAGTTTCCCCTTAAAATTTATGCTATAAATCATAATTCACCTCGGCCCACTTCAAGAAATGAATTAAAAAAAATATGGGTAATAATAAGATAAGTATTATCTCCTACTCAAACAATAATTATGAGAAAGATAAAAGTTTGAGGTGAGAGAAAAAAAATTTTGTGGACCCATTTGAAAATTTTCAATGAGTATAGGAGATAATACTCTTTTAGGTAACATAATAAAAGTATTTCCCGAAGAGTAAGGGGAATGTTCCATTTACAAACTTTTTTTACAAATTTTACAAATTACACTATTTTCTACCGGAAGAATATAGTGTAACTAGTGTTCTCCCGGAGGAAGATAGTGTAATTTGTAAGAATTTGTAAATATAAACTGGGAAAAAGCAATTACTGCTGATACATTTAAAGGAACCTTCTGCCTATTCAAACTGTGGCTTTGGTTCGATTATCGGATTTTTTTTCTTTTGATAGGCGACGTGTAATTTCACCGTAAACTCTCATTGAATTGAAGTTAATGGTTTCACCGTAAACTCTCATTGAATTGAAGTTAATGGGATTTCTTGGTCTTGCAAGTTGCAAGGGAGGTGTATTCCCCTAATCTGGATTTTATTTTCACACATATATATATATATATATGGGATAGGTTATATTTATAAACATTTTTATTTACAAACTACACTATATTCTCCCGGGAGAATACAAATTTTTGCAAACTACACTATGTTCTCCCGGGAAAATATAGTGTAATTTGTAAAAAAATTCTAAAAAATTTGTAAACGGATCGTGTCCCTATAATATATATATATATATATATATATATATATATATATATATATATATATATATATATATAGACAGATGGAAGGCTAAATTACAGTTTGATCCCACAGAACAATTTAATAACGTGTGATTTCACCGTAAACTCTCATTGAATTGAAGTTAATGGGATTTCTTGGTCTTGCAAGTTGCAAGGGAGGTGTATTCCTCTAATCTGGATTTAATTTTCATATATATATATATATATATATATATATATATATAGAGAGAGAGAGATGGAAGGCTAAATTACAGTTCGATCCCACAGAACAATTTAATAACTCAATTGAATAAATCTATTATTTAGATTAAAAGCAAAAATAAGTACTCTCTGAAACCCAAATCATATGTTATGGAACTCATGACTCATACATGAGATCATTTGTTGTCATTATAAATGCGACTTCAATTGTTGGATCGACATTGAGGTCAATTATTATGTGCATTGTGGTTGAGGAGTTTCATTTCTTGTCACTAGCTGGGTTCTCATTCTTTCGTGCCTTTATAGGGTTAAGACCACACGGCTCCGTGTCTCTTATCCATATTTAGTTCTAGTTTCCTCATTTTTGTATGAACTACTAAACTGTGGAGATGACATTCAAAATAGAAACTCACGAAAACGAACCAAGGATCAGCAAACCACAACCAAAATGACTTAAATGAGGCATTATGGCATTAGAACCATGTAAAACAAGACTAGGTTTCACTTATGAAACAGAAAATTCAGAGAGATTTCTTCATTCCATTATTTTTCTGATGAATTATTTGCACAGGAAATCATATAATGGACAACACCCAAATTCATTAACTATATTGCTTAATGCGAACACTAACTTTTGAAGCTGCAGATAAGGTATGACACATAATTCACACACTACATACAATCCAGGTTGTTTTTGAATGGGAAAAAAAATGCCAAATTAGGAATGAGGGATCATGTAACATTTAACAGATCTCAAGACTATAAATGATCAGCTTTAATACAATTTAAACTACAAGCTATCCAAAACAAGATTGGCTCTTGCTAATAAGTTAGGTTATCTTCCTGAAATGCGGCATGCAGTGGTAACTATATCCTAATGAGCACCCTGCACAGCCTCTGTCTGATCACTCTGTTGAGTGTCATTACCCACATGCTGATCATTCCTGCCAGACTTAACATCATCGTTCCCAGGTAGTTCCCCAAGTCTCTCCTGTAGATTATATTGTATATTAGTCAGACAGCATGGCCAGCTTCACAAAAATCATTTCAGATACTAAGAAGAAATTGTAGAAGACTACTGTAGAATGTTGAGTTAGAACAGTCATATTAGTCCATCTAGGCTACTAGGCTTATCTACTTTGTTTGCTGAATCAACATTCAAATGTGTAATCTATCGCTATGAACCTATCGTTTGCAAGCAGGTATCGAACAGAACACAGAACTGGCAAGACTGCTTATCAATTTGAAAACGAGATCATAACCAAATATCAAAAGCATATATTATATGTTTAAATGGGAGATAAGGAGGAGAGGAGGAGAAAAGCTTCCCAAACCCTTATGAGGGTGGAGAGGAGGAAATATTCCCCCCCAAACCCCAAGAGTTCTTCCCTATCAATTTTGGAAATAATGAGGGGGAAGTGTTTTTTTTTTATATAATAAAATTACTCCCCATTAAATCCCAACTAGCGAGGGAGGGGTAAGGGTAATCCTTATATGCAACCTTACCCTTACATATTTGTAAAAAAACTATTTTCCGAATATGAACTCGTGACTATTCAATCACACAGATGCAACATTACTATTACTCCAGACTCGCTCTCTAGTACCCCCTATTTTATTTTGGAAATTTTTCCAGCAATTCATCGATTAATTGACTAATTAGGTCGAGCCGGGCAAGACCACAAGGGTATCAAAGCTATTACTACCAAATTTTTAATATAGCTGCATAATCCTATGCCAGTTGATCCACGTACTTGTGATTATACCCATGTAAAGAACTATTTCAACACAAAGGCTTAAGCTATTGGATGAGGCTACATTAATGGATTTTACATATCTCAACACGCCTCCTCACACGAGAGCCCACTGGGCTTGAAGGGTGGATAATGCAGGAAAAAATTCCACTAGAAAGAAAGTGGGGGGAGGTGAGGATCGAATCCAGTACACCGAGGCTCTGATACCATGTAAAGAACCAATTCAACCCAAAATTAAGCTATTGGGTGAGGCTACATTAATGGATTTTGTATATCTCAACACCCCCTACTTTAACTCCCAAACAAGGGATTCCCTGAGTTCCCCACCCCTCCTTTCTTAAACAATCAAACAAGAGGGAGTAACTCCCCTTCCAATGCCTTTTTTGATTCCTTCCTTCCTTTTAAGAACTTCCAATCATAGCAATCTAAGATTTTAACATCACCTTGAGAGCTGCATTCTCAGAGAGTAGCTGCTCATACTCACTCCTGATACGACCTACTTCTGACCGGAGAGAAGCATTTTCTTCTTTCAAAACCTCAGCACGCTGAGCTAGCTCATCACACTCGGCCTGAAAACAGCACGCTCAAACAGGAATTAGACGTGACAATTATGAACAAGCAACCACAGAAGGAAAAGGCTATAGGTTACTCTCCATCACCTGCTTGCGCAACCTGGACCTGCGAGCAGATTCCCTGTTAGACTGCTTCCGCCTTTGTCTTTTAAGCTCTCTTTCATCCTAAAAGTTAACCGCAATTAAGATAAGAGGTGAAAGAAAGTAATCATGCAACAATAAATCTTTAAAATGAAAACTAAGACAAACGTTAAAGAAGTATTGCAAGTCACTCAGGCCATTCACAAAATAAAAAAAGCATTATTTCCCAGGTGAAAGTCTCAAATAAGGCAATGGGTAGTTCAAACCTTAAACACTGGGTTACCTATTAATTCTCTATCTGAAAAGGGGATCAGAGAAAATGCTTGGAAAGAAACTTAATGAAAATTAATTCTGATCAGGAATAATATGACATAAACAAACAATGAGGTTATGAGGCAGGCATGAGAAAACGGGAAAAAAAAAAAACAACAACAACTACAACGAAGAATGAAGCTTGAGGAAGAAAATGATAAAATCTTATACTCCTAAACACTCAGGTGAAGATGCCAATCAGGCACAGATGCCACAGTGACACCTACGCTCCAGGGGGAACAGATCAATTCAACTATGCTCATCAATTATTTAAAATGCTCTACATGCCGATTATGACACTGCAAACACTCAATTGACAACAAGTTAAGAAGGTGCCACCTATCCATGTAAAACAGTTTACAACTCCATATCAGCCCAAGGTAAAAACCCAAGAAGACAATTTCTAGCACAAATCGGGAAGCACTAAAAACAATTCATCTAAGGACAAAACAGATACCAAGCAAACAAAATTCTCAAAAACTTAATCTGCATAGATTCCAAAGTGCTCTTCATGAAAGGTCCTATATCTTCATGATCAAAAACCACCGTATAAAATAAAAAACCAACGGTATATATCTCCTTGTTACCTGACTTCTTTCAGCATCAAACTTCTTAACCCAACATGCTAAAAGACAAAATGATATAGCAAAGGACTTACTAATTCAGTACTAGTACTACCCCCACAAACATGTTTGGAACAATTGCCACAATTTACAGGGAAGTATTCAGGTAAAGCACACAAGCCTTAATGAGGCGAAGTTAGCATCTACTGTCTGTAACAAACTAAGTAATCCAACAAGCTAAACAATAAATTGGCTTTGCTAGAGATTATTAATTAAATACTACAGAACCATGCTTTTAACGAGTACCACAATGATATAAACACTTTCTCTACAAGAATACAACCTTTATGGGGCAAAGTTTGTACCTACCAAAGTCTAAATGGTCTGCGGCAGATTAAGCCCTCAATCAATGCCAATATGTATAACCAATAAATACATTTAGTTAAAACCAAGGGATATCTTAATGAGGAAATGATGAGGCACGTGCTTAATTTACTAACACAGGTTCACAGTTTGAAAGGCAATCAGAAAATTGACAAATATACAGCATAAATGTTGGTTGCAAGCACAAATGGATAGCCGAAATACATGCCAAGACTTAAAATTCAATATTTACTTAGAATAACTATTATATATGTCACTGTAATTGCGAAGAGTGTTGCCATATGCCCATATGAAGCTTAATATTGATTACCACATATGGCCAGTCACGAACTTTAAATTCTCCAACTATTTTTTCACCCTACAACTTAGGATCCTATTCCATTGCAAGAATTTATCTCCTTTTAGTCTTTTCAGTAAATAGTGATCATTTCGAAGATGTAGTTTAAGTCTACAAACCTCCAGCATGCTCTAAAGGCTAAAAACTCTCATCATGTGTCACAGGCAAAGAACAAATGTTATGAACTTCACAATTAGGGCATCCATTATGTATATTCAAAAAGTTAAACCAATTAATTTTTTCTACATGATCTGGTTCATTGAACAGCCATGCTCTGTTACCAAGGCAATAGACATCATTGTTCTGTTGTCAAAATTAACCTGTAGCCAAAGTTGTGACTGAACACTATCCCGTGATCCAGCAGTAACCATCCCTCCAGCAACTGCAGTTGATGGAACCTTTCCACGCAGTGCAGGAATGTTGGATGAAGTTGGTGTGCCCCAATAATCCATTCCTATATTTAAGTTTGTTGTGGGACCAGGAACAGCTCCAGGAGCACCACCGGCAGACATAGGTATGACAGACATAGTTTGATTAACCACAGTATGAGGTGTATTAAGTCCCCCATTTTGAGTATGCACCGAACTGCCATTCTGAGATGGTTCATCTGTTATTCAATAGAAAAAAGGTACATTTCAGCTGTACCCACACATACATTATGGGTTTACATATAGCACTAAATAATAGAAAGTTAGAAATTAAATTTAAACAGCAGAAGGTAACCATGTCAAACCTTCAAAAGAATCCTGCCTGCCCCCTGATTTCAATTGAGAGTCCTATAAAAAACAGAGAAATAAATACCTATGATAATTGCCTAGCCATTGAAGAGCACAAAACAAAAATAATTTATTTAGGCCATCATCCAGAAAATTTAGTCAATTGAGCATCCAAAAAACATGAGCAGCATGAGCTATGCAAGTCATTTACTGCACCCAACTTCTGGTGCTTAAACGCAGTTAGGAAATAACAACATTGAACATCCATTAGTACTTTATGCTGTTTTGTGAAAAAAAAAATTACTAAGCCTCATAATACTTTATGCTGTTTTATAACAATTTTAATAAGCTACATAAACTCTCCTCATTTTCTCAGACTTGAAATACAATGCTTTTTGATTTCCTTGTTTTTAAAGACGCAAACAAAAAATTTCAGAAGTCGTTGAATGCTTATGCCACCATAACATTATCCATACTAGGTAAATAAAAGTTCTTATTCTGAAAAATGTTATAATTAAATGCTGCTGTCAGGAAAGTAATCCTACAGGAATTATATTTCGGCAGTATAGAAAGAGTAACTCCATTGTCTCCAGTTTTAATCCTTACATTACTCCAAACTTTGCTAAATAAACATATTCTTTTCACCTCTTTATACATATCTTATACTCCTTAAAATTGATAAATACTGCAAAGTGTTCATGGACAAATATGGACAATATAGTAGCAAATTGACAACTGTCAGTGAACTTACATTCTGAGAATTTGCATCACTTCCTTCACTAGTACCTTCACTTGCACTCTCACCACTGCAAATCCAAGATTTCCCATCAGCACTATGCAATCACAAATGGTAAGCTAACACAATCAACAGGCTCAGAAAAATAAACCATTGACAAACATAACATTATATTTCCTGTTGTTCACAGGACAATGCAGCCACAAGATTGGTTAAAAAAACACCAAATCGAGTAACTTTGTGGGTCCATAGGCATTAGAAGATAAATATTAAATGCAACTTTTGTATTCTAGAAGTTAAAATATACCAAAAAAATGGTCCAACGAAATTATAAAATAAAGCTTTCAAACTTAAAACTGCAATAAATCAAATAAAAAATTTAAAAGCAGGACGCCAATGAAGGAAACACCAACTTCACGGAGTTCTAGTTTCTTTAATCCCAACTAGACAGTACATCATATTTTGGAATCCCTACGTCATTTACTATAGCAGTTCAGATAATACTAGGCTCTGAAAGGCTGCAACTACATCACAAATCACACTAAGCCTAAAGGGGTAGCTTCGTTCAAACAAAGCCAAACAATTTTCTAGCTTTATTTCCATGATCTGGAATAACAGAAAAGCAAGACTACAGAGTTGATAAATTTAAAAGTTCAGTCTTTATCACACAATAGGGATATGGATGTTAATGTTACCAATAATACAAAGACAGCAAAAAGGATAGAAGTTCACATTCACTCCTCCAGTTCTAAGGCCAAGAATTTACTCTTATACATGTCACACTATGATGAGTTCTATTAGGTACATAACCTAGACCTTCAAATAAGTATTAGATCATTCCACATGTAGAGAAACAATAACTATGATGGTGACATATCATGGCAAAATGCTATTCCATGTCAACAATTTGGCAATTAGCAGGACATTTGGGAGCGAAGTGTGCCTCTCTTTGGCCATGCTGAATACGTTGATTCATTGTTATCAAAATTTCGTTTTATATCATAGGATCGTTCGATCCTATGATTTTTTACCCCAAAAAATATTCAATTCGGAATTGGATCAATATGAAGTGGGATCAAAGGGGAAAATCATAAAATCGGTGGGCATGTATGCGTTAAAAAAAAAAAAAAAAAAAAAACCAGTTACCAAACCCGTGATCCAGAATAAATTAAAAGGTTAAAAAACTAAATTCATTAGAGTAGAAACCCTCTTTCGGCGATTTCCCTTTCGTCTATGATGACCTTCTGTGATTTTCCTTTCTTCTGCGACCTTCGACCGATGTCTGCAACGTGACCTTCTCCTACATTTTGTGACCGCTGGTTCTGTGCCTGGTTTTGCATCTTCTACGACCTTCAATTGGGTTCTTCTACAGTTCTAGTGTTTGGCTTCAATCTACTGGTAGTGTTTTTTTTCCATATTAGATTTTTATTTGAAGGATAAAGTAAGTTTTCTCCTTTTATTTTATTTTTCTTTCTTCCACCGTTTGGTATCCGTGTACTTGGTTCACCCTATTATTTTTTTATTTTTTTCATAGTCAGCCATGTGGTGTCAAAAATGCCCAATGCCTATGACTAAAAATGTCCCTATAATATTTTGACTAAAATTGCCCCTAAAAGTGTGAAAACTCCCTTGTTAGTGTAAGGAGTTGTTTGCCATATGCCATTACATTTTAAAATGCCCATAACTAAAAATCTACTTGCTAAACAAGCCCCAATTGATATTTTGAATTTTCAAGTATAACAAGCAGCCAATTTTAAATGGAAAAAAAATCAAATTTAATATTTGTTTATGTATCAATGTAAATATGCAATTTGTATTCTTGGATACATTTAGAGTTTTTATATGCATAAATATTACTTTTTAAAGGTAATGTAAATATTATTTTATATGTATAAATATTATTTTTTTTATAATTAAAACTAAAAAAGTAAGATCTTACAATTCGTGTCAATCTCACAATTTATGATCTTGCTACCCCCTTCGGATCTTAGGTAAGGTCTCGATCTTGAGAACCTTGCTTTGATTCAAATAAGAGGAGAAATAATTCAATAAGGAGATTGATCAACACTCCAGATATTACCTCTTTGAATGAATCCCATTAGCAGATGTCCCTTGTGTTTTACCATGTTCATTATTTTTCCCTGTAATCATATTCAAACTACCCAAACTTCCTTTTGATCGTTTGATTGGCAATTTTTCCTTCACCTCAGGAGGCTTACCATCAGCTTCCATGCTGCCAGGAGTATTTCCCTGCATGTAAACTCATAGGTTACTTTTTCATTACTTGGATAAGGACAAGTCCTGCACAGAAGAGGGAAAAGACAGCAATAAAGAAAGAAAGAGAATGAGCACAAAAATGCAGAAAGGGAAAAACTCACTGAAGCCTCAGCAATCCCGTTTGGAGAAGGCATGGCAAAAGGACTAAAAGGATAAGATCCCTGTATAAGTTTGAGATAATTGGCAAACAGTCGCATGTGAAATAGTGATTCAATAACAATATGATTATTCAAGAAAGCATAGTTTACAAAGAATACCGGAGGCATGGATGGATGAGCATATATGCCACCATGGGGATACATTGCAACATAGGGATGTGGTGGAGTACCATAGGGAGGGATAATATGCTGTAAATAGAAACTTAATCAATGAACCAGAGGAAACATGAGGTAGAATTCAAACCAGACATTTCCTAGGGTTAGTGGAGTTAAGCATAGAGTAGTTGCAGTAACAGTAGAGCACAATAGAAAGAACAACGAATGATAACCAAAGAAAAACATTCATTAACCATGACCAAAATCTTGAAAATTCATGTTGCAGAGGTAAGAATAGTTCCTTAATGCCCCTAACTAGGAAGTTCAAGCCTACCCTTGCTTAAGACATGTAACAAATTAGGGTCATTACTTATCATAACATACACATATTGGTGAAGCATTATTTCTAAAGAGATACTACCCCTAACGATTAGATAACAAAGTGTCAAATTACTATATATTAACCAAACATTAACTTTTCATGCTATAAACCCCCATTGCTTTGATTCCATCTTTACGACTATCACCATCAATAGAGACTACAAACACAATCATCATCATCATCATCATCCACTAACCAGCCCACCATCACCAGTGCCACTGCCAAATCTTAGTTGACATCCCGCAACCATCATGCTGACCCCCATCACCACCATCGTCAAAGCTTAACTACTTAAGTTGCCATTGTTGCCCAACCCAAACACATGCCACCGCTAAAAAGATAGTGAATTTACTAAAGTTGAAACAGTTTCACAATCACTTTCACTCTGCACACTCATTCCATACAATTCTGAAACAGTCTGCATGACGCACATATAGTCAATTTGTGAAAAAGATTATCCACAACCCCTAATTCCCAGCAATTAACATAGTAATATAGGGATTATACTAATGCTTGTTTGAGTATAATACAAAGAATGGTAAACTGGGGATCTGGCTGAGCAGGCAAACAAATAGTAATAAAAATCCTTCTCACCCATGAATATAATCAGGCTCAAATACAAAATACACTTGCTAGCTGCAATCAAATCAAGGAAAATTTCTTTTTATTGGTGTACTTTCCAATTTTATTTACTGATATCACTTTAAATATCTACAAAATATCTCATAATATCACTATTGTATCTAGAATATTTTATATTATGTTAGATGATATCTTAAGAGTGGTTTCCATATTGCATGATTTGTTTCCTTATTTAATTAGGATCCGAAAACTAATATTAATTATCAACATTAATAAGCAATAATACAAGGTTAATTTATACTATTCTACACTATCATGTGCATAAGATTGGGCATTTATAATGTAAGTGACAACTACCTGGACACCCCACATATAAGGGTGAGCTTGGGGACTTGATGCCAAGAACCCATGTGGAGGTATAGGAGAGTATGCCTATAAAATGAGGGAGCTGGGTGAATCAAAATCTAATCTTGACAGTAAAATAAAATCATATGCCAATGCCAATAAAGACTTTTTCATTGAAAACCTGAAAGCTGGACCAATCAGGATTAATTGTTCCAGTGTTGGTGGTTGAAGACTGTTCCTGGAAAAACAACAAATGTTGCTGGCATCACACAAAAAGTAACACTAATTGTCAACATAGATAAAACAAAAGAAACCTAGTTAGACCTGTGATGTAGGTGGCGGCGTCTTTGACTCCTTCTCTTTTGGGGCTTTGTCCATTTCACTGCTGCCCATACTTTTATAACCGTATCTTACAGAAATATACAGTAAACCATTCTGCACCAGAAACATAACTTACGTTACAAGACAGCTTAAGAGACACCATTCTCCTTCAAAGCTCACAACCAAATTCCACCACTGTAAAGTTAAGCATGTCAGACAAAACGCTTCAAGCAGATGCTTCTATGTTGAATTACTCTACAAAGTTACAATTTTTTGTATGGCTTGTATGGGTTGTACCAACAGGAATGAGCCAATATTAGTCCTTTTTCCCTCCCAATCAATGCAAAATCATCCAAAAATCCAATTTTTGATGTTGCCCTATATTATCTCCAAACCCAACATCGCACCTATAAGTCCTGTTCACCCCTATAATAACTCTCCTACATTAATCTCTAACAATTTTGACAAAGCAAAAATAACAGAGCTCAGAAAACAAAGATGAAACCAAGGAAAACAAATTGAAATTCGTACATCTCAACAAGCTAGCAATATGAATAATTCAATTTGATTAATGGCAAATAAAGCTGAGAATTTTCAAATTACCGCTCAGAGAGAGACTGGGGATCCTCCACAGCTGGAGCAGAAGCAAAATCAAAACCTGATCTGCGGACGATGACGAAAACAAAGAAAAGAAGCAATAACTAAATTCTTGGGGAGAAAATGGCAAGAAAAATGGAATTCCTGCTACTCGGGGAATTTATTTGGGAAAATATAGCAAAAATTTGATGTTGATATTATTTAGGATTGGATGAGAAGGGAACAAGGAATTGGGGACAGATACAAAATTAGGGCTTGTTTGGTTAAGGTTAATGTTTTGTTTGGCTTTGGGTGTTCACGGAGAGGAACCCATGGGTCGTCGTATACTGTCGCTGTCCAGTGAGATTTTCGTGCCCATTTGGCAGAATCAGTGAAATCCCCCATTTACCCCACTCTGCCCACAGTTTTTTTATTTCCTTTTTTAAATTATTTTGCATTATATTTTTCGTCTTTTATTTCATTATTGGCAATTGCCATATTCGGTCCAAAAAAAAAAATTCTGTATTCATGGCCTCTGAATTGATTCATCCTTGTATCATAAGGATAAGTAATTACCCATTTACCCGGTCATTACTCCAATTGAGATATTGGATTATTGGATCATTTGTTCAACTAATGAATCATATTGTATGATGCGGTGAATATACGTAAATCTATAATTTATATTAAAAAAAAGTTTTATAATTCTCATTCAACATGAGAATTACAATTTTCCTACACACCTTTCGATTTCCATGCTGACACGGGTCCTACATATAATTTTTTCTAACAAATGGGTCTCACATGCTTTTTATCTCTACAACCTGAGATTTCAATTCTCCTTATAAAAATTATAAAACCCTTAAAAAAATTATAAACATATTCAGATACTTATAAAAAATAGTATTAATTTCAAATATTTTAAAATAATAAATTACATTATTATTTAACAAAAGCTCAAACAAACATATAATGCTTGAGATACTGGTGCTTCATATTCAGTATACGACATCTCTAGCTATAAGTTAAATTGAAATTCTTTTACCAAAAAAAAAAAAAAAATTGAAATTTGTTACATAGTGCATAACCAAAATAATATTGGTGTTATAGATACTTAACCTATGTAACTCAATAAATAACAAATCACTCACATATTTCAAAAGAAACTAAATCATTTGTAAATTAAAAAAAAAATGATATCCTTTATATATATTTTGGAATTTTTTTTTGTGAATCAAGTGGAATCAGTAATTGAATCGATTGGGTCACCGAACCTATTATTTGACCGATCCAAGATGAAAATCGAACTCAACATATGACTAATTTATCGATTGTTTGGTCGACCTGGTCAGACCGGTTTGGTTTTTTATCACTGAGCATAAGTGGATATTTATCTTTTTCTTATGCCTTTACTTCTTATTAAATAAATATAAATCTCTATGCAGGTAATCAGATAATTAAGTCAATGCTATGCATAAACTTTTTTTCTTTAGTTGCCTTCTTGTATAGCTTTATTTGTAAAACAAAATTCAGTTTGTGTTTGGAAATTTATGATTAGCGAATTAAGATAGTGGAACAAATTTGATTCTCTTTAATTTTTTATTAAATCAATTAAGAAAAATAATATGCTTGTTAAAAATTGTAAAATCAATGGACACAACTATAAATAAGTATAACATGGAAAACCCCTCAATATATATTAAAAAAAAAAGTCACGGATTATAGTTCATGAAAAATTCATACCATGTTTATAATATTCATAAAAAGGTTCAATTTTAACTCAATCGGGCTCAATTTGTACCCAAATCACTTTAACTAACTCTTAAGTGAAATGGGTTTATCACGAGTAGAGGTGTAAATAGGCTCGAATTTGATTTAAATATATTATCTTTATGTAAATATGTTAAGTTTGACTTGATCTGTTAGTCTTGTGTAGGTCCAGATTATAAATACAGTTTGTCCTATATTTAAAAAATAAAAATCTTGTCTTAGGCTTGTTAGCCTGTTTAAACTTATTAGCCATTCAATAATTAAAATAATATTACTTTATCATTCAAAATCTTTAAAATAATTATTTTATTTATTTTATTTAAAATAAATAATATAATATAAGTCAATTTGTAGGCTTAAATAGCCGACACGTAAAAGAAAACCTATGATTTGTTTTCTAAATAAGATGTTTTAAAAGCATGAGTTTGTTCTATTTGATAATATGTAATAGGCCGAGTCTGACTTTATGTAAGTTGGATTGTAGATTTTGTTAGGTTATCTATTCCATTTACACCCTTATATAGTCCAACTTATTTTATCACATCTAAGTGTGAGATTGCTTAAAAATACCTAACAAGTGTCTTTAGATTTGAAAATATAAATCTATAACTCGATATATTCTTTATATATTTATATATGAAAGTTATGGATTTACAAGGATCATAAATGTAAGGGCTTTATTTCCCTTATGTTATATGGGAAATTTTTTATTTCCTACATATAAAATAAATGATGGGATTCACTTTATTTAAAAAGAATAAAGAAAGCAGAACACGAAAATTAAAATGAGAGTAAAAGAGAAAAATTATCTTATATTACATAAGATAAGTAAAACCCTAAACATAATACACTAGATCAAAATACTTTGTTTTCTCAAAAGAGTGTACTTGTTTCTTTCTTTCCGTAACCAACGCATTAAAGTGTGGCAATGATCCGTAACTCTTTCTTCTCGTTTCTTTATTCAAAATATTTACTCTTGGCCGCATCCATGATACTCTTACCAGAAGGACTAAATTAGACAAAGACATCTGAAACATCTTTCACGAGTTAGAAAAAGCTTTGTTGTAAAATCTGGTCCAGCTCGGTCGAGTCGACTTGAAATAAATTTGGTGAATCGATTATCATATTGATTCAAATCAAAGCATTGAACTGATTATATATCGGATCCGCTCAAATCTGATCAAAACTGGTGACCCAATTGGGTTATACATTTTTATAAAATCAAAAATCAAAAAATCAAAATTATTTCATCTTGTTAGAAAAAAAAATATAGAACTCATTTTAATTTTGTTTCTTCATAATTTCATTTGCTAGTATACTTTTCCACAATGACCTTAATTTTCAGCTTCAAATATCGAAGCAATTTGTGGAACAATAAATCAATAGAACAGTGACATATGTCATTTTAATGTAAATGAATTCAAAAAATATGAGTTCAATATTATTGAGAGGTATGCTTGTAGGGATTATAAGATGCAATTTAAATTGACATAGTAATAATCTGTATTTTAATTTATTTGTGTTTCATGAACTTGTAAAAATGTAATTAGATAATTTTTGAGGTATATCTTGTTTTTCATTTTAGATATGAAAAATATAATTAAACTTATATATTTATATTCCTATTATATATTTTATATATCTGGATCAACTCATTCGATCAATAACTTACCGATCTGACCAATGACCTAATGATTCAATACCCTAATCGGATCAATCGTGAATCGGGTTTAATATCAGCAAAATTACTATGCAACCACACTATCGTATATCGTCATCCAATTTAATCCCTATAGCGGCCAATGACTTATAGGGCTCGTTTGGTGGACATGATAGGATAAGAACGGATAGGATATGAGAGTTGGATAAGGATAAGATATGATATGGACAGGATAAACACATATCATATCCTATGTTTGATTTGCATTTGATTAGCAATCTGATAGGATTATGCTAACCTATCATGTGTTTCAGGTGCACCAAATATCATCAGGACATGATATAAATAGACTAAAATACTTTTTTTTACAAGATATGGTATAATTTTTGAAAAATTAATTTTAAAATTATTTACACAATTCTAAAAATTGCAATTTTAAACAATATTTTTCCCAATTAAAATCATTAGGAAATTAAATAAAAAAACTAAATTTCTGGAGAAGAAATCTCATCTCCATATCCCCAGAGAAATGGCTCTCTCGATTTTGCTAAATTATAGCAATCACAAGTCAAACGAAAAACAAGCACCATGCATCAAAGTTCAAACTCCAATCCAACGCCAATAAACTATTATAAAATAAAACAAACTAGGTGATCGAGACGAGAACATCATCATTTCTCTCAACATAGATACACAAAAATGAAATTAAGAAGGAGGAACAGACTCGTCTTCGAACATGAGGCGGCGTTGGACGGCGTCCATGCCTGAATCGGCGGCAACAGGAGTTTCACCCACGGAGGTTTGAGAAGAGAAAGAGAAAGACGCAGTGAGAGGATTCTTCATCCATGGCTGAATTCCTGCACAAAGCCCTAGCCTAGAAGCAATCCACCGTGGAAGCCCAAGGTAAGCCGTCCGCCGCTGCTCTCAGTGTTCTGGACCATGGCTAGCCGCTAACGGAGTTGGCCGTGGTAGCAGATTTGGACAATGGAAGAGGAGTACAACGATGGAGTTGGAAAAAAAATTAATATCATTTTTTTGTCTATCCTATCCGATCCCATGTAACCCAGAGTCTCCTTTTGGATAAATTTTATGAATCACGGATAGGATAGGATAAGGAACCAGATAAGTTTTTCCTATCCTTTGGTATCACCAAACAACTGATAAGAGTAGGATATGATATCCTGTCCTATTGCACCAAACAGGCCAATGATTCAATACCCTAATCGGATCAATCGTGAATCGAGTTTAATATCAGCAAAATTACTATGCAACCACAATATCGTATATCGTCATCCAATTTAATCCCTATTGCGGCCAATGACTTATAATTCCTTGATAAGAATTTAAATGATCAGTCAAAAAGCATCATCTTAATATCTCGTGGTCATCAGTTGTTCTATTGGGAAATATTTATTAACTCCAATCTTTCGATCGTTCAATCATCGGAGCTTACTCCATTATCATCTTCAACTCACTCGTTCAAGTAGAATACTGAATATGCAGGTCAAAACAAGCACGGATTATGTCCAATAATAACATAGGGTCGGGTCACAAACACATTTATAAATGAATTATGGGTAAAATCTGTATCATTCTAAAGGATGTAAGGTTGTGTCATTTTAAAAGAGAGAAAGAGATAGATAAAAGAGGAGAGAGTTGACAAAAAAATAAAGGTGTGCGTCCCACCTCTTTGTGAGAGTAAAAATATGTAAGTTATGTCATTTGAAAGGATAAACAATTTTCCCATGAATTATAACCCTAATTCAATAAAAGAAGAGTAAACATCTTTTTTGGTCCCTGACAATATCTATGAAATCCTTTTTAATCCTTGGCAATAAAAAGGACCAAATTGGTCCCTAAAATGATGAAAAAGGATCAAGGAGTACTTATTATAATTGACAGAAGAACTAAAGTGGCCTTTTTTTTCATAATTGTAGGGACCAATTTGATCCTTTTTTATTGTCAGACTAAAAAAATTTCGTAAATATTACCAGTTCGTAAATATTACCAGGACCAAAAATGGTGTTTACTTATAACAGAATTTTCAATTTTTTAATTCGGCCCATTGGACCATTTAGTTATGGGTCTGGCCCAGAACGCTGGATATCCATTTTCCCCCGAATCCAAAAACCCACCTCTCTGCAACTCATTGTCATCTTCCAATGGCAACAACAGAGGGAGAACGAGAAGGAGAAAAAGGAGAATCTCTGCGCCTCGAGGGTTTGGCAGAGGCGAAGTTCGAAAGCTCCAAGAATGAGAAACCAGTTCTGAAATACGCGAAGCGAGCAAAGCGTATTGAACGTGACCTCGACGGCGTCTCGGAGGAGAGGAACACTTTCTGGACTGCGTGCTCAACTTGCAGGCTCTTGCACCAGTTCGAGAGGAAGTACCTGGGTCATAAACTGGTTTGTCCTAGTTGCAATAAGAGTTTTAAGGCTGTGGAAGCGGTTCAGAATGATGGGTCGCAGAAAGAGGAAAAGAGGGTTAGGGGAAGGAGTGAGAGGTTGGAATTGAAAGAGAAGGTGTGTGTGGGTGTGGAAGGGAATGGGAGTGAGACGTTGGGGAGCTTTGTGTTGAGGAAGAAAATGGGTGGGGTTGAGAAATCAAGTGGGGTGAAAGGGAAAGTGGGTGGTGAAAAAGGTGGGAACTTTACAAGGAGGAGCAATGAAGTGGGAAAAGGGGGTTTGGAGAAGGAAGGAGATGGTGGAAGATTGAGGAAGAGAATGCGTACGGTTGGTGAAGTATTGGAGAGGTCAAAATCTAAGGGGATTAAAACCGGGGAGGAAATGATGACATTAGCTGAATTTCAATCTGAAGTGAAGAGAAAGGCTCAGCAAAAGAAGGTGAAGATGAAGGAAAAGGAAGAGGACAGAACAGAGAAGAGGAGCAGGCAAGGAGAGAGACTCCGGGGATTGAAAAATAATAAGGGTTTAGAGGTTGGGAAAGTGAGGATTTTGAAGAAGAGTGTGAAGCTAGCAATCAAGGAAAAGCATGAGGCTTCTGTGAAAAGAAAGGGATTGAGTCTTGAGAAGCATAGGGATTCTAGTGGAGGGGAATTGGATATTATGGCAGTTGTGGATTCGGATTTTTATGATTTTGACAAAGATAGAACTGAGAGAAGCTTTAAGAAAGGCCAAGTGTGGGCTGTGTATGATGATGATGATGGAATGCCTAGGCATTATGCCTTGATTGATGAAGCCATTTCAGCAAATCCTTTTGAAGTGAGAATAAGTTGGTTAGATCTACAGAACAATGGGGATGAAAAGATAATTAGTAGGGAGAAAATGGGGTTTCACATACCTTGTGGGAGATTTAAAGTTGCCAGGAAGGCTTCCGTAAATTCAGTAAATATCTTTTCTCATGTTGTGGATTGTGACCGGGCAGCAAGTGAAGTTTTCAAAATTTATCCCAAGAAAGGCTCAGTATGGGCACTTTATGGTGAGGCAACTCATGATGCAGTTGAGGGCAAGAGATATTATGACATTGTTGTATTTTTGACAAGTTACAGTGAGATGAATGGTCTGAGCATGGCATATCTTGAGAAGGTTGATGGTTACAAGACAGTATTTAAGAGACAAGAGATGGGAAGTCATGCTATTAGATTTCTTGGAAAGGACGACATCTGGTTAGTTTCTCATCAGATTCCTGCACGGAAATTTTCTTGTAATGAGACTCCTGAACCGTTAAAAGACTGTTGGGAACTTGATCCTGCTTCACTTCCTTCAGATTTACTCACAATTGGTGGCATAGATAATTGAGGTTAGGAAACCTTTTTGATGATGAGACTCTGAATTTTTAAAGACTATTCGGAACTTGATTTTTGATCCTACTTCAGTTCCTTCATATATACTTACTTTTGGATGGCTTAAATTAATGATCATAGGAAACTTTTGTCCAACAGAAAAAATGATCTTAGAAATCAAACTGTTTTGTATAGCTGGACTTTGTTAAACATGGAGATTAAGGAGATGTACATGAATTATTATATTCTGCTTGATTAACTGTACATTTTTATCTATTTGTATAACTCTATAATCTAGTAACAGTTATTATGGTGAAGCCATGCTATTGCTTTATTCAGTCTCCACTGATTGGTTGACAGTGATAAAAAGTATAAACATATTAGTACCTGTCATGTAAGTCCTCTGTGTGGACAATACGACAGACTATTCAGATTTTAGTTCACTTCAAAGAACATGTTCACTAAAAACAGAATCGGATTCTGTGAACTGCTTTCCTACAATGTTATGTTCTATAATCAAACTTATTGTCAACAGATCAATCAAATATATAAGTGCATTGCTTCAACTTGTTGACTTACAGTGTAAAAGCAGTTTTTTTTGGTTCACTAACTTTCTTTATGAGATTTGCTCTTTTGTAATTAATCTGAACTCATTTTTTTTTTGTCTTTATTTATCATCAGTGAGATGCCTAAAACTTTTAAAAGGTGATGGGAGCATGTGAAACTTAATTATATTTTAGAAACTTGATCACATTAAAATTTATTCAAATCATGGTTGAGTGAGCTTTTTGAAATGCTTAAGAAAATACGCATAAGGGTCCATGATCGACCTATTCATGTTGATTTTATATTCTGTTTCTTCTTCAAGACACAACTGGTTTTCTTGATTTACTCCTGTCATCTTTTAGCTCCCTGACTTGGAGGAAAGAATGCTTAATGCTAGTTAAATTTACCAGTTGATATTGCTGCTTCTTCTAGCATGGGTGTAATCAAACACAATTTCTCTGGAACACTTTCTCTGTTCAACTCTATACATCCTTGGTGCTATATATAATGTATTTGTGTTAATTCCTGCTGTTGTGGCTAGACTTGATCCAATTGATTAGCTTGAAAAATAAAAGAAGGCTTAGCTGAAAGATCCTATTTGATATGTGACCTGTTTTGGATTAGAAGCATTTAGTTACATTTGAGTTAGACTAGCTTAAAATGATGTATTTCTATATACCATTTTACAGTTTTGTTAATTGCAAAAATCTAGTTCTTTGTTCATACCTAATGGCTGAAGTTTGCAGTGGCCATTGTAAGTATAATTTATTTCAGTTAATATCTTTTTCCACTTTGAGGTACTAAAACCTGAGTCTGATCTACTTGAACTGTCATTCTCTTGATTTTGTTAAATTGAATTATGACTTACCAGACATTACTTAAGGTATCTAAGCACATCTCTTCATAAGATGACTGCTTTTCTGCGTCGAAATCTCCTCTTTACAGTTTACACATGATTGCTATACTTGGTTTTCACACGCAATCAAATTATAGACATTACCTTCATTACCTATGTATATTACCTATTTACTTATAGGTGTTACATGCCTGGGGTAGCTACGAATTCATACTTGTAAATTTGGTATTACAAAATCTAGTCCAACGGTTATAGCTTCCACTTGTTTGCCCAAAAGGAAATGTTGTTTAATCTTTGTATTGTATCTTCTGGGTTCTCAAAGTCAACACAACAGTTCTCAAAAAAATTGTTGTTTCTGCATACTCTTTTTTCTTTTCAGTAATATGTTTCTGCATACTCTGATAATGAGTACTGTAGCTTTTACTCTCTTAACCGTATTTATGATTAATGTTTCATCTGGAGCTATTGCGAATGTGTATGTAAGTCTGAAAAGTAATTTTGCAATTCACTATATTTTATGGGTTTTATAATTCTCATTCAACATGAGAATTGAAATCTTCCTATACACCTTTCGATTTCTGTGCTGATGTGGGTCCTACACATAATTTTTTTTAACATATGGATCTCACATGCTTTTTGTCTTACAACATAAGATTTCGATTATCATGTAACTTGAGAATTATAAAAACCATGTTTTATTACGTGTTTATGGTCAAGGATAACAAACTGGTAGCAAATAAGTACGATTGGAATTCTATGGACAGCAATGTAAATTTTGTCACCCAAGGAGTCCATACAAACCGACTTGTCATGTTTCTTGAATAAATTGGTTGTGTTTTATCATGCGTCTCTGTAAAATGTTGATCATTTGCTTGCAGATTACTGCTTTTTACCGCAATTGCTGGTTGCCTTAAATTTCGAAACTCATGTCCAGTAAGCCAAAAACCCTATTATTTTCTTTTTTTAGTATATAAAACCCTATTATTACGGTAATATTCACAATTGGTTCCTCAATTGTAAGCTCATATACAACGTTTAGAACAGTGTTTACAGATTAGGATTGGAGTGCACTGAAACACAGTAGTATTGGACTGAAAGCAAGTTTTTTATAGGATGGTAGCTTAAGTTTAAAAGATCTCTGAAAGAGCAATGCCTTGTCATCCGTATTGTTAGTCTACCTTTGAACTTTGAGAACCAATTTTATAATTATTGCGTGTCATCAGGGTATGTGGTTTTAACTGTTGATATGCATACTTAGGAAATGTTACACACACATTTCATTTTTCACGTTTCTCAAACACCCCCTCATCATCACTATCCATTTTTTCTTCTCTTCATCCGCAACAACATTGGTGTTGTTGATGAGGGGTATGTGAGAAATATTATCCAACCTTTCCTTGTTACATGTGTACATAACATTTCCCTGCATGCGTGGTCCGATTCCTTTGCTTATAAATAGGTGAAAAAAGAGACCAATTGAAGTTGTTTTTAAATAGGAGTTTGTACATAATTGGATGCTGACTTATTCGTATTTTGAAATTCCTTTGGCATTTATCCTTTCAATTTTGCTATATACATATATACGCAGTAAAAAGGGACATATGGGTAGAGCCAGCAAAACGGGCTTGATTCGGCGGGCCAACCCGTCCCACCACTAAACGGAGCGAGAGGGGCTAAGTTTTTTAACTCATCTCAAAAGCAGGGCGGGTCGGACTCATTTTTTTTTTTTTTTTGCTTGATGGCGGTCCAGTGTAAATAGGTTCGGGCTGGCGGGTCAACCCGCCAAACGGGGCGGGGCAAGCAAAATTTTTCAGCCCAACTTCAAAAACGGGGCGAGCCACCCATTTTACCACCTCTGAATATGCGGTTCTTTTTCTAGGATAAAACAACAAATGAAAAGAGAGATAACTTGAAAAAAAAAATAGGTTTAGGATTTCGAGACCAGAACAATGTTGAAAATGTTAGTGGGATGGTATTATTGGATGAAAGATGAGCAGATAAGTCCGTTATAACATGCGATCATTAAGTTGGGAAGAATTGTGATTAATTTTCATAAAATTTGGTTATTATTCATTATAACTTGAGTTACACACTCTTGTATAATTGCATGCTATAGTTGCCTGTTATATCTGGTTTAATCCGATTCAAGCACTAATATACCCATATTGGGGGTGAGTCTCCCAACATTATTGTTTACATTCTGAAGACTTGAAGACCTCTAATTAACATTAACAAATTGTGGTTATTTGAGTGCATTAAAAAGTGGAAAAAGCGAAAAATCTATAATATATCACTTCAGATTTTTTGACAAGAAGGTTAAAAAGGAAACCCAACTTATTAACACTTCATTTCAAACATTTTTGCTCCTTTATCATGAAATTGAGTTGAAAGTAATATTTCACTCTAACATTTAAAAAAAAAAAAGTAGTTCATATTGCCAGTTATTATTCCTCTTACTTTATCACATTTTCATTTTTCTATCATTCAAACAAACATTAAAGACAACGAAAAAGGTATAAAAAGATTTGAAATTTGAGACTTTTAAAGATAAAGATTTGCTTTAAAGGAAGAAGTAAACAGTCATGATCCGAGAAAATTAACAATTAAAATTATGATTAAACATATAATAAATTATGAGATTATCAAGATTCACATCCTTAATTTTTGGATAGACAATTATAATTCTTTATTTAAAGAAATCAAATTAAACAATTAATAAAATTCTCTATAGCCTGAATGTTCTTAAGCTCGGATTAATTGCCAAGATAAGGAGGATTTTCAAATTTCGCAGTGTTAAGACCCACACATACACTAAAATTTGAGTTGATTATGTTATCTGCTTAAATCCAGAAAATATTCTCCAGCTCTCTACTGGTACCAAAAAAATCCGATAAACAATAGGTATCAGTTTTCGCCCGTGATCGGATAATTATAGTTCATTACTAAATAATGATGACCTCACTTTTTCATAAAAAAGAATCAAATCATACTCTTAACAATATTTTCAAGCTATTGTACATCTTTTAAGATAATCAATTATAATAAACTTTAACGTAATTAATGTTGTAATATATCCCGACTTAGTTGGTATGGGAATGAGACTGCTGACTAATTGTCCCAACAAAAAGATAAGGTTAGATTAGTGGTTCACAAGCTAACTGTTCAAGCTTGACTATCTAAATTTCTCCAATTTTAAGTGTCATTGAATTAATTGATGTGCATGTTACCGTCCTTCCCTTAACAATTTCATATTCTCAAATTAAGCCAAATTGATATTTGATTTGGCTGATATTCTATTTATCTCATAAAGGCCGGCTTGACTCAGCGGTAAGCTTGCTTGCCGTGGTATGTCAGGTCGCGGGTCTGCCTAGAGTATTCCCTTCCCCAGACACTCACGAAGTGAGTATTTGAACTGGGTCGGCCCTTATTAGTTGTTTTCCAATTGACTTCACTGTCTGATTATTTCGCACTCTAACAAGCTGTCATGCTTCCATATTCAATTGAATATGTTATGACAAAGGAATTGTTAAATGTAATATTAATCTTAATGTTTGGAAATGATTGTTTTTGAGGAATTATTTGCCCACATCTATATAGGCTTGTCATAAAAGTTAGTTAAAGTGGGTCCTTTGTAGCTTCTGCCAAGGATAATATACCCATCCCATATGGAGGAGTTGGTTGTGAATGAAATCTGCTTGGAATCCATTTGGTTTTCTTTCTCAACAACTACAACAATAAAAGTTCTCATTTGCTCCATGGTCCTGCAAAAGCTGTACATAATGCACATAAAAATAGAAATAATGACGTGTATTCCTAATCATTTGCTGCAAGTTCAATTCAATTCATTTTATTTACATAGTGTGATTCTCATAATCTAATCTGTTTCAGTTTAAGAGTCAAATAACTTTTACAATTCTAAGGATTTAATTTGTGGGAATACATTTTTAAAAAGGACATATTCATTAATTCTACATTCAAAAAATATAAAACAACCTCCTATTTTTTATTTATTTTTATTTTAATTCCAGTCCATTTCCACTATAACCACGCTATACTGTACTTTTTCTTCACTTGGAATTATTGTTAGCATTAAATAATATCGTAATATTTGGTGTCTTTTAGTCACGTAATTTAATCCTTAGTAGTTAGTAGGTGGAACGACCTAATTGAGTGCCTAATTTATTTCTTTGGGAGATAACTTCATCCCTACATTGCCCCCTAAACCAAAGAAACGACCATTTTATATATAGTCATTTCCTAACACAATGCTTAATTTCTTAAATCTATGAATTTGCCATAAAATATCTGTCCTTTTCTAAAAGCCTATCCACAACATTAACGTTGTTTTAGATGAGAAATTCACCTCTCATATTTCAATTAAATCTAGAATAATTGGGACACAATTTTATGAGTTTTGATGCAATACTAAAAGAATCCAATAAACACATTATGCAAAAATAAAATTAAAATATTAATGGTATCCGAAGCCCTAACGGATCCATCTAATTCAATTTGGATTTGAGCTTCTTCACATTTTTTCAGAAATTGTGAATCAAACCCACTATCTTGTGAGCGCTCGTGTCAAACTTCTGAAATCTAACTAAATCACCATTAGAACAATAACTTTTGAATTATGTAAATTATTTTACCCTTTTTTAATATGTTAGGATTGATACTAACAAGTAACAACCTATTGATTATTAATACGGTATCAAAAAATAATAATTCCCAATACAGGGAAATAGATATAATATTTGTTATTAAAATTGGCACGACATTGCCAATCAAAACGATTGAATCGGAACTGGACCATTAATCAGTTTGGGTTCAATCAATTGGTCGGTCATATGCAACCCGATCAAGAACCGATAAATCATTCAAAAACTGGATTCAACATATGCTAACCTAGTACTCTTTTTTTGGTTGACCCTTTTTGAAAATTGTGATAAAATTTTCCACCACAATTGCACTTATGGGAATCAAACTTGAAACTTATATACTACTTATTATTGTGTTTTATATTAACAACATTATAACTATTTATTTTATTTATTTTTTGACAAGGTATATAACAATTTAAAACTTAAAAGGTTAAGTGAATAAAGAAGTTAGTCTTAAAAATTGGTATAGTCCATATTTAATCAATGCCAAAGAATACCATGAAGAATTAACTGTTTAACCAAGTAATCTGTCAATGTATTTAGCCTTTTTTTGGTTAATTTGTCAAAGGTTATTGTATATGGTTTTTTGAAAATATAAATTCTACCTCCATATCAATTGATTCTAACTTAGACGGCAAGGGAGATTTTTCTTTAGTTTATTATATTAATTTTGATTTTGCTTGAAGGCAATGTAAAGTCAAATTCCCCTTAACATGCTATGTTCGATGTATATAGAAAATCATCAAAATAAAAATTGCCCGATGAAGTCCAAAAAAACCTTTACTGCAATATAAAGGGGAAAAAAAAAAGTATACTTACTCTTTTTTTATGAAATTTGAAATAAAAATCTTGTGAACGAAGCACTCAAAACTGCCATACACCAGAAGCTCCATAACGTAATAACACTGTGTTGAGTTTCCATAGGTGACTCTACAGAAGTTCTTGATTAATAGCGAGGATGAAATTAGCGAGAGAATTTTCATAGCAATTTCGTCGTTATACAAATTTTTTCTTAATTAATTTTCTACTTATCCAACAAAAGATTAAAGCTGATCCAAATACTATCTTGATTAATAGAGGATCAAGAAATGGTCTCCTATCCCAATAATAACTCTAAAAAGCTATAAATATACCTAACGCCCAAACTCATATAGGTAAACATTATAAATAAAGATTAAAAATTTCTAATATGCACTTTTAACTCATACTTTATTATTGTCAATATTGTGCACACACACTCATATCATGTTTATATGTCTCTTGTGAGTGTGCAATGATTCATATATTGACTTTAGCCAATACGATATCTCTCTTTTAGATGTTTCTGAACGCATACATATATGATAAATACTCACGGTCGATCTGGACAGAACAAATTCCAAATAAATTACAATAGTTGGAATAAATTTTTTTAATCTTACATATATTCTCCTACAATAAACAACAACAATAATAATAATAGTAATATAAAGTGAGATGATGATAATAATAATAATAATAATATATTTATTAAGTCACGGTTAATGTGGCTTATTCTAGACCCTGATTCACGATGTTCATACTTATTTTGTTCGTGATCTGAGTCATGAACTTGGGTTAAGATTCCAATTCTATTTTCTAATTTTAATTTTAGATCATGATTCCAATCCTAATATTGATCTCGGACTTGAATAATATTTATCGTAATTGCTTCTTCAGTTTAAATTTTAGATTGTTAGAATTTAGAAATTTAATGCCCTTATTTTCCAAACTACCCTTGATTTTCTCCCCAAACTACGAGACGTGTTTATAGACACGCCTTTCCCTCGTGTTGGCTTTGCCTTTTTAGCGGACGATATTGCCCTCCTAATGCTATAGGTTTTATCCAGCACTTCCTTATTCCAAACCGACCCCCCTTATTTTTTCATATAAAAAACTCCCAAATAATTGTCGTTTTTCATATTCTAAGGCCTAAAAAACTCCCAACTTGTTCTTCTTTGGTCTGACTTGTGAGCCTGAGCTGGCCAATATTCATCTCACGAGTCACAAGCTTGGCATATTCTAAGTCCTAGTATACAATTCACAAGGGCAAAAATGCCCATATTCATTTTAATCATAATTTGCCTTGTTTTGTTAGTTTAACATGTTTTTTTTCCTTAATAATTACGGAGCATGAGCTAGAAAATTATGAGCAATAACATAATATTATTGACTTTAATTAATAATGAAGTTACAATATGTTTCTTTTAATCAAAATTGATTATATATGTGGATATACTTGAAATCAACTCATTTGCTTCATAGTTTGGCAAGCACCATGCATGATTTTTAAAAAGCTTTGGCGGAAAGAATAATCTTAATCATTAAGCTAGATAAGCCGCTTTGCCACCGTGTAGTACACGTGTAGAGGTAACAAGCTTTCACACTCCTACAGTTTCTTCTTTTCGTATTTTTTGGGGTTCAATTATTTTGTCATATATATAATCGCGTGAGTGATGTGATTTTAATTAACACCTCATATATATCTTTTTGGATAAAGTAACACCTCATATATAAATACAAGCGATACTGCTTAAACTATTAAAATAAAAAACTGATATTGGGTTCATCATGATACTAGATGATTATTTTGTTCAATTCAAACTAGTATATGAAACCTTCCTTTATTTGTATATATGTCAATATGATATATTCAACATTATAAATTATGAATGATATCATAATATTCGTCGTCACTCCAACATAATTTAGCAGATTCACTAAATAGCATCTTGCCCCAAAAAATTAAATAACTATTCAAAAGAACACAGATAGCAACAACCTAACGATAAGCACATATTCTCCCCAAAGCTAAAATTTATATATTCATAAATTTTCAACCACCAGTTCTTCAAAATGCAATTTACACACAGTGGCATGACTCATGGTATTTCCCACCCAGCCAAGGGCAATTTTGCACATATAAAGAAAAATAAAATAAAATAAATAAATCAAATCCACTAGGTAGCAGCCTAAGACCAATATCCCTCTCTTTTTTCGTCATTGATTTCCTATGATTGTGGTTTTGTATAAATATAGACTGAAGAGAGAAATCAAAGGGTGGAGGAGAGAGAAAAAAAAACACATCAGACTGAAACAGAAACAAATTCAAATTAGTATGGATCATAACTCACGTTGTTTTGGGACTACACCCAAAACTCATTTTCTATTATCACTTTCTCTGCTTCCCTTCATCATCTTCTTCTTCAGCTTTGCCAACGCAGCCTTCGACCTTGCAACCATACCCTTCGACGATGGCTATACTCCGCTCTTCGGAGATAGCAACGTTGTTCGCTCCTCCGATGGCAACGGCGTTCGACTCCTCCTCGATCGTTTCACAGGTAAATTTTTACAGATATATATGTATAATTATCACAAAGTTTCTATTAACAAAAAGAAAATTGGTTTATGCTTAGTTTCTGGAAGATTTTAAATTTTTTTAATTGGGATTTTTTTTTTTTTTTAATATTTTTCTCTGATGAATAGGTTCTGGTTTCATTTCCTCTAGTATGTACCAATATGGATTCTTCAGCGCGAATATCAAGTTGCCATCGAATTATACTGCTGGTATTTGCGTGGCCTTTTATGTAAGTAACAAAATAATATTTGTTTCTTCAAGCAAATTAAGATAGAAATTAATCTTTTCTTGAATTCATTTTGTTTAGTTCCTTTCACGATTGATTAGTTTCTGACAAAAAAAAATGGTATAAATTAAAAAAAAAATCTGAAATTATATTTTTTGTTGCTTTTCCTTCATGGGATTCTTTCCTTCCTAGTTCCTTTTTCTTTTTTCTTTTTTCATTTTACGTGATGATCAGTAAAACACGCTAAATATTAGTCAAACTTTCCTTTAATTTGCTGAAGAAAATTCCGTACCTGTAGCCAAGTCAATTATAGATTCAGGGTCGGCGAACTAATCCATTTCATTTACGTGTTAATTTTATTATTATTTAAAAAAAAAAAAAAACCATTTCAAGCATGAAACGGTGATGTGTTCTACGCACGATGAGTCAAACTGTCGCATAAGAAAATATCAGTGTTTTTATTATAAGTGATGGTAATCGTTGATTTTTTTCTTTTCTTTTCTTGTTACAGACATCAAACGGTGATGTGTTCGAGAAGTCACACGATGAGTTGGACTTTGAATTCTTAGGTAACATCGCCGGAAAACCATGGCGGTTTCAGACAAACTTGTACGGTAACGGAAGCACTCACCGTGGCCGTGAGGAGCGGTACCGTCTCTGGTTCGACCCAACCAAACAATACCACAGATACAGCATCCTTTGGACTGCCAAGAACGTTATGTAAGAGTTTCTATATTCATGTTACTTTATATTAATTAATTGTTTACGTTTTTCCTAATGTGTTTATGAATTGGTTGTTTTTTTCTGGGAAAAATTTATTTGGTATGTTTATTTTTGGCTTTGGATTTAACTTGAACGTGGCGTGTTTGTGAGATAGAAATGGTTTTGTTTGACTTAACGTGAGGAAGTAAAGTGTTTGGAATTGCGTGTGGGATGCGTCGTCTCTACAACTTGTGTGTATGAGCTAGCAATGATCGAAAGCATTTAGTTTTCTTACTAAAAGGATGGTTTAGATGTTAGCGACGGTTTGGAATTGAATTTTTTTTTTCCCAGTTTTAGACGCATAATAATTAGGCCCACAGCCATGGCCAACTCGAATTTTGTTTGATATATACTTTTTCCAATTAAATAGCTTTCGCTCTTATTTTCTTTTCTGTATGGTGATCATAACAAATTAAACAAATATTCGAATTGTTTTTATCACATAAATTTATGCTTATCCTTATATGTTATCTGTATAATACATGTGACACGAGTCTTTTGTTTGAAGTTATCAATATCTATCATGGTCCTTTTCATTATATGTTGGGGTTGCCAAACCTTTGAATTGATTCTTTCGGATTATTTGAAAGCCTAATATCTGGCTAGATTGTGGGGTGAGCAAAAATGCATTATATTGCTAATTAATTTCCTTCTACATAATTCTAATTTATCAATCTTGGGCTTCTAGAATTTGGCTGAAAATTCTCCCCCAGATAAAATTCTTCGACCGAAAGTCTAAATTAAAAATTGTAAACCACACACAAAGCATATGTTAATTAGAAGGATAATGCTATCGGTCCAAGTCCAACTGGACCTACATAAATGGATAAGTAAAACTCACAAAAAATGGAATTAGTCCATGCACAATAAAGAAGCATATGAACTGTTTTTTTTTTTTTTTTTAATCTGTGGAATGCATGGCAGCAGTTTGTTAAAATACCAAACTAAAGCAAGCTCATAGATTCCTATACCATTTGCCAAACACTTTACCTATAATTCCACCTAATGGAACTCTAAACTAGCTGGCAAAAACGACTTTTTATTTCATGGGAATATATGCTTATGTGCTAACTAATTACCAACCCTTCATTTTTTTATATATTAATGTTTAATAATATTCATCACCATATTTGAATTATTGCAGATTTTACATTGATGAAGTTCCAATTAGAGAGGTGTTACGAAGTGAGGAAATGGGAGCTGAGTATCCATCCAAACCAATGTCATTGTACGCCACAATATGGGATGCATCAAATTGGGCCACATCAGGTGGAAAATACAAAGTGAACTATAAGTATGCACCTTTTGTAACAGAGTACAAGGACCTAGTCCTTAAGGGTTGCTCCGTCGATCCAATACAAGAAGTCTCCGGCATGGAGGTTTGTTCCGACCAACACGCCGAGCTTGAAGCTCAAGACTATGCTGCCGTGACCCCCTTGCGCCGCCTTGCCATGCGTCGGTTCCGCCAGCATTACATGTACTATTCCTATTGCTATGATACGTTAAGGTACCCTGTGCCACCACCCGAGTGTGTTATAATACCCTCGGAGAAACAAAGGTTTAAAGAGACCGGAAGGTTGAAATTTGGCGGCAGCCACCGACGGCACTCTAGGCGGCGGGGCCGTACTACAACTCCGGTGGATGATACTGATCAGGGTGATATGTGATGATTGATGAGATATGTAAATAATAGTGTCAATTTTATGGCTTTATTTGAGGCTTTTTGACTTTAATGATTTGACAGGCATAAATGAATAATGTGATAATATCAGGTCCTCTTCTTCCTTTTTAATGTGTTTTTGGTGTTATGCTTCTGTTTCTTAGTGTGCTATTTCAGTAGGTGGAATGTATATCTGAATGAGTGCACTAAAGAATATATCCACGGTGTTGTTAGTTAATAATATAAAAGATTAAAAAACACTCGTCCAATAATTTATGGTTTTGGATGAATTGATTCTTTACATAATTCGATAATCACCAGTTTGATCTATATACCGCCTCCATTTTCTAATGAAATTGATTTTTTACATTCTATATACCGTCTCTACTTTCTAATGAAATTGATTTTTTACATGTTTCAAGAAATGCACGGTGATCATTGATAATCTATGTTTGGGCTTTATCGCCTGCTAAAACAAAAATATTATAGCTTAAAGGACTTTTATTTGTTAAGCAACATTCAGTGGTTCATAAATTTGATTTTTTTTTTTTTATGTAACGATGAGTCGTTTACAAATTGTTAATAAAAGATAGTTTAGTAGTTCATTTTATTTATTTATTTTATTGAAACCATAAAGTATACAGATTTAGTTTAGTTGAACGACTAATTTTCATTCAGTCGTGAGAACTGGAGGGTCATTTGATTTTTCCACAAAACTTCTTAATGATATTTTAAACTCGCCTTCTAATCACATAAGTGGTTGGGAGTTGGGACTGCTTAACATCTCAATCACATAATGGGTTTATTTAATTTATTTATTTCTGAATTCAGCTGTCAGCGTGCATGCTTAATAGTTAATACATCATTGAAAGGGACTGTACATTATACTGCAAGTTCTGACATATTGAAATCAAATTTTCTTTAGGAGAACAATGTTTTGGTTACACATGCAGTTCAATTTTAATACAACCACGCATTCCATTTCATCAACTAATAATAATATCATGCTTGAATTATAGATTTTCATTACAAACCATGATTTAGCCTAATGAAAAAATAATTTTTTATTCAAATGATGTTTTAAGATTTAAAATTATATTATCATAATCCAATATTTGATTGTAATTTGTGAATGAAACTTAATTCACACACCCCTATACTATTATACATGTTTCAAATTCCGTAAATAGCTTGCTTGGGTAAGCATAATTTATTTTATTCATCCTCAAACATGATCTCCTAAAATAAATAAATAGATACATAAGGCTATATATAAACATAAATATAAAAACAAGTATTTTTTAATTCTTTTGATTACCTTGTCAATCTTTTCATAATTTCTTTCTCATCCTATTTTCTCTTTAACCTATTCAATTATATCAATGAAAGAATAATGATAGAGATTAAAGTTATATATATTCAGCAATATTGTCCTCCGTTTTCTAGGTGCCGTAATTGACCCTTACGTTTTTAAGCATAAATATAACAAAAGCCCAATTGGTAGAAAAGACTAATACTGATATTAACAAACACTTACGTGTCTAAGAGCTTGCAATTTTGAAAGTTAGTGCCATAGAAGTTTTTGGATTTGAAATGACATCGAACCTACCTATCACTTACGTGTACTAATACTAATATTAACAAACAAGTAAGGACTTTTGGTTTAATGTATAAAGTCTGATAGTATAAGTTTATATTATACGTTATGATATTTTTAGTTGTTTGGTGTGACAAACGTATAGTATGAGCTTATACAGCAGGATCCCTATAGATAAAAAAGAATTTAAGATAGTAAATTATCGGTAAAACCGTGCAGATTCAAAAATACATACAGTGATAATGGATACATAAATTATTATTCATATAATATTGCATTATAGGCCTTTTGTATTTTTTTTGGGTACAATTTATGTATCTAGTTTGAATCGGCCAAATTTGAACCATATAGATGTATGTACATTTCAAACGAAAGATAAATGTATGCATTGACACTTAGTTTTGTTAAAAATCATTTCCTGCAATCTCAAACGTTTTAGAATTTGAGGGAAAAAATATAGGATATTTTAATAATCTCAATTTTTTATTATAATATTAATTTTCCAAAATAACCTGCACTTGTTTTTTCATATCCAAAAGTCCAAAAGACATCAACAAGAAAAACATTAAACTCTTAAACAAATGCATTATAAATAATAGTGAAAGGATAAGAGTCAAGTATTGAGCATTAAAGTTTAATAAATACCGCTAAACTAGTTAGGAAGACATCAGCGACACAAAGACATTTTTGGGAGTATATTTCACCCGGACTTTTTCTCTGTGCTAGTATACATCATCTGATTATGATAAGCAGAAAAACATGTTAATAACTATTTTTGTTATGTAAATAATCATGTCCACTACTTGTTAATTTAAACCATTATTGTTGCTTGCAACAAGTTGCAAGGTTGCTGACACGGGTATTAAGATCTTTTTTCTAATTAAAACACAAGGTCTTCAATCCTTGGAGAATCCAGAAAAGGAGTTAAGTCTTTTATTAAGGGAAAACAAAATTTTCATAGAAGGTCATATATTAGTAAAGATACCCAACAGATTTGTTTACATATATGTATTTATAGGAATAGACTTGGTTAGAAATACATTCCCAGAAATATATAGTGTAGTTAAAATTTTGTAAATATAACATACTTCATATATATTATATATATATATATATATATATATGAGGTAGGATATTCATATTACCAAAAGATTTTACTACCACTCCACTACCACTCTAATCACCATTGGATTCAAAAGTTATTTTTCTTTTTTCTCTCTTCATTCAACTTTTCTTCTAATCCAATGGTGATTAGAGTGGTAGTGAGATAGTAGTAAAATCTTTTGGTAGTATGAATATCCTATATATATATATATATATATAGGGTTTACATTTTTGTACTTGTTGTACATACAACAATCAAATACTTGTCATATATATACTTGAAAGCATTAAATACGGGAATCATAACCATATACCTGTCATTGCTGTACGTAAAGCGGCTATAGAAATGATTTTACCTATATATATATAGGTTCATTTAATCTTATGTTGAAGGGGAGATCTTCTCTCATGTTAGGACACATATGTGGTGGGACCCGTCATTTAAAGAAAAAAAGAAAAAGAAAAAAATGAATATCACTTTTTTCGATAGGTGTGTAGGAGATAAAACTACTCTTATGCAACATAAGAGTAATTTTTCTATATATATATATATATATATATATATATATAGGGATATATTAATCTCATGTTGCATGAGATAATTATCTCATGCAACATGAGATAATTATTTCCCAATATATATATATATGGAAAAAATGAAATTCAGTCATTGGACGGTCTAGTGCACTAAGTTCTCCCGCGAGAACTTAGTGCACTAAATATTATAATGGTGTTCTCCCGGAAGAACATAGTTATAATATTTACTATAACTGTGTTCTCGCGGGAGAACTTAGTGCACTGGACGAAATCTTACATCCAGTCACTCAGTGGCGGATTCAGGAAAATTTGTTTATGTCCGCACATTTAGTGGAGGAGGATCGGGACACCGCCTCCGAATTTTATTTTTATAAAGAAAGTTTAAATCAACGCTTGAATCCGCTTATAATCTAGTTGTTTCCATAACAAGCTGCAGGAAATAGTTTGACCAATTATTTCCCCCTAAATCTTACGAATCCTCCAAAACAAATATGAGAATATACTCCAGTAGATCCATACATCATCATTCTATTTTATAGTGATGAATAAAAAAGTCAACACTATCTGTACAGAAGACAAGCAAAATCACATTGAAGGCTTCTAGTAACTTATTTGAGAATGCGGACCTACAATCAATTCTCGTTTTTTATAAAAATGAAAAAGGAAACAAAGGATGAAGAGAGCATGGGAATGGGTATGTGATAGGCAGTGGCGGAGCCAGGATTAGAGGAGAGGGGGCGAAAATTGATTTTTTATCTTACATAATATTAGTATTTTTTTTACCTATTTACCTCGTAGGAACTCATTTAGGTAATTTCTTAACAAAATATTAACATTTAACAACATTTGAAAGATTGAAAAAAATGTACTATTACTCGGTCCAACAGACATAAAAAGTAGTTTAAAATAATAATTAAAAAAAAGAGTGCCTTAACTTAAACAATGATTTAAACTACATATTTTTTAAAAAATAAAATACAAAACTACAACCAAGTTGTCCCAAAAAGTGAATCTTTTAAGTTAGAGTAAACCTATTTTCTCTATACGAAACCACTACATAAAGAGAAACACAATTATGCAAATGAAAAAAGAGCAAAAGGGTGGCAAGCTAATTAAGATCACTTCAGTTGACTCTTACTCTATGTGTTTAATGATTTAATGTTTCATAGAGGATTACTTTTCAAATTGAAAGAATAAATTGTGTTGGACAAATAAATTAAAAAAAAATCAAAACACGTATGAACCAATAAATTAAAAAAGATTTGTATAGATGAGTTTATTTATCTAAACATTAATGCACCGAAGGTCGGTATAAAAAAAATGTTAATCAATGGAAGATAATGAGTCGAAACAAAACATTCAAAACATGGGGATGATATGAACGGATTTTGAAACAAAACAATCAAATAATAGTAGCATTGTTAATTTCATACAAAAAATAGAGATAGTGAGAGACCTGAGCTGAGAAGATTTATTAAAATTGAGAGAGAATTTTTTCATGAGGATACAGATAAGGCCATGAGGGTCTGTTAAAATTGATAGAGAAATAGCAATAGGAATAAAAAAGATTTGTTAAAATTGATAGAGGAATAACAATAGGAATAAAAAAGATTGAGTATCTAATGGTGTCATGATGAGTAATTTTATATTATACAATTTTTAAAACAAATAATTTAATAATATTATCAAAAATTTATTTTATATATATATTAAAAAAATAGTTTCTTAAAATTTGGGGGGGCGGTGGCCCACCATAGCCCCCTAAATCCGCCCTTGGTGATAAGGGAGGAAGAATAAGTTTTCTCTCTAATTAATTTGCGTTGCTACGTTGTTTTAATCATCTCCGTAAGTTGCTACGTTGCTAACTAATATAAGAATAAATATCATTTTTGGTCCCTAACAAAAAATTCGGTCCCCACTTTAGTCCATTATAAAAGTGGACCCATTTTGATCTTTTTAAGGGACTAATGTAGGTCTTTTTTGAATTTGTAAGGGATCACGATTTTAACTAAATTGATTTACTTTACATTTTTTAGGGACTTCGAGACTATTTTGTTTTTGTAAGAGACTAAAATAGAAACCATGTTTTTTGGTAGAGACTTAAAAAGGTATTTACTCCTACTATATATATTGAACTAAGAGACAAACAATGACCTACAACCAAAAAAAAAAAAAAACTGAAATGAAAATTCTTGTGACCGCACTTGCGGGTATTTGCCCGTGAGTGGGTCCGCCACTGTACACTCACTAAATCATATATATATATATATATATATATATATATATATATATATATATATATATATATATATTAGGAGGATTGAGTGATTAATGTATGAACCAAGCTTAGACACTACTATGAGAAATCAATGTTCAGATTAATAAACAGAATATAATTAATTATGAACGAGTAAATATTTGTTAATAAGATTATCTTTGGTATGAGGAATAAAAGGAACCTTTTATATATGCTATTAAGTTTACAAGAAAAACAAAATTATAATAGCAAATGTTTAAGCCATTGTTATTGTCAAAGAGTTAGCTCAATGATCGATTGAACATGTGTATGATTTATAATTAAGAATATTGTCACATATACATTTGTATCTTATTTTGCCTATTTGCTGAGTTTTGAAATTTAACCTCACTGTAATAAATAAAAAATTATTGGAAAAATACAAGGACATTTCATATGAAGTAGAATATCTGATTAGAAAGATACATATGAATATACCATTAGTATCCCTTGTTTAAAACGAGTGTAGTACCGACTAATATTGTTTGTTTAACCGGTCGTTCTGTTGATTAGTATTTTCTCCTCGTGGGGTGGAAAGCCCTGAAGCTGTATTTCTTGGATTGATTCCACCGAAGTAGAAGTAGGCGAAGGTTCTTTTTCTTTCATTACTTGTGGCTGTGGGCAATATATCACCCAAAAATCCCTTAAGTTTGGTTTACTTTTTCTTCCATTTGTTTGTACTTGGTCAAAGTTAGGTGCAACAAAACAACGTAATAAACATCACATTCCTCCTCTTCAAAAAATGAAGTTAGAAGAATTACAAAACATACAATAAAAATAAGGGTTTTATAATTCTTATGTTGAAAGAGAGTTGAAATCTTATGTTGTAGAGATAAAAAGCATGTGGGACCCATGTGTTAGAAAAAATTATATGTATGACCAATGTCAGCACGGAAATTGAAGAGTGTGTAGGAAAACTATAATTCTCATGTTGAATGAGAATTATAAAACCCTAAAAATAAAGGCTTACATTTTCATAATGTAATTTACTCTTCTTCTTTTTCTATTCTTTCTTCTTTTCATGAATTCCTTGTGAGCATTTTTATGGACCAACTCAAAGGATGCGTATTTTAATTTCAATAATAATAATAATAATAATAATAATAATAATAATAATTCCATTTCATTTGTCCTAGTCTTTATTATAATATTTTTTCATTCCTTGGTATATTAAATGAAGTGTTCTTGTGACAAAACAAACTATAATTTCTGCTCTTTTTATTGTTGCTAACGTAGTTTGTAAGCGCTTCATACTCGTAACGACCATTTTCATCTTTTTTTAAAAAGAAGAACAAGAAATTAAAAGGACCATTTCTATCGCGGAGGCAAATTCTTATGTTGAAACTATTTTATTTTACTTTTGAGTAAACGCTTATTTTAATTTATAATAGTATTTGTGACATCAATTTGATATTTTTTTTTTAAAAAAATTAACGTCAATTTAGTCCCTTAATCATAGAAAGAACATTAAAATTATCATTATTCTATGGCAAGATGTGAGAACATTGATGAGAAAAGCTTTGATTGAAGCACTAAATTAATGTCAATTTGTATCACTTCAGAACTAAAATGATATCTGATTTCATGATTTGTGGACTAAATTAATGTTAACTTTGTTTGTATGATGAAATTGATATCACATTATGATTAACAGTGACGGAATCACTACCACCTAATTTTTTAAAATGGTATAGATTTTCTTTAAAAAAAAATTATACAACCTTGTTATTGGTTAAGTTTTTATAAATAATATAATCTTGACATTATCCAATTTTACTTGGTCGGATCATTTACCTGACTTTTTTTCCCGGTCTTTGCCACTGATGATTAAATAAAAAAAAAAAAACTAACATTAACATTCTTAAAAGAACCAAATTGATATTTTCTATATTTTTGAAGGATTGGAAGGGATGTTTGTTGTTTTTCTTGTCAACAACTAATAATTTACTGGTCAATACTAATAGAATTTAGTTTGACTTTTATGCAGCTTTAGCAGTACTGTGCGAGAACCTTCTCAAATGTCAAAACAGGCACTCTCAATTTCCTTAATTAATCAAACCGTACAATGTCCGAAAGCTAACTGTGTCAAAGGTCTATAAGTTCCTAGCTTCGAAAGTAAAATCTGAAACTTTCTTAAGGGTTTTATGTTTGTTATGTTACATGATGTAAAGTAATTTTTTAACACACACAATTTTATGTGAATCTCATTCCTTGATTTTTCTCTCTTCTTTTTCTCTCTCCTCTCTCTCCTCTCTCTCTCCTTTTAAATGTGTGGATAGATTTGTTATGTTACATGATATAACATAACAAACATAAAGTTCCTTACCTATTAAATGTGTGGATAGATTTATTATGTTACATCATATAACATAACAAACATAAAGTTGCTTACCTAAATACAATAATCTTCTAGAAAAGTTTATAGTTACCCAGATTTAAAAGCCTAAGTTTGCAGTTGTTGAATTCTGATAGCTGCAGTTGAGCTGCTACGCCCAACCCTTTGAGGATTTTAAAGGTCATTCGTGTCAATAATAATAATAAATAATAATAATAATAATAATTGTAAAGAACCTTGTGATACACCGCCCCACACACGAGAGTGTAAAGAATCTTGGGATATACCACCCCAAAAGCTAGCTCAAAAGGTGGGAGTATCCAATGTCTTATAAATGCCACATTAGTTGTTCATCCAACCAATGTGAGACTATATATCTCAACACTTCCCCTCACACGAGAGTCCATTGGGCTTGAAGAGTGGATGATGTAACTACCTACCTGTGCTAAGAAAATTCGACAAGAGAAAGTGGGGGACGGCGAGGCTCTGATACCATGTAAAGAACCTTGGGATACACCACCTCAAAAGCTAGCTCAAAGGGTGAGAGTGCCCAAGGCCTTATAAAGGCCACATTAATTGTTCATCCAACCAATGTGGGACTATATATCTCAATAATAATAATAATAATAATAATAATAATAATAATAATAATAGCTAGCTATTATAGCTAGAGTAAATTCTTACCTGATTGATACCTTTTTTTCTTCTAAGACGGAAACAGTGTTTTACGTAGATGATAGGAAATCGGGGCTCACTTAGCTTCTGTATGAGTCTTGTTCGAAGCCCTTGTTTTTCAGTTGTAGGGTGGGAAACTGATTGAAGTGACCCGGGTGGGTATTAGATTATTTGACCGAAACCATTGAGGGCAGATTCTAGATGTGAGCCAAATAATTTAGGGGCAGTATAGTTTGAAAAGTTTTTAACAATCTGGCAGACACTCTTAAGCATTATAGTAGAGCAATGTAATGAATGTCAATACCTCTAAGCAAGAAAAAGTTACCCATAAAATTCAATTTCTAATATTCAAATGTTCAAATTTTTGCTCAAGAGGGATACATCAAATGTTCAAATTTTTCCAGAGACGTATTAATCCTAATGTTGTATTTTTTTATTTGGTATGCCAATACTAATTACCTCTTTGAGATGACTTGGTCTCCGGATATTCCACAAGCTTCAACTCTTTGAGTTATCGCCCATCTCTAAAGGTATATTTAGTGGAAATCGGACTCAACTCTCTCCCCTCTACTCAGCTTGTGTTGCTGAGCTATACCATTAAGTTCTTTTTTAATGACTTTTACTTACACTTACTATGTTTCTTCTTACACCAATCTTATAGTTCCATTTGGATAAGTTCTTGAAAAAGGCTTTTCAAGCATTGTTTTTTAAAAAAATGACTTTAAAAAAAAAATTTAAAGGTAACTTACATTTAGATGTTGTATTTAAAAAAAAAATTGATTGAAAAAATGTTTGGATGATAAAATAAATAAAAAGAATATGTGAAAGCAAATTATGGAAGCAAGATTAGGGGAGAGCGCTAATGGTGCTAGACGTTGGTGAGGTCAATATTCTGCCTTGACAAAGTCTGGTGTAAGTCAGTGTCAGAGTAAAGCATAGAGTTTGAGCTTGTATGGGTAAATAAAAAGAGTTGCGCCTTAACTAATAATTATAGTTTTTGACCTAGTGGTAAGTGCTCGATCCAATACTTGATATCAAAGTCTAAGTCATAGGTTTGATTTTTCAGGGTGACACTTTACGAAAAGCAGATATTGAGGGATTGTTGGTGATGCTAACATCTTGCCTTGACAAGGCCCTGTGTGGGTTAGAATCAAATCGAAAACAACGCTTGAGCTGATAGGATAAATAGAAAGAGTTGCGACATAAATAAGAGATATTTTGAGAAAAATATATAATTTTTGACTTTTATCTTTTTGAAAAACAAAAAGTTTTAGCTTTAAACAAATAGGATTTTAACTTCTTTTCTTTTACTACTGCAAAATTGATATCCAAACACTTATTTATAGTGAAGATAATTTATTTATATTTTGAAAAAAAAAAAAAATCAACTTGGGAAAGAAAAAGAGTCTATGGCTCTTATATTTATTTGTAACTAAATGAGAAGCAAACTTCCCAACCTTATTAATGTAAGAATGGATACAGGTAACTAAGGGCCCATTTGGATAGGCAGGTAAAAAAAAAATATTTTATGTCTTGCTTATTTTAGAAATGATTTGTACAAAAACTAAAGCTATTTAAATATTTTTTAAAAATGTATTTAGTTTTTGAAAAAATATATTTGGCTTTTCATTTCTGCTTTTCATATAAGGTAAAAATCTTTAAAAAAAAATATTTTTGATTTTTTTCATGACTTCTAATTTTTTTTTTAAACAGACATCCAAATGGATTTTGTAATGGAAGTTTTATTTATTTTTTATTTTTTTTTTAAAGCAATTTTTGCCTAAAACAAAACCCATCCAAACGGGTCGGGAAATCAAAAGACAAGTTACTGATCGAAGAGTTATAGATCCGGTGGTAGCTTAAAATTTGACATGCCCAAGTAACAGATTCGATTTCTAAGAAATAAAAAATAGAGTAAATACCTTTGTGGTGATTAGCTTGATGATGTCGATTTTAGTCCCTAGCAAATAAAGAGACTCATCGTGGTCCTTAAAAAATTCAAAATAGACCCATTTTAATCCTTATAGGGACTAATATGGGTCTTTTTTGTATTTGTGAGGGACCACGAGTTCAACTAAATGGGTTCATTTTGAATTTCTTAGAAAAAAATTTTTATTTGCTAGGGACTAAAATGCGCATAGTGTTTACTGAGAACCAAAAAGATATTTACTCTAAAAAATTTACATGTATCATGTTCTGATACTGGTGCATTCCCCTTGGGCTATTATGTATCTGAAACCATCGTTACATATTGGAGTACTCTGATCAGCCCCCAAATCTCAGCTTCTAATGGGGAGCGACGACCATCATCCCATCCAAATCTCACATTTGTCATTTCAAAGAAGTCCCCCACAGCAAGCTTCATTGCTACCAAGAGAACACTTGGATCCGATGTAAAGAACCTTGAGATACACCACCAAAAGCTAGTTCAAACCCAAAAGCTAGCTCAAAATATGGGAGTGTCCAAGACCTTACAAATTCTGCATTAGTTGCTCATACAACTAATGTGGAACTATATATCTCAACATCATACAAGCCCAACTACATGTGGAAATTCCACTACAAAAAAATTGAGAGGCGGTGAGATTTCGAATACTCTGATACAATGTAAAGAACCTTGGGATACACCACCTAAAAAGTTAGCTCAAAGGGTGGAGTGTACAAGACCTTATAAACTCCACATCATACAACTAATGTGTGACTATATATCTCAACACCGGGTTCTTACATAAGGGAAATTGATTATTTTGACACTTGAATTGGTAACACCAAATATCTTTGATAAATACTTTTTGTAACGTCTTAGTCTCAAGTGTATCATATTTTATCCTTTTCAACACCATGAAAAATTTCCCTACTTTCATAAGAAAAGAAGGGGATGAAAGATACGAAAATTAGAGGAGGGAAATTGTACTGGGAGATTTTGTGGTTTAACAATTGCTTCTTGGGTTAAACAGGTTTTGCTAACGACTCTGACCGTCATTCTCCCATTTCTATTTCCCATGAAAATGAAGCACGGCATTTGGGGGAAGAGAATTTATTTTTTTTTCGGAAATTACGATTTTCAGTAATACGATCAAAACATTCCGTTTACGATAATATGCAGAAATTAAAAATTTAAAAATATTCAATTTTCCGGAATCTTAAAAAAAAATCTTATACCAAACCCCTTGCTATAAATAAGCAGTTCCGCCAACTGCTTGTGCTCCTTGTCACAATAAAATAAAATAAAACAAAATATGTTGCCCGATTTGATTTTTCCTTTCTATCTTGAATGAATAGCCAATCAAGCGCAACTTACTGCTATAAATAAACATGAATTACTTCTAGGACAAGGGAAACTTTGCAACTGAAGCAGCCATATGATAACACAGCAAATTTTAGGATGATTGACAACCTCAAAAATAATAATTCTAACTTGATCCGAACTACAATCACATGCCTATGTACCATTTAAAGAAAAAGGGAGAGTAAAAACCGTGTCCAATCTGATAAGAGCATGGAAAATCTCAATGCTTTTATGTCATTTACGCCACGCAATGGGTATCTCAACAAGATCACAGAAATCAGTTTAATACCCAGTTGAAAAGAAGAAAAAAAATCCTTTAAAATGAGTAAGTAATATATTTACTCTTAATTTTTAGTATGTCAAGATTACTTTGAACTTTAAATTAATTCAAGACCATTATTCTTTCACTTAAGAGAAAAGTTCATAGGAGAATTTTGTCTCAGTTTAATACCTTTTATGATGATATTCATAATTCAATTTAATGCAATCTAACAGTGAAAATTCCTCTTCAACTTCACATAGATCCCCTAAAGTATTAAAAGTCACTAAGAACCCATCAAGAAAAAAAGATGGGGAATAGCAGGAGATCCAGCTAGCTTGAAAACGCTGACATCAATGAGAACAAAAGAATAATTGTATGATTCTTTCCTTGTATGATGAATGATATAGAAGCAGCAGCTTGGTGAACAATGAATGATAACTACAAAATCTTCATCAACCAAAAACCCTGTCTGAATTACTTACAAGTGCTACCTGAAATTTGAGCACTAGAAAATCAAGGGAATTGGAACGATCCTCCAATTTGGTTGTTGCTGCCAGAGGGAGGGTCTATAGCAACCCAGAGAAGGGAGATAGTGATTGCTATTAGACCTGACCATACAAACACAATAGTAGGTGTCCTACCCCTTCTACCCATAAGTCCTTTTGCAAAGGGATATAGATGAGCCAATACCCAAAAGCTGAAAAACACACCTCCAAGCAAACTGCTCCATTGACGATTATCACTGTATATGGTTCTGCTCACTGCAACTGCAATTGCTATCAAATTTACCATCATGATTGTGATTGGTGGTACCATAAGAAACGTCCACTTTATGACATATAGATCAGCAAATTCGTCATTTTCATCATCGCCGGAAGACTTTGACGTCAAAGTGAATGAAATCTCAATGCCAGCCACCACCTTTAGTAGACCCTGAAGCACAGCAGCAAGATGGGCACTTGTGCCTCCAATCAACCAGAATTGCTCATTCCTCCACCATTCTTCAAGTTCAATACCAGACCACTTGATCTCCAGAGCAGCAAGAAGAACAAGGGTCACTGTGATGCCCAAGAGGTAAACTAGGAAGGTGACTTGAAGGGATTGGACAATGAACTGACCAGTTAAAAGGGAAAGTGCAGGAAGGAAGCAGTAAACAATAAGGAAGATGGATGTGAATGGATAAATTCCAACATTAAGGTAAGCAATCCTCTGCAGAAACTTCAATCTAGAGTTAGCCAAAAGAGCATTGTTACGTGAAAAGAATATTTCAACTGAGCCTGTTGCCCATCTAAGAACCTGGTGCAGTCGGTCAGTCAGATTGATCGGAGCAGTGCCGCGAAAAGCATCCCTCTTGGTCACACAATATACAGACCTCCATCCCCTATTGTGCATTCTATAACCTGTCACAACATCCTCAGTTACAGAACCATAAATCCACCCAATTCTAAGGCCCCATTCAGTCTTATCTTCATACCAGCATGAAATGACATTGATGGCTTCAGCAACAGTAGCAGCTTCAAGAAGATCCCTAGGAAGGGTTAGTGCACCAGGTGGACGTCCATTTTTGATAGATGGATGATCAGCAAGAGGCCTCCCTTGGAACTCTGCCACCCTGATTGAATCAATAAGAAGACTTGAGTTGCCAAAACTCTTTGGAATAAGAGCAGTGCTCATTTCTTCATCCTCAGTGCCACCATTCCTAAATGACCGGTCCTCAACAGAACCAACTTCAGGGACAGAGGCAACCATTGAAGATTTCTTATTCTTGCGACCAAACCAACCAGTCTCTTCTTTGTCCCGAGGTGGATCAAAGCCATACAATGCAGTTCTTCGAAATAAGCATCCTGTTCCAACATACATTGGACCTTGAATCCCATCAAGAGCCCGCATGTTGACATCGAAGAATACAGTATTATGATTGGCATAGCGATCAGAAGGGTCGATTCCTTCAAACCTTTGAGGAAATTGAACATAGCAAATCCCGTCCCCACCACGGTCCATCATGAAGCACATACCTTCTCTCAGAGCCTGGGAGTTAAATATGTAATGGTCACAGTCAAGATTAAGTATGAAAGGGCCATTGGACATAATGGCTGAGGCTCTAACCAGAGCATTCATGGCCCCAGCCTTCTTGTTGTGATCATAGCCAGGTCGTTTTTCACGAGAAACATAGACAAGCATTGGAAGACGAATATCAACTTCAGTCAAATCCATGCCATTTGAATCTGATGCTGTACCAGTCAGTGGTTCATCGCTTGGGGGTTTTAACATTACCTGCAATTGAAAGAGGGAAGATGATTAGCACATTCAAATTCGCAATTCAATCTATAGGGCCGACCTAGTTCAAATACCCACGATGTCTGGGGGAGGGAATACTCTAGGCAGTCTTCTTTTCTCTGCTTTTTGCAGAGAGACTGATTCGAATTCGCGACCTGACACACCACGGCAAGCAAGCTTACCGCTGAGCCAAGCCGGCCCTTCTCGCAATTCAATGTATACACAACAAAATAAAATATGAACATGCTAGACTAATTCTATTTATGAGTTTTGACCACTGAGAACCTGAAGCTTAGCAAAATACTCTAACCAGATTAAATTGAGTACTAACGAATAATGAGAGCCTCATAAAGAATGATAACTACCTGTATGATACTGGAATGATCACCCCTAGAATGCTCCGTTGCAGTAGTTGTCCAAGTGCCAGGCCAGTGGGTACCATCAGCCATCCATGTGGCTTTAGGATTTTTCAAATTCTCCATTGGTTCATCATGTCCATTCTCTCTCCAAAGCTTCATAGCTTTTATCTCCTCTCTAGCATTATAGGCATCAGAACGCCGCCGAATTGAATCAGGAAGGCCATTAATCCGAACCTTGAACTCATCATACTCCCGCTTTACCCGTCTGCGATCCCTTACAAAGTCAGAGCGTACTTTGTTCTTGTAGGGATCTCTCTTCAGACTAAAATAAGATTCTGGGTTCCTGGGTTCAATGTCATGCTTCCGACAAAAAGGAACCCACAAATTGGCAAAACTCGCAGCCTCTGCCATGGCCTCAAAAGTTAGAAGTGCACCTCCATCATCAGAGACATAACATGAAAGTTTCTCAACAGGATAATCAGCAGCTAGAATGGAAAGAATAGTATTTGCAGTGACAAGTGGTGGTTCTTTTTCAGGATCTGCAGTTGACACAAACATATCTAGTCCTGGAAGATCAGACTTGCCAGTGGGATTGGAGGGATTAGGAGTTTCAAACTTCTCTTTCAAAACATCAAGATCAACTACACGATTTATGGGGAAGAGCTTTGGAAGCTGGTCAAGCACCCAAGAGAAGGCAAACCAGATTTCACAAACCACGGACATGCCCCACAGCCAGAGTGCATCATCATTGGGGTTTTGGATCCTCCACATTAGGAAGAGAGCAAGAACCACCAGCCGAATTAATATTATGAGCCTGAAAGTCAAATCAACAATATGAAAAATCAACTTTAGATTAGTTATTCAAATTCTACTACATAAAGTAGATAGAGTATATATCATACAGTGATCAATTCCCGCAGCAAGAGAAATAGAAATAACAATGAAAAAAATGAAATGAAATGGTCAAAATTATGAATCAGAAGACAAGCACCACAAATATCATGGAACGGGTAAGTTAATGTAATTGATTGGTTTGAAACAGAATGAAGCCTCTACTATCAATTTGTAGAAGTCAGTTTTCTGCAAATTATGAGATAAGGGATTAAATTTAGCTACTGGAGCATCGGTATCCCTTGTGCATTAACAACAAAATACATGGTAAGAAATGAAGTTCATATGCAACTGCCCCTAAATTGCTCTAGCAATTTGAAGTACTTGAGTAGGTATACATTCAACCATTTCTATATCATGAAATTTTCTCCTATTTTTCTGTCTTTGTCAATAAAAAGTTCTTTAAGAAATATACAGATACCTCAAAAAAGAGGGAACATTCATTTGCAAAGATAATTAATTCAAATTGAATATCAGATATTAGAGACTCCAGCTTGAGTTAAAACTATCATCCATAACAAATATTGCATTGACACAGCAATAAAATAAATAAATAAATAAAATCCAATCCCACCAATTCATCTCCACAAGCATGTAAAGAAGCAAGGAAAAAGAAAAATTAAGAGGAAAAGGGTCTCATACCGATATGGACTCAGAATTGCAGAAGAAATACTTAATTTCCGGGTCAAAGGCCTCCACTGCTTTTCCTGAAATACATTGGGGTCACCACCCATCCAGTCAGAACCAGAACCAGAACCAGAATTGGCATCATTTTCAGAATCCTTTGGCCACATAGCATTCCCATAACCATAGCTCCCCTTGGATTCAAATAACCAAGGAGCATGATCAAATTCATTATTATGGCTCCTCATCAAAGTCCCCGATTTCATCAACGACAACCTCTTCTCCATCTTGGACACCCCAGCACCAGGAGGCAAGGGTAGTGCCTGTTGTTTGATCACAGAAGCATCTTGCATCTCCGGCTCCTTGTAAGGCTCTTTGCATCCAGGGCAAATCCCCTCACCAATCCCCAAAACATCTCTATAACAATTTCTACAAATCTTGTAATCACAGTCACAAGGGAGTATATCCAATCCTCTCTCATCAGTCACAACCTTTCCATCACAGCCAGGCACAGCACAAGATGACCCTTTTGCTCCACCAGTCATCTGGGGATGGCTGTATTCAGATTCAATCACCTTCTCCTTCAAATGGGCTCGTGTAACCTGATTAAAACCACCAGTAAACAAAGAACTCGATGCATACTGATCCTCTACCCTCCGAGAAGCAATCCTCTCCAGAGAAATCTCCATTGGCTGGTTATCAGGGGTTGGAGGAATGTTAACTGTGTAGGTAGCAAGGCCAACACTCCCATTCTCACTTTCCTGATCAAGATCATTGCTGAGATGTGTGATATTCCGAACAAGAGATGAACTGTGTTTGAAATGTGATTTAGATGCCATAATGATGAGTTGTCACACGAAACAACAAGACCTATGATTTCATAATCCAAGAACACCCCACACACTAATTCATCAGCAGGGACTTATTTGAAAGATGAAACGCTTAGAATAGTTCAAAAACGACAACAACTCAAACACAAAGGAAAGAACAAAAAAACCAAATCAACCCTCTATGAAAAACGGCCTGTGTCAGGTAGCAAGACTCAGTACATGAATTATAAATATATGCAATCGCAAAGAAAGTTTCTTTAAAATGTCTTACCAACTCAAAGACAACCCAACAATCAGAAGATTATCCGAAAGACAGAGCAAGCGCGTGTCTGACGCTGTCAAGTGTCAACTTCTCTGTGTGTGTGTGCGTGTACACTCTCTCTAGCAAGTTGATACAGGACTGAGTCTAACCACGGATCAAGAATTTTCAATACCCACTAAACAAAAACAACCAAACCCCGTTTAATAATTCCAACAGAGACCACACACATTCATACGAAAAAAATCAATGCCGGCGGCCCGACAACCTTAAACAGTGCTTGAACTTCAAAGTTGCAAACACCGGCTTTTGCGAAGTTGCAAAAACACAACAATGTTTGTAGCTAAAGAAGACAGAGAAACAGCAAATTTGAAATGAGCGTAAACAAATAGGGGTGATTTTATTCTTTTATTACCGCGGAGAGGTTCAATCGGAAAGTATTAAGCGACATGTTGATACAATAGACGTTATTTACTTCAAGCGGCTTGTACGCGGTGAACGAGAAATGATCGAGTGCGGCGAACTTAAACGTGTTCATCCTCTACCAGCGCTATTTGACCTTTTATTTTTATTTTTATAAAAGTGAGAATTGAACTCAAAATTTAATACAAACTACCAGTCTACCACACCGCTAGTTTACTTTGTTATTAAGGTAAACCATAAATTGGATAATTATCAGGCATTATAGATTAAAAATAATGCTCAGTAAATAATACGATTCAGAATGCAAAATAATGTTATTGATTTCATTTTGACCGTTCCTTTAACTTTGTGAAATATAATTATTATTGAATTTCTATGGCTGTGATTTATATTAATTATGCACCATTTTCAAATAAAAAAATTGAATATATGGTAATTTGGAAATGATGAAGAATTAGAGTAAAATGATTTTTATTGATAATTAAAAGGGATTTGATGTAGCATTATAAATTCAGAGATAAATTTAATAACATACAAATATGTGTATGTTTTATTTATATAATATTACTCTAAAATAAATGTTGCTAGCAGAAACAAGTGTCCATATTAATATGAAAACAAATATTTCCAAAAAAAATAATTAATTTGGCTCGTAATTTTGATAAGGCTTGCTATTGCTAATAAAAACTCCATGCTTGATTGCCATTGAAATTTTTAGACTCATATCACATAAACTTTTTCTTCACATAAATTTTAGTCAAATATAAGTTCAAATCATTTGGAAAATTATAAGCAAAGCTCAATATCAAACTTATATGTTGTAATTTTATAGAGTCTGAATTTGATTTTTCAGTGTACTTTTTTTTAGATTATTATTTAATGAAGAGTTAGCACATCATTAGAACAATTGAACTTTTTTTTTTTTTGATAAACGAATTGAACTTTTAATATAATGATGATTATAAAAGTTAAACTTCTTGAAAAATTTAACTATATATTATAAATTGAAATGTAAACTTACACTATTAATGCATCAAAATTATATATTATTTTATATAAGAAAATTTAGGGAAGTATTATATTTACAAACTCTTATAACCAAATCTTAACCGCTGATTTTTGTCAAATTAAAAGGTATAATTTATTGGGACACACTTATTAATTAATTTTTAATAAATTATAACCGTCAGTTTGACAGAAATCAATGGTTAAAATTTAGTTGTAAGAGTTTGTAAATAATGTAGTTTCACATACTAAAATTTAAAACTGTTTTATGAGGACAATAGAGTCTTTTCCTTTTTTGGAATAATATTAGGAGAAAGATTCGTTTACAAAATTTTGTAAATTACAATATGTACTCTTGGAAATATATACTGTAAACCTTAGTGTACTTTCGGCTACATAGTATAATTTATAAGAGATCATAAATAAAAAAATTATAAATATAACCGTCCCCATAATATTATATCAAAAGTTTGATCAAAACATTCAAATAATTAATATGCGGCTAAATTGGCGATTACTTCTTTCTTTATGTAATTCAGATTATACAAATTTTACTTATGTTTGGTTGGAAAAATATATTGAATCCAGCTTACCAAATATATATATATATATATATATATATATATATATATATATATATATATATATATATATATATTGAATAATGTTTTAAGAATTTACTATGGAAAGAAGTTAAATTTGCTACCTTATCGTCCTATTACATAACAGCAAGCGAATCATTTCATAAATAATTGCACAAATAAAATAAGGAAAAAATATTTGATACAATTTTATATCATTTTAAATTAAACAATCGTATTTTAATATATATTTATTGTCATTTTACATTTTTTATTTTTCATAATGCTCTCTCTCCTTTTCTCCTAATTTTATAAAGGAAAAAATATAAAAATTCAATAAATATATACCAACATATTATCATTTTATTTAAAATAATATAAAATTATATCATTTAAAATAACAAAAAAAATTCTATAAAATAAAGTGAATTAGCGTTATGTTCTATGTTTGTATCGAATGGTTAGCAGCTCATGCTCTCTAAGCGCTGCCGCTGATGCATCCAATTCAACCAAATGTATGTAACCTACCAAACGGCAGCTTTGGCTTACCTATTACGGTATTACCCATTGCGTCATCTTCCACATGCTTTTTTTATGTGCATTTATTATATAAAAAATTGAATAGTCCTATATCTATGAATAAGTACATACCCAAAAAGTTCGCATTCCTCTTTAGGGGGTTTCTCGGCTACTCCCTTTTTTTTTTTAGCCGTACCTGAAAAAAATAAAATGGTTTTGAATGGATCTTTTTATGAGCACTATTAAATCATGTAAAAATGCGTATAAAGTTTAAATATATTTTTATATTAGTATTTTTAAAGGAGGACACATATATAAGAATAAAAAAAATTATAATTAATTTTAATTATTAATTTTATTTGTATTTAACGACTCACATAATTAATAATAAATTAAAATCAGTAGATATAAATAGAATTAATGTCTCAAATTATGTGTACAATATTTTATTCTTATGTCAGTGTGAGTTTATAATGTCTCTATACATATAAAATTTTGTGTACTAGATGATAATACAATTACAAAAGACTTGAAGAATTATTAAACTGTGCAAGATGAATTACTTATTGAGTAATTAATTTTTAGGGTAAAAGAATAAATTAAGGTATAATTATTATAAAACAATGAACTACCAGAATTTTAGAGATATCAAATTTGTATATAAGTTAAAGGGAAAAATATTTCTGCAATTAATGCAGATAAGTTATTTGTATTTATTCCCAAAATGACGTCATTTTGATATTGAAATCTTAAGAATTTAAAAATATAAAGACTATTATAACCTTGAAATAAATTAAAATTACAACAACATCATGATTTTCGCCCCAAAATGACGTCATATTGGACTTATTGCAGATAACTTATCTGCAGTAACTGTAGAAAAAGCGAGCCCATAAGTTAAAGGGTAAAGTGTGTGTCATTTTAAATGATGTAAAGTTGTATCATTTTAAAAGAGAGAAAGAGATAGATAAAGGAGGAGAGAGTTGACAAAAAAAGTAAAAGTGTGGGTCCCACCTCTTTGTGAAAGTGAAATGATATAAGTTGTAAAAATATGGAGCTGTTATAAAGACATTTCACGGATAAATTACATATTTATTTATTAAATGAAAAGTAATAATATTATTTTCGACCAGTCACACAATCTTTTTTTTTATTTGGTAAAAATTAAAATTAAATACATAACTTAATACAAACTATTCAACTCCTTCGTCACTAGATCAAACCTAGTGGCTTCACAATCTTAAATTATTGGCCGATCAATATATACGGCTTATATATATAAAAGGTTATATTTATCGATTCCTAAAATAAAACAAATGTTATATACCATCTCACTCCAATACACGCATCTCTTTCTTTTATTGCACAGAAAATACATAAGATGATTTTATCTTTATATTTTTATTTTTGGTAGAATGGAGGGGCCAAGCCCCATCTTTATATTTAACTATTACATAATTATAAGCATAGCTGCATATACACACAACGAGCAAGTCGGTTAAATATCTTTATTTTATTTTTTTCCCCGATGAGGTTTGCTATCTGTCACCAGATGGGCAAACTCAATCTTCTGGACCGAAACAACTTCACACATCAGAACAGCCCAATAGGCCCAAGTCTGATATGCTACATGATTCTCACGTAAAGCCCACTAACCATGATAGAAATAACAAGAAAGAAAGGGACTCAGCGATATAGTTTTATGTTAGAGTTTGTTAAGTTGAAAACTGCTTGTAACTAATCTAAGTTAGTTTGTTACGTGAGTTTTGTTTTATCTGATATATGTATATGCACTCAGTGCAACTAGTCTCATTGATTGAATAAGAAATATGTTTTCCATTTCGTTCTCTCTCTTTTCTCTCGTTCACAAGATGGTATCAGAGCTCTAATGCTCTGGTATCCGCTTCAAATTTCTTCGTTCATTTTTGTGATTGCTACACATGGCTTAAGCTGTTTTACCAGAGTTCTTGACCAATCCTGCACATCTTTTCTTCCTTCATCCGAATGAGAGTCCTTCACAAGTGTTGGTGACTCCATTGTTAGATGTAAACAACTATCATTCTTGGTCTCGGGCCATGACTATGGCTTTGAGATCCAAGAACAAACTTGACTTTATTAATGGTGTTGTTGTAGCACCAGCATAAGATGATCCAGCCTTTGAAGCCTGGGATCGGTGCAACACTATAGTTTTGGGTTGGATTCATAGATCAATCACTGAAACTATAGCACATTCCATACTGTGGATCGAGAATGCATATGATGCATGGCGTGATTTAAGAGATAGGTTTTCTAAATCAGATATCTTTCGTGTATCTGACTTACAAGAAGATGTTCATAAGTTGTGTCAAGGTGAAAGATCGGTGAGCGAATATTTCACTCAATTGAAGATGATGTGGGATGAGTTGGAAAACTTGAAGCCTCTCCCAAATCCAATTGTTCCCTGCGTTTGTGGAGCAACAGAACGGATGCATTTTTATCGAGACAATGATCAAACAATAAGATTTCTCAGAGGCCTCAAAGAGCAGTATGCTCATGTACGTTCACAATTGATGCTACTTGATCCGTTAACAAATGTGACCAGAGCCTTTGCGATGGTATCACAACAAGAACGTCAAATTCTTTCAGAAAGTAATATGAATTTCTCCAATAATCCTCAAGCTTTAGTTGCGATGGGAGATCCATCAAGAAGGAACAATTCTTATAATTCTTTTAATGGTGGACGAAGCTTTAGTGGACGAGGCTTCAATGGCAGAGGCAATGGTAATGTAAAGTTATGTACTCATTGCAACAGAAATAATCATACCATCGAGACATGCTACACTCTCCATGGATTTCCACCCGATTTTAGAAGGAGCACTAGTTTTCCTTCAGTTGCCAATGTCAACAGCAACACACAAGAAAGTTCATATGGCACTCAGATGCAACAAGATCCAGCCTCCATGACAGTCATTCAAGATCAATACAAACAGATCTTGAATTTACTGCAAAAGCCTTCCAATGTTGAAAATCCACCACCATAGCACTCAGCCAATGTAGTACACATATCTCACCTACACACTAGCACTCCCCCATCAGGTATGACAAGCATGGAGTGGGTTGTTGACACAGGTGCCACAGACCATATCACATACCTCTTATCCAATTTTTCTTCTTTTCACAAAATTAATCCCATTAACATTTCTCTTCCTAATGGTTTCGCAGTAAAGGCAAATATTTCAAAACTGTTTTTCTATCTTCCATGTTAAGACTAGATAATGTTTTGTTCGTTCCTGAATTCCACATAAATTTGTTATCTGTTACCAAACTTTTAAATTCCTTTACTTGTATTCTAACTTTCACCAATTCTATTTGTACCATTCAACATAAATCCCAAAACTCCCTGATGACGATTGGTTCTGCTAGGCGTAAGGAAGGATTATATGTGATAGTTGAAGACGTCAAAATTCATGATTCTGCGTGCAATGTGGTTCACAATAAAGACGATTCACTACTGTGGCATCGACGACTTGGACATATCTCCAAGGATGCTGCACAACTTATGTCTAAACAGTTTACTTTCATACCTTGTATTAGTGTTAACCCCTGTGAGGTCTGCCATATGGCAAAACAACATAGATTACCTTTCAGTTCCAGTACTACTAATACACTAGAACCTTTCACTTTGCTGTATGTAGATATTTGGGGTCCTTACTTTATTAGTTCTATTCATGGACATAGGTACTTCTTGACTATAGTTGATGATTACTCCCGGTTTACCTGGGTATTCCTCATGAAAAATAAAGCTGAAACTCGTATGCATTTAAAGCACTTTCTATGTTTTGTTAAAAATTAGTTTGCTACCACAGTCAAGATAGCGAGGTCTGACAATGGCCCAGAATTCATGATTAATGAGTTTTATGCTCAAGAAGGTATTTTTCATCAACAAACATGTGTAGAAACTCCACAACAAAATGGAGTTATGGAGGGTAAATACCAACACATCATGAATATAGCAAGAGCCCTTTTCTTCCAAGCCCATCTTCCTGATCAATTGTGGAACTATGCAGTCACACATGCGGTTCACCTCCTTAACAGAACCTGCACTCCAAACCTTGATAATCAATCTCCATTTGAAAAATTCCACAAAGAACCTCCTTCTCTCACACACCTTCGAGTATTTTGGTGTCTTGTTTTTGCTTCAACTATCTCTGCCCAAAGAACAAAGTTTTCCCCTCGTTCCCGTAAGGCTGCCTTCTTAGGCTTTCGTGATGGAACCAAAGGATATTTGTTATATGACATGCGACTTCATGAACTTTTTCTTTCACAAAATGTAATATTTCATGAAAACAACTTCCCTTTTCATCAATCGATACCCGTGGATGATACATTACCCATCAACTCTTCACACGATCATTCCTTTCCCCATGACAGAGGCTTTCCCATTTCTTCTTTTCCAAACCAAATCCCACACATCACTCCATTAAACCAAATGGCCACTGAACCACAAACACTACCCTTACCTGATAACTCACCTGTTACTTTGCTTCCTACAGATAATGACTCAGCACCTACCATGCACATTCCTGTTCGCAGGTCCTCCAGAATTCATCATCCCCCAGGATATCTTCAAGACTATCACTGTACTCTTTCCTCGTCCATGCAGAATATCTCATCTTCATGTAATTCTTTAACCTCAAGAGTTCGTTACCCTCTGTCTCATGTTTTATCTTACACTTTGTGCACTCCACCATTTAAACACTTTTGTCTCAATATCACTACACAAGTTGAACCACGCACTTTTGGTCAAGCCATTAAACATGCACACTTGGCTATGAATAAGGAGCTTGTTTCTCTATCTCTCAACAATACTTGGTCCGTTGTTGATATTCCTCATGGTAAAACACCCATTGGATGTAAATGGGTGTATAAGATTAAGTATCGATCTGATGGAAATATCGAACGTTACAAGGCGCTGTTAGTGGCGAAAGGATTTACCCAACTTGAAGGGGTAGATTTCTTCGATACATTCTCACCCGTTGCCAAAATGAACTCTCTTCGTGTGTTGCTAGCTCTTGCTGCCTCAAAAGGATGGCTATTGGAACAACTTGACGTTGATAATGCTTTTTCGCATGGGGATGTTCATGAGGAAGTGTACATGGAGCTTCCTCGAGGGCTAGCTGCTTCTTCACCTCATCAGGTTTGCCGTCTCAATAAATTCATGTATGGATTACGTCAGGCCAGTAGGCAATGGTACAATAAGCTCCCCCCTGCTCTTCTCTCTCTTGGGTATGTACAAGCTCATGCTGATCATTCTATGTTCATTCTCAGATGTGAATCTGACTTCACTGTCCTGTTAGTTTACGTTAATGACATAGTCTTATCTGGCAACTCAGCTTCGGAGATTCAACGGGTTAAATGTTTCCTTCATGATCAGTTTCATATTAAGGACCTAGGCTCCTTACGGTACTTTCTAGGCCTTGAAGTTTCACGTTCCAAACAAGGGATCCATCTCAATCAGCGCAAGTATGCTCTTGAGATTTTATCAGATGCTGGTCTTCTTGCTGCTCGTACATGCACCACGCCTATGGACTCCTCTATTACGCTTAACAGATCCAATGGTACTCCTGTATCTGATGTTACTTCTTATCGTCGCCTTATTGGCCGTCTTTTGTACCTAACTACAACGCGTCCAGATATTTCATTTGTGGTTCAACAGTTGAGCCAGTTTCTCTCTCAACCTCTGGATACACATGCTGCTGCTGCTTCTCGGGTCCTTCGTTACCTTAAGGGTGCACCAGCTGCTGGGTTATTTTTTGCTAGTTCCTCTGATATTCGTGTACGGGCTTTCAATGACTCTGATTGGGGATCATGTCCTGATACTCGTCGTTCGATTTTTGGCCTTTGTATTTTTATTGGATCTTCCCCTGTCACTTGGTGATCAAAGAAGTAATCTATGGTTTCCAGATCTTCATCTGAAGCGGAATATAGGGCACTGGCCTCCCTCACTTGCGAGCTTCAATGGTTGCAACATTTGTTTTGCGACCTTCATGTTCCTTGGCTTAAACCATTTTCGGTTTATTGTGATAATAAATCTGCTATTCATTTAGCTAAGAACCCAGCTTTTCATGAGCGATTGAAGCATATTGACATTGATTGTCACGTCACTAGGGAGAAAATTCGCTCTGGTCTCCTTTATCTACTTCCAGTTCCTTCTCAGGCTCAACTTGCTGATGTCTTTACCAAGCCTCTTTCAGCGAAGTCATTTCTTCCAGTCATTGCCAAGTTGGGTCTTCACAACCTGTTACGTCCAACTTGCGGGGGGTGTCACCAGATGGGCAAACTCAATCTTCTGGACCAAAACAACTTCACACATATGAACAGCCCAATAGGCCCAAGTCTGTTATGCTACATGATTCTCACATAAAGCCCACTAACCATGATAGAAATAACAAGAAAGAAAGGGACTCAGCGATATAGTTTTTTGTTAAGTTGAAAACTGCTTGCAACTAATCTAAGTTAGTTTGTTACGTGAGTTCTGTTTTATCTGATATATGTATATGCACTTAGTGCAACTAGTCTCATTGATTGAATAAGAAATATTTTTTTCCATTTCGTTCTCTCTATTTTCTCTCGTTCACAAGACTATCAAAGCATTATTTTCACTTGTAGACGGATGAGGGAGTTTGCTATCATAACATCATTAATATATAAATTCAGAAGGGATAAAGTACAATATTCTTTATCGAAATTCAAATGAGTCACAAATACTCGTCTCACAATGCTTCAACTTACTTAGCAGTTGCATCGTTATGAGCTTAATATAATATATTTATTAAATAAATCACTTTCTCGGTATTTAAAAATATGTTGAAATGAAGTTCTTAGATTCGAATTGCAAAATAACAAAATTACAATATGTGAAGGTTGACTTTAATAGGTGGTGCCTGATGAATATAATGTACTCAGATAAGTTTTCAAGCATGCAGTTAACAGTGGCGGAGCCACGTTGTGGCCTGTAGTTGCCTTGGCATTGGCTTATTTAGCCATGTTCAATTAGCTACACTTGAAACGTAGCAAATTCTATTTCAATTTTTTTGAAAATTAGCCACGTTTTGGTCGTAGCTAAAGAACCGTAACTATTTGGGCACTGGCTGAATTTTTTGGCACTTGCTAACATATCATGTTGGCTCCGCCACTGGCAGTTAAGTCATTAGGATTAGCGTAATGGTTAAGGGTGGGGGTAGTTATATTAAGTGTGATATGTGTTATAATCCCTTCTTATATACCAAATATATATATATATATATATATATATATTGAATATTGATTTATAAAAAATATTTAAAAATATAAAGTGCAACCATCCACTAAAAAGTATTGACATTTCCGGTGCAGCTTAATTTGTAAGCAGAATGCAACTTAAAAGTCGATGAAGTCATGAGTTTGATTCTTATGAGAAATACTTTGATGTCAATGATAAAAATCTTCTCGCTCTAAACCATAAATAAATTAAGTTCATCTTACAAGAAAAAGACACTTTAAATTTACTTTAAAAAAACAAGAAGAAGAAGAAAGTTAGACACAAAAGTAATGGCCTCATTTACCTTGAAAGATAAAACAACACAATAAAAAGTATAGAGTTTTGGTTTACGAGAAGGGATATTCTTACTATTAAATTTTTTTTATTATCAATTTACTACCTATCTAATCACCATTAAATTAATATTTTCTCTTTTTTCAATTTTTTTTAATATTTTCTCTTTTTAATTCAATGATGATTAGATAACTATTAAGTTAAGTATTAAGTTACTACTACTAAACATCTAAAATTGATGCAACTACTTTAAAAACATGCAAAACCACATACTACATTGGATGGCGTTCCAATACTTTACACGTAGAAGGCACAAGGACAGAGAACGGAATTTCCGCACGAACAATATTCCCGCGTGCCACGTGAGGGCCGCAAAGTGTAAATAAAATCAAACGTTGGGTTCATGGCCCCGCATTATGTGGGTCCCATGCATGTCCGCGTGATCCCCATACTCTGTTCCTTTTCACATGTTGTTGCTGGCGTGAACCGTGAAAGGCTGCCGCTACATCGCCGTAATTATTGCTGGAAAGCGCGAAATCAGCACCAAACTCCCCCAGTTCCATCAATTCGCTATTTCCGTTAACCAAACGACACCTCGTAACTCTCACATTGCTGTCGTTTCATTTCTATCAACGTGACGTGAGACAATTATGCTTCCAAATTCTAAGTTCTAACCCGTGTGTAAATTGTGTTCCTGTTATCAGTGTGAAACGACAAGCTCGCAGATTCATATATAACCCAAAAGGAATAAACTTTGGTTCACCATCATTCTGTTGTCTCTTGTGTTGCAATAATGATTGAGGATTGTTTGATTAGTCATTAGTTTCGTATGGAATTTTGGATTTCTGGGTGGATTGGAGTAGAAAAGCATTGTTGTCAATGTGTATGTGGTCAACCAACGTAGATGATTACACGATTACATTATTAATGAGTGATGCTCTTATTCCCATTTATTCGTCAATTATTACTTTCCTCCATCGATTTCGTTTTTGATTTAAGTATCATGGTGTGTCCATGTGCATATCTGCTTCTTTATTTGCATCATGAAACCTATGACCAAATAGAAACAGGAACAAATGAACAGCAAAACATTTTAGGGTTCGCATTTTTTGTAAAAGTACAGATAACTTATATGCAGTAAGTTAAATATGATGTTATTTCGGGCGGAAATCATGATATTTTTGTAATTTTAATTTATTTCAAGATTATTATAATTTGGGGAAGGATATTGTGACAACCAAGTTATGTTACTACCAAGTGACTACCAATTAATCTCACCGTTAGATCGATTATGTTGATCCAACGGTTATATTTATTTTCATCTTTGTATGGTCATGATTCCCCATATTTAAAGTGAAAGCATTAAATATGGGAAATCATGACCATACAAAGGTGAAAATAAATATAAAGTATTAAATTTGGGGAATCATGACCATACAAAGGTGAAAATAAATATAACTGTTGGATCAACATAATCGATCAAACAGTGAGATTGATTGGTAGTCACTTGGTTGTCACAATATCCTTCCCTTATAATTTTTGTAATTATTTTTTAATCTTTCAATCCGAAAATGACGTTATTTTGGAAGTAAATGCAGATAATTTTTTTGCATTAACTACAAAAAATAATTTTCACAAGATTCTAATTACTACTTTATTGCATTGATTGAATAAAGAGGTCCACTCGCAGCATACCCATGATTTTTGAACATCCACCAATTATTCTATTAAGTATGTGAAAACATTTTCTTGATCTTTCGATTTGCGTGTAAAACTTATTTTTTTCTTTTTTAATAAATGTGGGTCCACCACTAGTCGAGTCACAACATGAGAATTGAATTCCCATGCAACATAAGTATTAACCATCCATCTATATCTAAAGTCAAAGTCAAATCCAATTGAATTCAATTCATATATAACTTCAAGTTGTATTGACATGCCCATTGTATGTTTTGCTTTTTAGCAGAAGAAGGCAATTAGGCTTCTATCACCAACTCGATGGAATAGCTTGCGTTTCGGTATCATCCATCGTTAACCGTAACGAAATATAAAACAAAATAAGCATTCTCTTCCTTTATTTCTGCTTATTTTGCTCCAGCCTCCATATCATTCAATTTGCTTAAACCGTGGTGTGAATTCGTGGAGTGTAGGCAACGTTGATCCAGGTCACATAAGTTAGCAAAAAAAGTCATATTAAATATTACTTACGTAACTATTGTAGTTACAACTTACAACTGTGAAAAAAGCCTTCAAAATAAAGAAAATATAAATTGATTAATTTTACTTAAACTTTTTGTTTGGATAAAACCTTGAATACAATTGGGTTTAGTTTATTCGGAAACAGTTGTTAATGGAATTCTTATTATATCATGGCCTAGAGTTATTTTACTTTCCAAGGGCTTGGCCCATCAACATCAGGCCCAATTTAAATGTCAATTCTAATTCCGAGGCATGCCCTTTAGTTTTGTTCGTGCATCGGACACATTTCTATCAATCTGAACACAAAAGGAAATGAAAAAAAGGCATGAAAAGTCTGAAAGAAGAGGCACGGAAACAAATTAAGGCATGAAAGAGAGAGGAAGAATCTTAGAGGCCAAATTTTCACACGCCTTACGAGTATTGTATTTGATTTTTTTTTTTTTTAATGTGACAACAATTAATTGAACTTCTATATCAGATGTCATATATATTTTTTTTTTGTAAGCAGATGTCATATTATTATACACCAATATTTCAGAATATATAATATTTTATCCAGTTAGATGCGGGAAAGATGGGACCTAGCCCAATAACTTCGAGTCTTGTTTGATTGTGTTATGCTGTTTTTATTTTTAAAACTATTTTGTAGAATAGTTAATGAAATAAGTATTTTTTGTGTGTTTTTTTTTTAAAAAAGTCAAAATACAAAACAAAAACAACTCAATTATGTTATTTAAATTTGATTCTAAAACTAAAAAATAATTATACTTTTAAGAATTATTTTTATAAAACATTTTTATCAAACAGGTTTTTTTATATATTATTTTTTAAAACCAAAAAACTATTTTTAAAAACAAAATTCAAACATTTCCTCGGATGCTTATTTCCTTTTGGTATGATGGAAAATATCATGCAGATTCTATTCAATCAGCTAGTTGGAGGTTAAATGACACACATGATAATTGTAGTATAAAGTTAATATAAAATGTCACTTGAGTGTACCTTACGTGATTGAGTAAAGGACAAAGGTTTATACTTTATATTATGGCAACTCTTTGATTATATCCACACACAAAAAAAAGGACTATAACTTTTCTCTTTCTGATTAATTCAATAACCTGCTGCATCTATCATTTGAACTTGGATTGTCAAAATGGTTTCACATTAAACAAACGAGGCTGACTTGTTCAGTCAAATGGGCTACCAAACCTAACTCCCGTAGTTGATGGGTTAAGCTAGAAGATTTAATCCATACAGGGAAAAGCCTAATTTTAAACAACTTATAATTTAGTTACTCTAATTTGCAAAACCATGATTATTTTAGTCGTTTACACATTCTACGTTGAAATAGACACAATAGGCAAATGGACCGAGCAAAAACTGTAAGTGGTCTTTTAGATGAATGAGCCCACTTGCACGTGTGGGTATATTCACAAGAGTGTTGACGGATTATGTTAGATATTTTTAAAGAAAAATAATATGCACACACAAGTCAATTACTTTATTTATATAAATTTCAATTACTTTAATTATATAATTTTTGAAATTTTTCGGTTTCAATAAAAAAAAATATTTGAATTTTTTTAAAGAATTAATATACAAGTGCAAGAATATAAAAATAAGATATTTATATTTATATATGTAAAAAATAAATAATGGAACTTGTGATTATTATAATCCAAGTCCCTGTTGTTGTTCTTCTCCTTTTCTTGTTTGGTGAGGATGAAGGTTTACATCTAGTGCGATGATTTAATAAGGGTGTTAAAGAATAATATAAATCATTAAAAAAATTATCACCTTAAAATTTTGGATTCAAGTAATTATTTAACATGATATCTAGAGCCTAAGGAGAAAAATCTTTATTCGTCTTCCCTTATTTCTCTTTTCCATAATTCTAATGTGGTAATAAAGAGATGTCACCCTCCATGAGGATTTCCGTTGCCATCATTTCTTTTTCTCCCTCTGTTTCAAATTTTTATTTTTTTATTTTTTTCCTACCTATTCCATTTGAGTTCTCTAGTCTCTTTTTGCCTAGCTCTATGTTTTCTTCTTCTTTTTTTTGCAGTTTCTCCATTTCTTTTATTTTATTTTCTTTTCCATATATGCTATTTTCTTTCATGATCTGACTCTTTGTGCCGCTGTCTCTAGCCCCTGTTGTTGTCCCATCGTTGTTTGGGGTACACCTTGGTGTTGTCTCTAACTAATTTCTTCATTCTTGCTTTTGAGCATCGGGATGTGGGTAGTGTTCTTGGTTATTTTTGGGCTCCTTATTTCTTAGTTATTTTTGGGTTCTTTCTTGTTCTGTCTATTATTTTATTTTTATTTATTCTCATCTCCGCTTTTTCTTTCTTCCTTTTTTTTTATATATGTTTTCTTATGTCTCTCGCGCTATAAACTCATAGATCAATGGTATTTTCCGGCGATAGGTTTCTTTGTTTTCCTCTCTTTAGCATATTAATTGGTATAGGTGATATGGATTTTATTCAAGTCTAATATGGCTTGATTTGATCTCTGTTTTCTACTTTGCCATATATTGTTATGATTAGGCTTGTATTTGGTCAATTTGATTTTATTTCCATATATTTTTGTTGTGTTATTCAAGTCTGATTTGACTTGTATTTGATTTTGCTATTGTTTGGCTTTATTTTTGGCCTCCCATTCAGGGGGAGCATTTAGCTAAGTTGTTGCCTAGTCCACGGATTATTCCAGTTACAGTAGCTCCATCGACTTTTGTCCCAATTGCAACACTTCTCTTTACCAGCTCTTCAGACTGTTAGTTATTCCAGTTGATTTGTTGTGCTACCAATTTCTCCGACTTATGTTGCGTGAAGCTTCGTTTGTAATCTTCTTTCTTCCCAAGATGGAGAGTTCTTGCTATTCACCCTCCATCTTGTGGGGGAGCGTTAAGAAGTTCCTCTTTTAGGAGGAGCATCATTCACGATGTTGATGGTCATTCCAGCTCAGTTGTCTTTGTCAATGTTCATTCCAACACCGTCTATATTGGTAATGTTAATTCCAGCACAGATGTCTTTGCCAATGTCCATCCCGACGCCATTTTAGTATACTGTTGATTTCGCTTCCTCATTCAGGAGGAGATTTATTTTGATCTTATCTTTCCTAGTCTTTCTTCTTCAAGCTTGTTACATATGATTTATATGCTCCAACTTAATAGGGGAGTGTTAAAAATAGTGGTAGAATAATGATTTAGAAGTTCCACATCATATATTTCTCATTGTATTTCCTTTCTTTTCAATTATATTAATAAAACCTCCTGTAAAGAACCAATTCAACCCAAAAGCTTAAACTTGTTGGACGAGATTATATTAATGGTTTTATATATCTCAACACGTCCTCTCACACGAGAGTCTACTGGGCTTGAAGGGTAGACAATGTACAGGCTCACCTACCTGTGTGAACAAAAAAATTCCACTTGAAAGAAAGTGGGGGGCGATAAAGATCGAACCCGGGACACGGGGCTCTAATACCATATAAAGAACTAATTAAACCCAAAAACTGAAGCTTTTTGGATGAGGTTATATTTATGGTTTTATATATCTCAACACCTCCGTTGTATAATTTAGACATGGATTACTCACAAATCTCCCAGATCCTGATATTTAACATAGTATTAGAGCTTCCGTGACCATAAGATCACGAGTTCGATCATCACCGCCCCTCAATTTCAAGTGAACTTAAATAAGCACAACCAAAAAAAAAACCTATACAATATCTACGCTTCATTGGGGCTCTGGCATAAAAAAAAAAATGTATGTTAAAAAATAATATACACAATTAAAAAAACTATCATCCAAAGAGAAAGATACAATGGGCAAGATACAAAGAGTAAGAAGAATATACTTTACTCACAAAAAGGTAATCGATAAGAACATCAATTCTGGATTTTTCTGAGCAATAGAATTTTGAAAACAGTAGGTATTCACACAAAAATACAAAAACAACATATGGTAAGGTGAGATGAATGAAAAGACAAATATGGTGACAGAAGCACTGCAAAAACTTTATAAGGCTACAAAATGGGAAGACAAAATGATGTCATTTCATCAAATGCCAGGAAAGTTAATTCAAACACCAATGTTTATGAGTAAAAAATTCCAATAGAGCTTAAGAAACTGAAGATAAACCCCAAAAAATAAAAATAAAAATAGAGGACACAGGATCATATCACTTTCCTACAATTGTCCAGTTTGTACACCACTGCACAATATTCAAGGGTGTGTTAGCATGACTGGCCCATCTATACAAGCATGTTATGATCATTTACCCATTCTGTTTTCCATCTATGCCACTGTGCTTTCCCACACAACATTCCCAACAGAAACACTTCATGCAGCAAGTTGGTCTTGCACACTTGGGGTAGCAACTAGGCAATGAACATTTTGGACAACAGCTAGGCCTTGAGCATTTTGTGCAGCAGCTTGATCCAAAACAATTTGTGAACTTGGGCAAGTTGCCACACTTTATGCAGCAGCTTGATCCAAAACAATTTGGGAACTTAGGCAAGTTGCAACACTTTATGCAGCTAGGTTTCCAGCAGCATTCAGGACATTTGAGAGACCAGGAACAATTTATGCAGCTGCAATTAGAGCACTCAGGACACTTGAATCTACAACACTTCATTTTACAGCATCTGCAGGTGGAACCAGTGTTTGACTTTGATCGCAGGTTCACAGTTTGCCGAATCTTTTTTAGGCGCTTTTCAGTTGTCATACTTTCCATTTCTTGGATAAATTTGCAAAGATGGCGTATGTAATCAGGGTAAAGCTCCAGGTTGCAGTGACCACCCCCTTTAATCCATAAAGGGTCATATGACTCCCTTGCCATTTTCCACAGTCCATTTCCATGTAACCAATTGACAACATCGTCTTCAGTACCCTGCAAAACAATTTAGCAGATCCATCACAATATTATGTTCCCAGGAAATTTCTAATGCAAGAAGAAGGTTTAATCATTAAATGTGTGTGTGTGTGCATTAGAAGAAGGTTTAATCATTAACAACATTATGTTCCCAGGAAATTTCTAATGCAAGAAGAAGGTTTAATCATTATATGTGTGTGTGTGTGTGTGCATTAGAAGAAGGTTTAATCATTAAATGTGTGTGTGTGTGTTGGGGGAGGGGGGTGTTCAGAGTTCATTTGAGGAGAATCTAGAATATTTAACCATATGTTTGGTTAATAAATAAAAATCTTTTTTTCTGTGGAAGGAAAAAAAACAATTAACAGATGACAGATGAATATGCTCATTGAATATAGTGAAAAAGTGATTTTAGCATGTATATTGATGTTCAATGAGAATTTACGAGATGTATGGGAAAATTTAGTAAACAAAGGTCTATCATGTAATCCTGATATGCAATTGAAGCTGAATATTTAGTTTGGCAAAGTTAATTAACAGACACAAAAAAGGCGACAGAGAGCTCCAGGAAAGTATATCAACCAAATATTTACAAATCAATGAAGCTTCAATTTAACTAGTCAATAAAAATGACTAACCTACCCAGGCATTCTCCATCTGTTTTCCAAATGCTTATTTTCCATAGTAGCAGCATAAATAAAGTTCAAACTAATTACAGTAAATAAAGCCAGGTAAATGTAATCCAGATCCAAGTTGGAAAAATTACCATCAAAACTGTTTGATTGTAGAAGCAAATGATAGCTTATGACGAAACATGACACAATTTTTCAACAAAACATTCAAGGTCAGGAGAACAATAGCAAAAGTCAAATAAATCCTGAACCCGGGTTAAGCTAATCTCCCTGATGATGTAGTTGTTACTTGTTCATGTTTGGCACATAACCGTTTCAAACGATCATCTTTTAATAATACACAGCACTCAAAGTACAAGTTTACTTCAGTCGTAACCATCTTAATTAGAATAAAATATCATTAGTGAATGGATTACCCAGTCCCCACTCCCACTTTTCTGTTTTCTTTTCCTAAGATATACTGGAATACTGTATTAGCTATGCAACTAAAGAAAGAACACCAGGCCTAGCTACTCCAGTTATTTATGACCATGGAGTTCCAACAGGAAGATGGGTAGTGTGCTTTATCCTTGTATGATGAGAAGCTCCAAAACTAGAGTATCATTATGCACTTTGTCTATTACTTGCTTAAATGTCAACAGAAACATAAGTAAAGAGGCAAAGCAGTATTATTACAGTGCATCATATACTTACATGTATTACTAGTACAGGGCACTTGACCTTCTTTATTTTGTTGATGTTCTGCATGGTTTAGAATAAAAAATTACAATTAGATCATTTGATACAGAAAACAGAATTATACTTTAAACTTTAATAATTTAAGTATATAAAATGGCATATTAAACAGAGAATCACTCTTGTTATTAAATTTGTTTTCCATCACTCAAAAAACAAGAAAAAAGATGTTTGTTTTTTATTTGAACCAAAAATATAATTTTACAAACAGGCATTTTGTAAGCTAATGGTGCAAAATTAAACTGAAGGTCTTTTTAACGAGTCATCAATAAAGTATTAGTTAAACCACTGAACGAGATCTTAAATATTGAGTCTTCTTCAATTTTGTTAAAAATTCCATGAAGAGGTTAGATTTGAGTAGATTAAACAGTTTACCATTACTGTTTTAGTTGATATAATATTTTGGTAAAAATAAGCCATTATACATTTACAAAAGTATATAGTCACCATTGTCACTTCCCATATTTTGTTGCCAAATTTCAACAAGTGAGAAACTTTGTGTCATGCTTCAGTTATCATAAATACATTGATATCAGATTACCTTCATTTCATTTAGTATTCTGACCTTGTACTCAAAGTGTACGCTATAGACTTTCCTTTATAACCAATAGTCTTCATATATATACATTACCTGATAAATGTCACAGCAAAATGTGAACTTCACATGACAGAGCACTCGAAGACCAGAAAGAATGCCACTGTGTAGAACCACGCCTCTCAACCTTGGCAACTTCGCTGCCAAGTGCAGTGTTGGTCCACTTCCAACTGATTGCCCATACAAGATTACCTCTTCCTGGCTAACTCCATATTCAGTTTCAAGGCATTCATATATTGCCTCTATGTCAGCATATGTGCTGGATTCACTAGGCTGTATAATTTGAAAGTATTGTTATTATATCTCAATAGCATGGCATTAACAGAATTTCTGATAAAGAAAACTACCATTTATTTCTAATTAGACACGCCTCATTACAAGCGGAACAAGAAAGTCAAGCAGTCTTTGCATCTTCCATTTCCATGTTAATACACAAAAGTAAAGAAAATGCAACAATGACATCACACTGGTCAGAAATTTAGCACCATGGTCATTGTATTGCACTAATCCATGTGGTTGGTTACACACACTTCTTTTCCAAGGATATTATATATTTTAAGGAACCATAAAATCTATCTTAATTTCCAGCCTACTAGTGCTAATATATGAGCACAGACACCATTATCAATATTTCACCATTATTATCATCAGAAAAATAACTAGTAACAATACTTCTCAATTAGCTAACTATAAATAGCCAGTGTCCTTGGAATCTCGTTTCACCTCCAAGGTACAGTGTGGATGCATTTATCCCTGAGAAGCAGAGAACACCACTATCATGCATCCTATTGTTTTAAACTTCAGACACACAATCAAATACCCTCCTTCCGTCTAGAAAAATCACCTCCAGACAAAATGAAGAAACCAAACAATTAAATGAAAGCAAAAACAAAAATTGAAATCACAATCAGCAAAGAATAGAAAGTGACATATGGTATCCAACCATGTTCAGAAGCTACCCTTTCAACAAAACAGAATTGTGCTTCTCTCTTTGTGTGCATGTGTGCGGTCCATCAATATAACAGAACTAACTAATGTAATAGTTGTCAAAGAATAGCCTACCTTGCCAGTAGAGGCCCCATATCCAGAGTAGTCATATCTGCAAATAAAATTTCGGAGAAAAATATCAACATTGAACTTTAGTCCATAAATGCTGGGGCCCCAATAGATTGAAGTAAAATCAATTTAATCCTTCAAAAAACATTTACATTAATTAATGACATCAATCTCCAAATTCAATTCAATCAAGTCCCTTCATAGAGTGGAAAAATCAATTGGTAAACTAAATTGATGTAAACTTAACCATATAAGGGCCAACATATATACTCACTCTTTCAAGTAAAGTTCAAGACCCAGTAATCAATCATACATTCCAATGAAACTTCTTTAAAAAATAAGGTGAATATGGAACTCCCAATAAATAATCATGCCTGAATATTTATATATAGATAACTAAGATGGATGACAGCATTTTAAAAGTACAAAGTAAGAAAAACGCCTATTATTTTTTATTATTAATTTGGGTCATGATCATTTTACACCAGTGTAAGTTACACCGTTAATCTTATCCGTTGATTTCAGTTATATCTGATGGCTCAAACTTTTTAATAATGTGAGTCATTGGATACAAGTGGATCAATGATAAAAAATGAGTGTAAGACTTCTAATTCTTACACAGGTGTAAGAATATCCTGCGCTTAATTTTAATTTTGAAACAGAAGGAAAGCAATGTTGGAAGGAGGGGCCAAAAAAAAAAAAAAACTTTCATAGAGCAGCCCCGGCTCCAGCAGCACAAAATACCAAGAAAACACTATGGTATGTCCCCATCCATGTAGAGGTAAAAACTCGAGTACTTTATACAGAGGAGAAAGAAAGTTAAACGGAGGACAAAGAGAGGTCAGGGAAAAAATGTTACGGACTACCAAGAAGGAACCATAAAATAAATACAAGCTATTTTTTTTTTTTCCTTTGTACTTTTACTTTTTCTTATGTTTTGTTTGTTTGTTTGTTTGTTTGGGGGCTCAGGTGTTGAAAAACTCATCTTCATTTACTTTCAACTTTGATTGAAAAGATTTAGTAAAAGGCATAGAAATTAGCATTTCTTATACACTCACTCACCACCAGATCTCAAAAAACACACGAGGATAAGTCATCAAAAAATGTAAACCAAAGCAATGATACACTTAATTCCAGATCTATGCTAGACAAAACCCACCATGACCCAATTAAAAAAAACACATTATATAGAGAAAAGAGGAGAGAGGGAGTAAAAAAGCCAAGATAATACAAAACAAGGGTCAGTGGTAACGTGAGGTCTTTGAACTTCGTGAGATTCAATGAAGCAAAACGTGAACAGACAAAGACAAAAACAACAGAAGAAGAAGGAAAGAAAAAAAAAAACAAAAAAACCGAAGATGAATTTTTTATTTTTTTATGATTATTTGAAGAAGTAACAGAAAACCACTAACCCCATGAGATTAACTCTAAGATTGACCTTGAGTTGCACAAAGAGATCATAGAGCTGGCCCAGGTCAGCAGCATTGCCATGAGAGTAAAGAAGAGTGAGGCGTGCATAAGGGTTCCTCAGATAAAAAGCCACAATCTTGTTTCCATGCTTTGTATCAACCAGCAGAACATCCAAGGAACTGTCCTCGGCGTGAGGAATCGGCGCCGACGGAGACGCCGTCGACACCACCGTGAACTTGCCGTCATCCCGCTTCTTGAGCTGGTAAGTTGGTGGAGACGGTGGAAAGAAGGCGAATTTCGCAGCTAGCTGAGACACCATGCAACCCATTCACCCCCCAACAAGAGATGAAGCAACTCAAACTCATTTGATGGTTAAGGAGACTCTGAGTGCATTTGGGGCTTGCTGATATCAAGCTGAGAGTCGTTCTGTGTCAATACTTTTTCGTCTGTGTATCATGAGCCATGTGTATGCTCTTCAAGTTTTGAGCTTTTCTGGGTTTTGGTGGATTTTTCTGGGTTAGTGACGATGAAGAAAGAAGAGTGGTGGAGATGCAGATTGCAGTGAGGGTGAAAGGTTTTTTCTCAGTGCAAAGATGATAAAAATGGTTTTTTTGGCCCCCCAGAAATTTGCAGAGTTCTAGAAAAAGAACTGAAAAATAGAGAGAGAGAGAGAGGGAGGTGTTAATGTTATTGCAGTTACTAGTTAGTATGGAACTATGGATGTGTAATGTGGTGTGTATAGTGTGAGGTGTGGAGTGTAGTGGTGGCAACACAGAGTGAGAGAGAGAGAGAGAAAGGACAGAGGGTCTTAAATTTCAAAACTGAGTTTAAGTTATGTGCATGACTTCATAGTTGTCAGCTATGCAGAGCAGGAGGTCATATTGTGTTTCTGCTAACTGACATTTTTTATTGGAAAATGATACTTTCTTTCTTTCTTTCCTTTTAAAACACTTCAAAACAAACAATTTTTATTTTTATTTTTATATAGACGTTGACGTTATAAGGAATTAATTAAGGGAGTGGATTCTATCACATGTATCTTCACCTAATAATGTTATTTATTCACAATTACTCATTGATAATGAGATAAGAGAGAAATAAATATATAATTTTTAGATGATGGATGAGATCAAACAACGTAATCACATAATTATTTTTTCTCGTGAGGATCCACTCCCATTAAATAAACTTTATGAGAGGAAGGTCTCGATTCTTTTTAATATTATTTTTGAAAAAAATTTAAAATTTTAATTTTGAATTCATCCGGAATAAAATTACTTTCTATAAAATATACATGTGTTTTATAAAAAAAAACTTATTATGATTATTTTTTAAAAGGAATAACATCTATCTTTTTAAAGAATATAAGCTTATAAGATCAAAATTATTAATTAATTAATAATAAATTTGACCCAATAGATTATAAATGTTGATGGATAGAAATCAACTTTTAGGATCTAAAATGATATAAACTTATATCCTTTAAAAGAATAGATGTATTTTTTTTAATAGCATCCTATTTTATTTTCTTGTCACTACTGTTTGTAAGTGTCATTACTGATTCATGCATGTTCCTCCTGTGTCTAGTGTGGACAACTTAAAACACTTTGGCCAGACACCTGTATAAGCCTTTTATCCAAGGGCAATTACAGTGTAACGTTTCTTTGAGGATTGGGTACTTGAAGATTAGTGTCCAATAGAAGCCAAAAAGTTTCATGAGTCATGACATGAGAACCATACACTAAAAAGTTGTGAGATTGTAGATAACTTGATTTCGAGCCTTAGTTTCTAAGTAGCCATCAATGTCAATTTTGATGGCTTCGTATGATTAATTATCGATCAAATCAGACATAATCATGCTTCGGAGAAATATTCTTGATCAAAAGGAAAAGTTATGCGGATAATGCGTATGCAGGAGAGAAAAAGCAATAATTTCATCATTGACGAGGATGAAATTGTCCTCCAGGTGGTGATAATTCGTTCAAAACATGAGTTTTTTTTTTCAATTTTTTCTTCGAAATAGAAAAAAAAATTGTTATTGGTAAAATAAAGTACGCGAATGGAAATTGAAACTGACGCATTGGACAACGATTGGAGTTATTATTCAATGGAAAGTTACAGTAAGATTTTATATAAATATTCCTTTCATCCTTATCTTGTCATAGTTGCATAACTAGAAAAATAATATTGACATTAAAAATAATAAAAACAACAACTTAAAAATTACAAAGTCGATCATTTTATAATGGGTAAAGTGTGTATCATTTTAAAGGATGTAAAATTGTGTCATTTTAAGAGAAAGAAAGAAATAGATAAAGGAGAAGAGAGAGTTGACAAAAAAAATAAAAGTGTGGGTCTCATCTCTTTGTGAGAGTGGAAGGATATAAGTTATGTCATTTAAAAGAATAAATATTTTTTCCTTTTATAATTGATTGAAGAAATCTTCAAGCCTTTAATCACAACATGTCAACATCAAATGAATGAAACGATAAGTCCTTCATAAACCATGATCAACAGAAATAAATTTTTAGCAAAAAAAAAAAAAACCAATTAAGTAGCCAAGCAATTACATACCAACAAAATTAAAAAAATAAAACGCCATTCATAATAATATATCATATTCCTTCACAACAACATAAACATGGCAAACAAAATTGAACTCAGAAGGAAAAAAAATTAATTGTAATTTTTTCATCACATCAACATTTTATCTTCGCTGCAACATTCTTCAATGCATCTCACTTCCTTCCTACGGATTTCTCTTTTAATAAACAAAGATAACTTAATGTTTTTGACAATAATAAATAAAGATAACTCTAATTCTTAATATATCTATCGTTTGCTATAATTTCCAAAATCTTCTTTTGTTTTTTTATATTAGAATGTCATTTTTTCCTAACAGTTTCTTTGGCACATTTTTTTTAGCTAAAGTTAAAAAATAAAGATAACAGTTATTTAATGATTATATAAAGTCATTTTTATGTACAAAAAAAAAGGTTATTTTTAAGATTTTAGAGGGAGGGGGTGAAACGATTTGTCATTGGAATAAATCATTAGGATGGAGGATAAAATTTATAAATGTAATTTCATTATAAATTAAAACTGTGAAATAAATATGAGAAAATCAAAGAAAAAGTCGTATATTTTTTAAAAAAACTTCTCCTTAGTGCTTTTAATTTTGTTCTTTTTCATTAAAAAAAGCGCTTTTATAATAAAAGTTTTTTAAAAAATTATATTTGGTTAAATTTCAGCTTTTAAGAAGAAGAATAAATCTAAAAATAAGATATGTTAAACAGGTAGTAAGTCGATTTAAAAAAAAACAATTTTTATATTAAAAAATTAAAGAGCATTTTAAGAATTATAAGAAAAAGATTATTATTTGGAGAAATGAAGTTAATAAAAATCAAATTTAGTACAAAAGCCACGTAATTACCTGAAAAAATTGCCTCGTTCACATTCAAAATAATCAAATCGGGATACAAGCTACCCCTGCAACGCATGCCTCTTACACATGTGATTAAATAATAAAATTGTGATGGCTGACATATATATATAGGGAGTACAAGAAAAATAAACCAAGATTGGAAACAAAGGACAATCCGGTCGCTGCGATGTGAGCGCATCTTCGATAAAGTTGTAGTACAAAAAATTATGTTTTATGGTTAATATATATTAATAAAGGATTTTATAAGATTTATGTTGTAGGAAAAGTGATTGTCTTATGTTATAGAGATTCATTTTGCGTGCCGAAATTTTTATTTTTTTTGCTGCGGGCCCCACAAAATGTTGTGAGTATAGGAAATTTTTTAAAGTCATGTTAAATGATGGATAATAATAAAATATAAAATATAATTATTATTTTTTTTCAAGACAATTGCAGCCAACGTGGTAGTACATAATATAAAGTATAAAAGTTTTTTTTTTTTTAATTTCCAAAACAATTGCAGTTGATATAATGCGTTACTATTCATCGGATGCACCTACTCTCTAATATATTTGATTTTTCCCTGCGATGTTTGGAACGAAAATAACATTTATGCTGAATAACATGAGCAAGGCAAGGCATGTGTGGCAGAGAAGAGTGAAGAGTTGTAGTTGTAGGCACAAGCAACAATTAATTATTATTTTTGGTGAAACAAGGCAACAATTAATTGATCACATGGACTACAGAGAGATATCATAATAATGCACTGTGGAGTAACTTGAATGAAAATTCTAATAGCTTCCTTTGAATGTGCAAGAGCTTGCTAATAATAATAGTTCTTTTTTTATTCTTTTTGTTATACATCGAGAAATTGAATACATAATCTATTACGTAATTATTTTTATAGTCACATTCCTCAGCTAACTCTAGTGACTTATTAATATTTTTTTAATAATACTTTTAGGAAAAATATATACTTATCACTTATTTTGATTTACAATCATATTTTAATTTTTATTATTGATTTCCGTCAATCGATAGTTATCATTTATTGTGAATTAATAATTAGTTAATGATTTTGATTTATAAAAATAATAACCGTTGATTGACGAAAATAAACAATTAAAATATGATTATAAGAAGTCATAAATTAAAATAAATTATAAGAATAACCTTCCTCGTAGTTTTATTACCATCCACGATAGATTTTGCCAATAATAAAAGTTCTTTAAGCACGTACAATTGATTTTTATAAGAGTTTTATAATTCTCATTCAAGAATTAAATTTTTCCTATACACTCTTCGATTTTCGTGCTGACATGGGTCATATATATAATTTTTTCTAACATATGAGTCAGTTATGCTTTTTATCTCTACAACATAAGATTTTGATTCTCATTCAACATGAAAATTATAAAATCCTTTTTATAATAAACTTTAAACTTTTATACAAAATTTATAAATAGTTTAATTTAAAATATTTCTTACGTCATCCCATATTATTGCCATAAAAATTATGGGATTTATTAATCTCCTTTAAGAGAAGATAGCTTGTCTCATGCATAGACACAAGTTATGTGGGTCCCACTATTTTTAAAAAATAAAAAAGAATGGCACAACTTTTTATGTCTCACTAACATGAGATATTTGTCTTCTATAAAAGGAGATAATTTAAACCATGGGAAAACATTTTCTCATGTTGCATGAGAATTCAACTCTCATGTTAGTGACCCTTCCATTTGCGTGCAAAGCTTTTCTCTTCTTTTTCTTTTTGTTAATAAATATGGGACCACCACTAGTTGAGTCACAACATGAGAATTGAATTCTCTTGTAACATGAGAAAATCAAATCCAAGTTTCTCTTCAAAATGGTGAGCGATTGAAAGAACTATTTTCATGAGTAGAGGGATCCGTTCTGTTCTGGTTGCTTGAGTTGAAGTTCTATGGAGAAATGGCAAAAGAACACGACTTTTGGGGGAGGGGGGACTGATTCTTGAGATAATGAGATTTGAGAAACAAATAGTGACAATTGAATGAGATGTTTGTGCGGAGTGGAACCAATATGTAGTTTCTTTTTCATGCATTATTATGGCAGCAAAAGAAAATTCGAAAGAATCAAAAGAAGACTAATACACGAAGACAAAATCTTAAACGAACGGCTAACGCATAACCCGTGGATTGAATTACGAACACTTAGTTGCGATAAGCCTAATGAGTGGAAACGAGAAGAAATTACAAAAGTAATGTTTGGAAAATCATTATTGCGAGCTCGAGAGTTAGCTCAAGAGTCAAGACCAATATCAGTCCATAAACGAATGAAAACTTATAAAAGAGCATGAGTTTGATGTTAGAAGTATCAAGAGTCATTGACTCTTGATATTACTCAACGGAATGTTAGAAATGCTAAAGAGTCCTTATGGTTGGTATTTCCATTGAAACATTAGGAATATTAAGAGTTCTTAATTTTGATATTTCAATTAGACTTTTAGTGTGACCCAATTATTAATCAAGCGATTTTACTTCTCAATTGTTGATCTGGTATACTATGGATGTATCAAATTAAAGTGATGAAAGTATACATAGGCTTTGGTCATTTTTCCTTCAGGCAAGTGTTATTCACTTCATCAGAAAACGATGACAACTTCTTAGAATTTTTTTTTTTTTAATTTTTGTTTCCGAGAATAAAATGGATAGAACAAAGAATCGGTTTAATTGATTTATTTTTATTCCCGGAATGAATCGGTTTAATTTTTGTGCTATGGAACAGAACAAAGAATTAAAAAATTGCTTTTTTGTTCCCATATACAAAATGAGAAACAGTTATCTCTCTTAATCACTCATCACCACTATCATCATCACCACCACAATCATCATCCCGACACGAGCACCATCGCCATTGTTGGACCACTAGTGCCAACGTCACCACCACCACGATGTCACTGCCACCACAACTACTATATCACTGTCACCACCACCATTGCCACCACTGCCATCATTGCAGCCACTATCGTCACCATCACCACGATGTCACCACCGCCAACGCCATCATTACCACCACCACCACGATGTCACCACTACTACCACCGCCACCATTACTATTGCTGCAACCATTGTCGTCACCACCACCACTATGCTACCATCACCACGTCATCGCCACCACAACCACCACTGTCACCAACCACTAACACCATCGTTGCAGTCACGGCCGCTGCCACCACCATCGTTGCAGTCATTGCCATCGCCACCATGCCATTATCACCACCACCGCTACCGTCATCGCCACCATTACCACCATCAACGTCGCAAACACTGTCATTACCACCACCACGCCGTCGCCACTACCACCATTACCACCATCTGGTCACCACCACCACACCATATGAAAAAGAAAGTAATTATCCGAAAAAATTATCCTTAATAGGAATTATTTTTTATTGTATTATATGTTGTGTTATCAAACGCATCTCTCATTCTCGTAATAAAATAGGACATGTTATCAAACATATTTTTTTCATAAACTTTTCCTTGACACATAAATAGAAAATAATTATCTCTTTTCAAAAATAGTGCTATGGAACAAAATGATTGTCATGCACACCCTAAGAAAAAGACATAGAGACTTGTGTTTTTTTTAAAGCAGACATACAAATGGACTTTATAGTGAGAAGTGTTTTTTTTTTTAAATAACTTTTGAAAAAAAAAAAGTTCATCCAAACATACCCAATGTAACCTACATCAAGTTAATACGTTAGGTCATGCTCAAAATATTTTGAAAATTTAGAGTGGCAAATAGGGCTTGCCCCGGAGTGCCGGCCCACCAACATATTTTTCCAATTAAATTAAAATTTCATTCTTCTTTTTTTATAATTAAATTAATAAATATGATTTTAAATTTTGTAAATATGAATTTGTGAAAATTCAAATACTAACGACACAAATTGTTGCAAAAAATAATTATTTATTATTATTTCTTAAATGATTGTAATAAATGAAAGTTCATATTTGAGATAAAATATAAAAATTTAAATGCGACTATAAGAACCTTTTTGTGTAGATAAATATAAAAATCTATTATATGCTAATAGTTAGAGGTGGCAAACTGGCCTCGGCCCGGAGGGCCGGCCCACCAACACATTTTTATAATTAAATTAAAATTTCATCCTTCTTCTTTTATAATTAAATTCTTAAATTTGATTTTAATTTTTGTCAATATAAATTTGTAAAATTTCAAATGCTAACGACACAAATCGTTGCAAAAAATAATTATTTATTATTATCTTGTAATAAATGAAAGTCCATCTCTAAGATAAAATTTAAAAACCTAAATGCAACTATACGAACATTTTTGTGTGGATAAATATAAAAACTTATTACATGCTGATAGTTAGAAGTAGATAACTGGGCTCGGCCCGGAGGGCCGACCCACCAACTTATTTTTATAATTAAATTAAAATTTCCTAATTCTTCTTTTATAATTAAATTCCTAAATTTGATTTCAATTTTTGTATATACAAATTTGTAAAATTCAATATACTAAGGACACAAATCCTCGCAAAAAAATAACTATTTATTATTATTTTATAAATCTGATTGTAATAAATGAATGTTCATCTCTTAGATAAAATATAAAAACTTAGATGCAACTAGAAGATTTTTTTATGTGAATAAATATAAAAACTTATTACATGCTGATATATAATGCTGACAATTAGAGGTTGCAATCTGGACTCTGTCCGGAGAACCGTCCCGCCAAGATTTTTTTATAATTAAATTAAAATCTCGTCCTTCTTCTTTTATAATTAAATTTATAATTCTGATTTTAATTTTTGTAAATACAAATTAGAAAAATTCCAAATACTAACGACACAAATCTTTGCAAAAAAATATTTATGTATTATTATTTTGTAAATTTGATTATTCTAAATGAAAGTTCATCTCTGAAAAAATATTAAAAAAAGCTGAGTCAAACGTTATAATTTTTGAATTCCCACATGACAATATAAAATGCAGCAATATATTTTTACGTGTTGCTTTAATTTTTATGAGACAAACAAATCAATTTTTTTTTTTTCCGTGTAACACACGGATAATACACTAGTTTAGATCAAAGTCTAACCAACCCAACACAACCCAACCCATTTTCCTCTCTAATATTCATAAACAATATCTTTTTTTCCTGGGGATGATATTTTCTTTTATATATTTATTCTTAAATGTTGTTCACTTAACGTATCTTTTCCTTCTATAAAAAAAGTATGGCACAAAGAAACACTTAAATTGTAAAAAATAAATTTTTCTTTAATTGATATTTCAATCTTAGTGGGGCCACCATTTCTAAATCCGTCTCTCCATGTACTCCAACTAAAATTAATAGAAAATAACCTTGCTCGTAGAACAATTTTGTAACTAGTCTAATAAGAATAGTCTTGCTATTGGTTGTTTTCAGATTCTGTGATACTCGTCAAAGACAAACATGAAATCTGCCGTTAACATTTGGCCACTGTTTATGAAGGTTACACTCGACGGTGTGGAGTATAGGGTGCACTAATGACGTTGTTTAAATAGTGTATGACAAATTTTCAGATCATCGAGCTGAAATCTAAAGTTATAAAACAAATATCAATTGCAAATTAATCGTCTTATAATAATTGATCCACATTTGTCGGACGATGTAGGGTCTCGGGGAAACATATTCCATTGTCATTTTTTGGATAAAGTGGTCATATTTTTTCTTTGATTTATATTTACAATAGTCTTTGGTTTGCTTACGAATTCTGATTTGATTTGCTCATAATAAATAATAATTATGATTAATTAATGAAGTGTGACGGGACAACACAAGAGTCTCTATCGATGCCATCTGGGATCTGATACTGGAGAAGAAAGTAGGATACAAGGAAATTAAATTTTTAAGTACCACCTTAGCCGCATCCCATCAATAAAATTATTACGCTGGCTTTTGTAAAAGTTATTTGGTTGGAAAATTGATTCTGTAATATTATAAAAATTTATATAACGTGTCTTAATTTTTATTTATTTTTTTTATTTTAAAAAATGTGGGTCCATAAAATATTATATGTGTAAAAAATTTTGTTGTGTTATGTTAAAGGATAAAACGAAAATCCTTAATTAATATATGAATTTTATTAATCTCCTATTATTACAGAGAAATGCTTTACAGGCTACATTCTGTATCTGAGATTTAAAAAGAAAATCTCAAAATATGAAACCGTATACTAAAAAATATATGACAGCTACAAATAACTTGTCTTTCCAGCGGTCAAAAAAACATACTTCTCTTAATATATATATTAATTTTTTAATATTATAATTATATATTCACTAAAATATATAATTATAATATTAATATCACATACGATCAAAATATAATTTTATCATATGATATTATTATTATTATTTTATTGTATTTGATAGCTTTAAAGTTGTTAACAAATGATACGCCAATAATTATAAATATATATAGGCAATGTTTTTCTCATATTATTGGAGAGAAAAAAAATTTCTACACACTCAAATTCATGATGGGGCCTACACATAAAAAATAAAGAAAATAAAAAAAATTATTGCACGTAAAACAAACTCTTACTAACATGAGAAGAGAGCTCTTCTACAACATAAGAATTAATTTTCCATATATATATATATATATATATATATATATATATATATATATATATATAATAGAGATAAGATCTTTTGATACCAGTATCAAATTTGAAATTTGACACCTCATCTGGAATAAATCTTTGGTGCTAGTGTTGCATCAAGATTCAGTGCATCCCACCAATGAGAGCATTACACATCATAGGATAGAGTAAAAATTTGGCAGAGAAAAAAAGCTTTAACTCACATGTAATATTTTTATTTGTGGGATGTACTGAATCTTTTGGTGCAACAGTAGTACCAAGGATTTATTCCCTTATCAGAGAGCCATTAAATCAAAAAAGACTAATGGGTTTAATTTGTAAGTATGTGAGATCATTGATCTTTTTTTATCTAATGTACTAGATGAAGTGTCAAATTTCATTTGACATTAATGTCAAAGGATCCTACCTCATTTTAACATGTTGAATTCAAAAATTAAAATGAGATTAAAATCACATTAATAATTTTAGATCGCGTTTTTGTAAATGTATCAAATTCAAATCTTATTTCTCATTGGCCCGCATTCTCTTCAAGAACTCACTACTCCAATCTCGTTCAAAAACTCTGCCTTGTAACCTTTCTCATATCCACCTCTTCCATAGATCTCACTATCTATCTCTGTAAATTGAAACAGGTACTAAACAGATTATCCAGATAAATACCTACAACTAGGGGTGTTGTCTCGCTGACCGAGCCGACTTTTAAGTCTTTTATCTGGAATAGTGACCATTGTGCCCACTGTTCACCAATTTTTTTATCTAAATGCCACGTGAATAATGTTATTTCTCAATCTGCCACAGGGCAAGTTCGCCCAGAGCAGTAGCGAACTTAGTATGCTGATGTGTCAGCTTTCTGGTGGTATCAGAGTTCGCTTCCGACACAGGCGACCTCGGTTTTAATATTTTTTTAATCAAGTTCGCCTACATGATAGGCGAACTTCATTTTTTTTAAAAAAAATTTGATACTTGTTATCTACTAAAAATGTGACACATCAGCAAACCGAATTCGCCTGTGTCAGAAGTGAACTTGCCCATGTGGCAAATTGGGAAATAACATTGTTTGCGTGACATTTAGGTAAAAAAGTTGGTGAACAGTGGCATTTTAGTCAGTTATCCCTTTTATCTGTTATAAACATGATTATCGACTCATGGCCTGACTTATTTACCAAAAAAAGAGAGTCTGGTTTAGTCTGTTCAAAAAAATAATACAACAAAAATTTATCCAAACACAATATACAATCAACAACATTAGTAATTCCATTAATATTCATAAATTAAGTGTATATCCAAACAGCATAAAATAGAACAAAATCATTCAAAAAGTCTGTTTAACCAATAAAAATAAGTGAAATGGATTAAGGAGAAAGATGAGACTATTACAAGTAGTATAAAAAATATAAAATAAAAATAAAAATAAAAATAATATAATAGGTCAATCTGAGAGGCTCTAAGACCGAGCTTTTAAATTAGAACCAGAGGTTTTTTTTTTATTAAATGAGCTTTACACAAGTTCAAGTCTGGTACCAACCACCAATTTTAGACATGTAAATCCAAATCTTTGTGAGGCGAGCCAAAAATATTGAAAGATCTGGTTCATTTAGCACCCCTATTTACAACCCATCATCTAAAAAAAACAATGAAGAATTAGGAGAGAAGATGAGAGATAATAAGATTGAAGAATGAGAAAGAAAATTAACATTAGTTGAGAGACGTTGAATCTAAACTTGATTGCCAGTAAGGAAATGATAATAAGAGATAATAATTATATAACCTGATAATAAATATAATCGGTTATTTTTATTTTATTTAAGGCATATTATATGAAAAGATGCATATTTCTTATATATATATATATATATATATATATATGTTTTTTAAGAATAAAAAATCTTAACAATTAATTTTCATGTATTAGATGATTATAATTTATTAAATTATATTTATTTTCAATAAAATTGTTGTATATATATATCTACAAAACAAAACTGTTGGATTTCCTAATTTCGCAGGATCCTCATCTAAGGTCGATAGCTTGTGTATCAGTGAAGCATTCACATGCATACATGATTTGATTTGATATTTGACTTTGAAAATCGTATGTGAATAGGTGGGGTCCATCCATGATATATCCAAGGGTGACATGGTGACAGCTCAACAGTCTCATTCCTCAGATATTGTAATCTCACGGTTCAAGTGTCCCTACCTGTCACCGTCCCCCTCTCCTGTTCTTCCACGTGTAGCGATGGGAATATTTCTAGATCAATTTTGGATAAACCAAAAACAAGAATCCCTACTATTTATATGTTATTATTCCCATATGTTTTAATTTATTAATTAATAATATATATTCCAATTTTTCATGAATTACTTATTAAAAAAAAACGTAAAGTGGTATGAAAATAATAAACCTCTTACTTTTAATTTCCTCTTGTTTTTTTATTTGTTTTGCTCTGCTCTGCTAATTACTCTTCCAAAAGTCAAGTAAACTAGTTTATATTCCCTATAATTTTATTTTGGGTTTTATATTTATTATGTTGTAGGAAAAATAATTGTGTAATATTATAGAGATTCATTTTGCGTGCTATATTTTTTTTTCTTTTTTTTGTTTTAAAATGTGTGGGCCTCACCAAATATTGTATGTGTAAGAAAGTTTGTTATGTTAAAGAATAAAATGAAAGCACTTTTATTTTAAGTTCTAATTTTGGCTCACAACGATAGAGTCGTCGGGGAGTAGTTAAGAGGGTTAATTGCTACCCACAAATGTATTATATTTTTATATTAAACTATATTCAAATTTGAAAGAAAAATTATATAATATAAATTCACCTCTCTCCATTCTTATTGTATGCATTTTTTTTTTGAAGAATTCTTTAGATCTAGTTACTTATAGATTGGTTATTGAGTTGCTAAGTATAAGTTATTTAAATTTTGTATTCCTAGTCCCTTCCCGTTAGATATTTAGATTACACTTGTCTTTTTTTTTTTTTTTTTTATTGTCAAGTTCTTCCTTCCCTTTTTGACATTTTTGGGTGACTCTATATATCATATATATTAATGTTCTTCGTTTTCAATAAGGTTCACTTATACTGGCTACATACATAGGTTATATAGTCCAAATCCAAAAATGGCTTCTTTTAAGGACCGACCAATATACTTTTTTATAAAAGAAATCGACAATGGCTGTAGCACAATTGACAAGTTATAGCAATTACATCGTTTAGGACAAATAATTGTGTTCTCTTTTTTTGTACAGAGGCGAATAATTATGCTCAGGATCAAACAAAATCCGGGTTCAGGTCTCGGCGACGAAAAAACAGATTTTCTTCTTTTTCACTGCATATTAAACAAAAGGAAAAATTATTCTCATATTATTGAAAAGTAGCTTTTTTTTTATTTACCAAAAAAAAAAAAATAGCTTTTTCTCTACATATTTATCAATTTCTATGTAACTTAATTTTTTTATATTTATAAATAAATAGTCCCCATCTATAATTGTGTTTATAGTAGAAGAGAACTATTCTCCTATAATATAAGATTAATAAAACCCTTAAACAAATTACCCTTCCGAGATTATTTTTATCTTGTCCTTTAGTTCGGTAAAAGCAAGACTAGAGCATGCATAATAAATTTATACGCTTTTTGACATTCCTTTATATTTCTTAATCAATGATGTGCGCCATATACTTTTTTTTTAAAAATATAGTATATGCGCGCCCTAAACTAATTATTTGACTGCTTGACTCATTTTTTTATTAAATGTTATTTGGCTTAAATGTTCATCATATTTTATTATTTTGATTTTAAAACATAATACATCAATTACTTATCTTAATTATTACCAGGTGTTGGTTGCACTAACAGAAGTACAGAACTTGATTAATCATGATTCAAAATAATTGCTAGATACCAACGACCTCTGACCAAGAAACTACGCGTATGCCATTGTCATCATAATTTTTTAGAAGTACTGATAAGTTTTAAAAATCACAAAAACCTAATGATCAATAAAAAAGATTTTGTTTTCCAGTTTTGGGCTGAACAATAACTCTTATTGTGTATGTTGTGAATGATAGTTTAGAATGGTAGTATAAGAATCTCACATCGTGTATATCTGTTTGTATTTTTTTTTTCTTTTTTAAATTATATAATAGATTCCACTGTGTAGTTGATATACACAATATTATTTTCAAATATTCCTCTCTTCTCTCTCGGTATGTAAATAACCTTCCTAAGTTACAAATAATTCAAAGATAATTATATGTATGACTAAGTATTATTTATATTGAGTCACATCACAATTTTATTGGAAGAAAAGCAGTAATTATTTCATTAATTAATCTTCAATCTTATATAATTTAGTTTCCACGTATTTATATATGGGTATAATGCATGTTGATTATATTTATTACAATTTTGTCTCGTATATATGCTTTAGTTACATGCTCCATTGGCTCCTCGAAGGAACATGCACGCTCCTCGGCAAGATTTGGCGACTCATCGGTCATCGTGAGTTAATAAAATACTAATTTTCCACTTCATGTGAATGTGACATTATTCGGGACCCTCGTGCATGCAACCTTAATCTACTCATTAGTGTTTTTCAAATCACATCGCCCTAAACTTCATTTCAATTAAGCAGTGTCGTAACGCTACTACCTACAATTCAATGGGGGACCAGAGCAGAGTTGCAGTTATGTTTTCTTGAAACTTAACGTAATAACACATTGGGCTTCCCAGCATGAACAATACACGTATTTATATATTACTTTGAGTTAATTTTTTTAATTTAAAATGAAGTACCTTACATTGGGCTAAAATTTAACTTTATAATAAGGATCAAACTTTAAGTCACTTGATCATAAAAATTCCTATATTTACTCAATTTTCTTAAAAGCTTAAACTATAAGATAAAAAAAAAATTGAATGATTTTATCCTTTTATATGGGGTGGTGGCCCTTGCCACTTGGCAATTTCTTCTATTTCGCATAGGAAACAGAAGCAGCAGAAGCAAAGAAGAAAGAAATTGACCAGATTGAGCATTCTGGGGCCGGGTTCCAAGTATTTTAAATCTTAGTTGCAGCTGTGGGGCACTGAGGGTATTACCATTTATCACACATAGTAAAATCACTGTTATTCAGACTTGGCCAAAATTTGATAAGGGACATGTGTGGGATCCAATCCCAGGACACATAAATAGAAAGATAAAGTAAAAATGCCAGGAAGAATTTAATGGAAGGTAGAACACATAAAGAAAAATATACGTGAGTGAAAGAGGATAAACTGATTTTTAGGGTTTAATGAGAGACAATTATAAAATTAGAACTATGAGAATTAAAACACAAATATTACAAAAAAAAAAAGTGTAGAAAGAATTGCAATTAGGAATTATCTTGATCCAACTACAATACATAACCCAGTTCCTAAACAACTGCTTAAGATTATTATTTTTATTATATGTTGAATTTTTAGCTTATAAGGATTTCCAATAAACATTTCTCAACCTTCATCTATCTAAACCTAAAGTTAAGTACTTCAAGTTAAAGGAAAACTACCCACACCCTGTTCCTTCTTAATTGAACAAGACACTTAAAACCCAAGAATAAGGAAGTAGAGAACAATCTGTTGCTTTGGATTCGAGTTCATAATGAATTCTATGCGTTATAACACATTAATCATTTAAAACATAAGTTAAAATTATAAAATTCAATGGTTAATATGCTGCACACAAAAAGAAAACCCCAACCAACAAAACCCGGAACAGTTTGTAGCTAGCTGAGTCTCTTAAACATGCTAATAAGGGTTCGATTCCCGGCCGTATGTATAGAAAAGTTTTGTTGGAGGCAAAACTCACTTCGGTGATCTTTATGCCTCAAAATGATTAATCTTCAACTATTGGTAGGGGGATACCTCGACGAAACTCAAGAAGAAAACCCTGCACATTCCCACCACAAGACGCTTGAATCAAGCAGATTCTTGAGGTCCAAGAGCCTAGACAACGAGCAGCAAATGTTTGCATATGCAGCAGCATTGTAGGGGCAATATAGGACTAAGTTTACTTGCGTTGTCGTTTACCAGCAACCCTTCAATTTCATACCCTGTTTAGCAGGATTGGCACTTTGCTATCACTTGGTCATTTTTATTTTAAATGATTGGTATTTTGCTATCTCTTGTACACAATGAAAACTGCAGAATCAAGGGCGAACCACCGAGATACACAAGGATGCCACGCTAGCTATCAAAAAGTGAAGAAATGATGTATTAAGATCAAGAGTCACTTTGTTATACTAGCAGCCCAAACATATTCTTTAAAATACCGCCCTTAAAGATAGCTTTTAATATTTATTTAGGAAGAGATCATAAGTTCAATTTTTATATATTGGAAACAAAATAAAATATCTACGTTTGCCACCATCTCCGGCAGATTGCTTCAGACACCGAGAGTTCCAAAAAGCGTATAGCTAGCACCAGAGTAAATAAAGATACACTGTACCAAAAAAAATAAGATAAAATTGAAAATAACAAAGTTCCTCCATTGCGTTTATTTTGTCAACATGAATAATATTCCATTTGCATTTGGACCAGTTTATGCACTGGCGTCGTCTAAACAATTTGATTCTGAACAGGTTCTACTGTTGACAACTATTCACATCTATAATGTAACGAATTTGACTTAAAATTACAAATGGAAGTAATTAGCTTTTATCTATTAAGCTAGCTAAAACAGAATCTGATACACAAAATTGTAGGTAAGAAAATTATATTTAGTATCTTATCAGTCAATGGACCGGACCTGACAAGGAACTAAGAGGGGCCTGTACAGTAAGCAGCTGAATTTGAACCTTCTGAAACAGATTCTTGATGAATTTAACTCTGATAATTGCATGCACAAAAAGAAAAGTGAAAAAAAATAAAAGTTATTTTACTGCAAACTTCCATCAAGCTAATCATTTTGGTAAAGTAATAGGCAGTCCCTCTGAAGTGAATCAGCTGAAATTGATTGATTGACGTCTTCTAATTTGCGTCTAAAAGGGACAAAAAGCTGTTGAGTCTCCAGACATGAAAATAAGTCAGTGGGATATAGTACGTTAATTTATAATCTCACAGTTTAAGTTTAAGTAAAGACATTTTTGGACCTGATTGTGTTCTGATTTTTTTGTTCTTAAAACTATTTTGTAGAATAATTATGGAAATATGTGTTTTTTATGTTTTTTTTTTGTTTTGAAAGTTAAGACCCAAAACAAAAAACAAAAACAACCAAGATATATTGGCTCTGTTTGGTTACTGTTTTTAAAAACAGTTTTTTAGTTTTCAGAATAAAAAAAATCGTTTGATAAGTCTGTTTTGTAAAAAAAAAAATTAAAAACTGTAACTATTTTTTTGTTTTTAGAATCAAATTTAGAGAACATGTCTAAGTTGTTTTTGTTTTCTGTTTTGGTTTTTAACTTTCAAAACAAAAAAAATAGAAAACAACTGTTTTCATAATTATTCTACAAAACAATTTTAAGAACAAAAAAGCAAAACACAATCAAAGAGGCCCTATTCTCTAAATTTGATTCTAAAAACATAAAAATAGTTACAGTATTTAAATTATTATTATTTTTTTACAAAACAGGACTTACCAAATGAGATTTTTTGTTTTATTGTTCTGAAAATCAAAAAACTGTTTTCTGAAACAGATTTCAAACAAGCCCTTTGGAGCTTCCATTTACTTCCTCTCTATATTGTTTATACTAATTCCTAAGACAATAAGACCACCCAAAATTTAGATCAGTATCAGTTAGGATATGGTAAACAAGTTAACTAAATAGTATCTTAGCCTAGAAAAATTGATGGTATGATATTTTGTCTAAGCATTTCAGTTCTTTATATTTCAGATTCTTACAGCCTTGAAGAAATCTTTTAAGGGTAAGAGAGCCATATTAACCACCAGAAGGCAGAAATTAAAAACTAACATAAACATATTACACAATAAATTCCTAGTTGCTTAAAGTAATTATCTCTATACCATCAACGACAACACTACTACAGAAATCGAGTACTCAGGTAATTTTAAGAATATTTGATCACAACAATGACAAAGGATTCCAATTCTAACCTATATGATGTATAGTAATACAATCACAGTTTTCTAAATTCTGAAGTTAGAATTGTACCTGATCATCAGAGCAAAGGGTAACGAAGAAGATTCAGGTTTGAACTACTTCCACGGCTGTGACAAAGAAACTTCAGGAGTTGATGCTTCTAATCCTTTTTTGCCGTGTATGGCAGATTTCAGCACATTATATTGCTCAGTCACAGAATCGTACGCGGCTTTTGTATATGCCTCCTTAGCCTTCTCCATGTAAAATCCAGAGCACACCAATCAAATTAAAGAAGCAAAATAATCTTCCAGATAATAAAAATCTTGTATCAAAGCGCTTTGTCTATTTTTCACGTTAAAACAGTAAATTCAAGCTGAGAACTCAAGGATACAGAATACTGGTTTTACTTAAATAGATAATTTAGCTTCAGTGATGGTACTCGTCACATTACTAGAAACCATACTCAATTTCTGTAACCTGCAAATATTAGTACTTGTACATCACAGAATGTTACAGTTCTGTCATTCAAAAGGCACACTCAGGGGAGACTCCGGCCCCCCTTATAAGCCTAAAGTTTCACAGGAATTTATGCGAGCAGCATCAACAATAACAAAAACAAAATGCCACTCTGTACTTTATAGTGGTTTATATATGGTGTCATATTGCGTCACACATTCTTAACACGTCTTCTCAGTTCAAGGATAACAAAATGACAATAGGTGACTTCTCAGAAGGAAATTGTAAATTCAATGACAAAATAAGAAATTTAATTAACTAAGGAAGTGGAAGTTCAGGTGATTAAATTTAACTAACCTTTTCAGGACTTTCACCAGCAGCAGCGGATGCAGCAAAACTTATCTCTGGAGCCACTGATAAGCCAGTCCCGTGAAAGGATATAATTCTTTTCTCCCCAATTTCTTTTTCAACCTACAAAATTACATGGTCTCAATAAGAAAAAGAAAAAGAAAAAACAAAATCAGGACAGACTCTCCAAGACAAGAACACCATACCTTTTGTGGAGGGGGCATTATATCGTGGCACAATATTGCCAAAGGATATACATGACCTGGTGGACCAGAATTTTCAACAAGCCTTCGCATATTATCTACTGAAGCAGTATCAAAGGGTGCCTGAATGCCTTATATCAGTATGGAAAGATCACAAAATTGGTAATGTAATACACTAAGGACGTCATGCGCAGTTGTTTATTTACAACATTTGATATTCTGACACAAGTCTCAATGTTCATCATTTTGTACAACTGTAGCAAAGTATACTAGAAAAGAATTGTTCGAACAAGAATTTACACTGATACATAATAGTCCGATTCACAACCTAAAACATTAGATTTATAAAGAAAACAAGAATTAACATAAATCACAGATAGGAGAGAATAAAGAAAACCCAATAAACATGGAATATCATTATCAGGAATCTGTTTTGATGACAAGCAAATCACAAGTTATAAAGGTAATAAAAGTTTGTAGTTGGGTTTTCAATTCTAACCCGACTAAATAACAAAATGGTGCAGCCAGAACTCAATATTTGAGGCAAAGCAAGACTCCATTTCAGGTCAATAACACCCCCCCCCCCCCCCCCCCCTTCCTCCCCCAACAAAACCACAACAAAAAACATATGGCTTCCATCATGTATGCTTCTAAACATGCTAACTCCTACCTTTCTATAAGCATATAAAGGAAATAACCAAAAGGAACAAGAGTTAAAGTACCCTTCCGTAAGTATAAAAGATTCCGGCTCAGTGCCAATACCAATCACTTTTTCTTCTACCTAGTCAACGTTAAAAGTAATATTTCCATATATGACAGATCTAAGATGTATAACAAGTTTTGATTAAACTGAAACTATAATGCACTTTTATATTTTATTCTAACAAGAAAATGAACTTACCGGCGCCCATTCTCCGGTTTGGGGATCTGCTCTATCCCTACCACCACTTGGGGCAATCCAGATTATCTGTGATCCATTCCTGTACCAAAAGGCAGTATATTAACAGCGGAAGAACAAGATAAGGGACATTTGACCAATCATTAACCATTACATACAAAATGTAATATCTAAAGTGAACATACCCACTGCTATTACTTGCTCTTCCGTTTGAAGTTTAGATTCTAATTTCTATGTTTAGAGATTTCTAGAAAACATGCACTTCAGTTGATGCACTACTGTCTGAAATGGAATCAATAAAGAAAAGAGTCAATTAGCTATACACTAGTAGATATACCTTAAAAGCAGAGCCATTTCCTTCAGACTTCGTGTATTTGCTTGTCTTTTCATGTCTACAAGTTTTGGATCATCAAGCATGTGCTTTTTAGAGTAGACACAAATGAGATTCCTATAAAAATAAAAATCTCAAGTAAATAGTTTCCAAAGTCAACTTCTTTCATCAAAAGGAGATATATCAGCATAAATTTCAAATTTAATAAACAAAAGTATAAAATGAACCTGCCAATACTGAAGGGCTTGCATAGAGCGTCAGTTATAACTCTATCTCCTGCAACGTAGGTCTGCAGAACAAAATGCATGATTCAATTACTTCAGCATTTTAAATGTGCGGTACAGTCTATGCTTTAAAATAGCCAGACAGTGAAAATGCAAACTTTACCAAGTTTTCAGCAATATTTGGGAGTTGCTTTTCAAGCAGCAGTGCAATAATAGCTGGATCTGCTTCAGTTTGGTGATTTGACATCAAGATGATATTGTGTTTCTGCAGTAATTTTTTCAATCTTTTAGAATTTTCTCCCATATCTATGAAAATGTTAATAGGGAAAATATCCACAAGAACATATCACAATCAAGATTGAAAATTCATGAAAGGTAGTGGATAATTCTTTCCCGTGTTCTATTTATCATACAAAAGAATCAGTAATAAGTAGTAGTTACTGGGAAAGTTTAGATATATACAACAACAGCATCAGAAACATCGACTAGCATCTAAATAGACAAATTCCAATCACATTTGTGACAGGAAGAAAAGATGGTTTTTTAGATTTTTTGGTGTATTAGTAATGCAGACACATAATTAAGACCAGTTCATACAATCATAATGAAACTGATCTGAAGAGCAATGGAAAAGTGAAAACAATCAAAACAGTCACATGATTTGGGTTAGTCACCACACCACGATCCATATCTAAAAAGCTCAAGTGTCATAATCTGCATGGTGGCATATTAAAATAGTAGCAAGGCAGATATAAACTGGTTAAGATAGACATAGATACCAACCTTAGAATTTGGTTAAGGTAGGCACCGCAAATGAGGAATATTAGACTTTCTATTATACTACTTGGTTAGAAAAAGGTTATTTACAAATTCTACCAATATTTTACAAGCACACATATAACCCTACAATATAAAGCATATTAGAAAGTGGCACCTGCTTAAGTTTCTCTTCCATTTCAATGAAGAGGGACATGTTGCCAACATAAGAATTTCTGCAACAAAAAACAAAAATATCAAATTTAAGAATAGCTATGAGGCGCAGCCAGATGGAATGGACATTGTTTTGATACAAGCTGATTATAAATGGGCCCCAAAGATTTAAGAAAGGGGTATACAGATTGCTACATGCCATGATTATACTTCTGGAAGTGAAACACCAAAGCCTACTTCTGAAGTAATCAACACGGTTCCAAACCTTATACTTAAGCATATGCATAAAAGCGAACAACGAATTCATTCAAAACCAAGAGATCTGCCTTCTTTAAATACAAATACAACTAGGAAAGATCAAGCTAACTACAGGTAAAACCACGTGTAAAATCATAAGTAGGGAGTAACAGCTGAACAAGTGCCATCATGTCCACATTCATAATAGATCTCCGTTTGAGGGCTCATAGAAGAGTGAGAAGGAGCCCCAGTAAGATGTATGTTTAACAAAATGCTGCAAAGGCATGACCGCGGTGAGGTAATAGATTTGTTAGTCTTATTTTGCCATTTCTGTCCTGTGGTTAACCATGATCAACTTCCAACTAATGTAATACATAAGTACACCCATGAGTCATAGACACATTTGTATTAAGATAAGAAAGCAAGTAGACAAGTTTGTGCATTAACACATGCAGATTTTTCTAGAAGTTGGTAGACATTGAAAACTTCAGCATTCTTACTCTATAGTTTGGCAGCAGACACCAACAAGAACACTAACCACAATTAATCCAAAACCCCTCACTGTTCAAGGTATTTACATATAAATCCAAGAAAGATGGCATCTGGAATAACTGTGTCTCCGACACTTCACAAACCATGGAGAGCGTTCAGCTTACAAGATTCACCATTAAACTTTAGCAATGAGACTATTAACTTAGTTTACATGTATACGTTTGCACATTTTTTGCTATAAAAATTTCCTCCTTAAGTCTAAATGTTAGTTGTCTAACGGTCTAACCTACATCGTGATGCAGTATGGGATTTCGCTAACCCCAAAGCAAAAAAGTCAGAGATCAAGGGACTTGATTAACTATCGGAAGGTAGTAACCACAGGATTTATACAGGATATGCCTTATTCACAAGTACATTGTATTTGTACACCATGGGAATAAACATAGCAATCATCACAATTGCATTGATAGTCATCCCCCATAGAACCATTAGCTTCAACAGCATATATTAAACATGTAGAGACTTCCAAGTCCCAGTAAGGCCTCTATATACCATGTTAACTTCCCCTCAAAACTTAACCCTTTGGGTTATGGACAATCCATGCGTGTGTCTCTTATACATCACAACACAAATCCTTCAATCACAAGTTACACGTATCTTAGCTAATTGTAGTAATAAGTTTATTAAAAATATAAATGCCTATGTCAGGGGCATAATGCCCATGCATGAAAATTTGACTACCCGCACATATAGATGATTAACAATAAAAGTCAAACAAGTAAACCAAATTGATCAATGCTAAGCAGAAGAACGAGGAGAAACGACAGCTTGTAAACTCACTTGAAATCAACTAAAGGACGGATATAATTTTGACCAAACATGTAGTAGTCAAAAGGCTCTCTCTTTGCTTTGTGGTGTGGTTTAAAGACAAAAGGATCCTGTTAAAAATCAATCTCATGTTTTGAGCATGACATTTGTGGAACATGAAACAACAGCAAACTAAATGTCCATAGATGAAAGACGCTATGAAGAATTCTTAAATAAAAGAATTCATGGGCATGAAAACTGATAGAGATGTTAATAGAAGATCATTCACATGTCTTCAGTTAACAACTTAAACTTTTGGGTAATAGCACATGAATTATTTTATATTAACATCTCTAACAGAAACAATATCAGAACAACATATCCTAGAATTCAATCTTACCGTCACATCCAAATATACGCGATCTAAGAAAACGGTCATATTTGACAATACAGTCTCATTTGCCTTGGGATCTCCACTTTTGATAACCTGAAATGTGATTGCATGCAAAAAGAAATGTATCTTAAGTCATTTAAGTTTTTTAAATGCCAGAATGATAAAAGGATGAATTAGTATATTATATTGTAGGACTATATAATACAAGCTAACTAAACCGTTTCAATTATCATAAAGAATATCCACGCTAATCCAACTGGGAAATTGGTAAGATCAAGGTGTCAAGTAAAGCATTAAAAAAATAAAAAATTATGGAATGTAAAAGCTCAAACATATTTGTGATGTGACAATTCAAATAACATCATCAGTTAACGCACCAAGTTTTAGACAACCAGAGAGAGACAGGGGGAAGAGCTAGAAGCATGATTTGACATTGGAATAGATCTACTTTTTGCTATCAATATGTTACAAACAACATATTAAACAATTATCAACACAGCAATAGAAAGAGTACCAGACATTAATAATTATATGATAATCAACCATGAGCCATTGCAGGAAGCAAATGTACAAGAATAGATATAATAGTGATGATAGACACGACTGCTTTTTCATACTTAAAGCACATTATTTTGGGAGTTCAGGTTCCAAAATGAATCGTGAGTGAAGCAATATCTGCTCCCACTTATATTAGGAATAATTTAGCTGTAAAGAAACATGTATTATTGGTTTACTTCTTAAAGAGTAATTTATGAAAAGTATTGCTATTCCAAAGTATGAATCAATTTAAATGCTTACATCATAAATATAAACTTACAGCATCTTTATAGTAATTGTACACTTCTTCCATCCCAGCAGCAACACTAGGAGGTATAGATCCAGCTTGTACTTCCTTCTTGATTCCAGAAAGAATCTCTGCAAATAAACAAGTAACATGATAAAGGAAAATCAATGTTCAGGATTCGGATAAGCAAAACAGAAATCAAAGAAAATGATTAACTTCTTAAATGGAGCACAGTAATTTTATCTTGGGAAAAAGAAGCAGTTGGTAAACTGATGCACTTGAAATTTATAACTAACTGGTCAGAACATATCTAACAATCAGGACTATGAACTGTGCTTATTAAATATATCTCTAACTAACAGTACCATCAGCAGAACCAAACTTCAATCTCTAACTTAAAACACGAAAACGGAAATAGAGAAAGAAAAACAGCTCGCAGTCTCATCAGGTGAGACTCAAAGCTTCATAATCATGTTTTTTTTATTCATTACAACTCGACATTTAAAAAACAAGAAGAAGAAGAAAGAAAAGAAAGAAAGCCAGAAATCGAGGAAAGGCTGAAAAGGAAAAGCGGAAAGCAAACCTTGTTCGTTTTTAGCAGTGAGGAAAGTGCGTGAAGAAGAGACGGAGGAAGCCATGTTAGGGGGAGAGTGTTTAGGAGAGGCAACGTTCTCCTTGGCTTGAAGCTTGAGTGTGAGGGAACAAGAACAAGAACAAGAACAAGCAGAAAATGTGGATCGCAGAGAAATGAAAGAGCAAGAAGGCTTTGAAGAAGAGAACGGAACCCTAGGAGTGGCGAAGAATGTGGTTGGCGGTGTGGAGAGGATAAACATAGTCTTGTTTGTGATGCGAAGAGAAGGATTGGCGTGCACCACACACTGAGCGAAAGAACCGGTCATGCTCTCACTGTTCAAAGACCCGGAGAGAGAGAGAGAGAGAGAGAGAGAGGATCCGTCGAGAGTGAGTGCGAGTGCGAGTGCGAGGGTGGGATTGGCGGGCGCACGTGCTTTTCGTCTGAGTGAGACCCACATGCCACGGTGGGAGCCAATAGTTGAACGGAAAACGACGTTGGGACACGTGGATCGCGTCCAACGGTGCCCATCCATGAACGGATAAAGCTCTTTCCCTTTTCCCTTCTTTCTAAGCAACATATATTTCAAAATTAATATTATTATTGTGTGACACTGACACATATCGCTCTCGCTGTTCTTTCATTAGAATCCCGTACGTCTCTATTTTATTTTTCTTTCTTTTTCCTCTCTGTGAATATTCGTGAACTTCCTTAAATTTTTTTAAATTTTTTTCAATATCTTAATTATAAGCTTTTATTAAAATTATTAATATTAAATAAAATTATATTATTATAAATGTTAAATTTAAAAATGGAAAACGCATGGTAATCTAATATGGGAGAGATACTTGCTATTTTTTTTTTTCTAACTACCAAATCTTAATCGTTGATTTTCGATAATTTAAGATTATAATTTAGTGGAGATTAATAATTAATTAATAAATGTGATCCAATAAATTATAACTATTAGATTAACGAAAATCAACGGTTAAGATTTAGTAGTAAAAAATAATATGAAAAAAATAATAATAAATATAACTCTTACCGATATAATATAAGTGAAACATAATTTATGTCATTACGTTATATTTTCACGTAAAACAAATACTGACTCTACGGTTAAATCTATACCTTGTAAAAGTATTTAAATCTAATCTTTTTTATTACAAAACTAACTTTTTAGCAGATAAATGTTACAAAATAATGTTTTCGTAACTCAATTTAGAAACATAATTCAAATTGTCTGAAACTATAAAATGCACAAATATTTTAATGCTCGAGAGTCGAGCACGTGATAGCAACACCCTTCTCGCATATCTTATTTTAACTGTCATTTGTAATCTTTGTTAATTACTTCAAAGGAAAAAAAATATTTATATTTTTGTTGCATAAAGTTTCTTTTGTCACACTCACGTGAAAATAAATGATTTACTAATCTTTTTTTTCTCATCTCTTTATAATTGGACCATTTATTTTTACGTAAGTGTGATAGATAATTTTTTTTTTTTATAAGCATTAAACCCTTATTATTTAGGAAAATTGTTTCTACTTTTATTGCAGAAAAATATTTTTTAGCCCATTCATATAAAAATAAATAGATCCCATTATAAAAAGAAAAGCAAACATATTTTTTATTATAAAAACAAAAAGCTCATAATTTATTTTCCTTTTCGAAATATTTTTCTTCTGTCTTTTCTTTTTTGTGAGGTCTTCTTCTGTCTTTACTTCCATTATTGTTGATGATGACTGTCATTAATTTTATATTCTCAAGTGAGTCAATTCCTATTTTATTTTATTTTTGGTATAAAGGCAATTCCTATTTTTATAAGCTTAGTGTAATAGAGGAGGAATTTAGAGAGAGAAGGAGAATTAGAGAGAGATAGAGAGTATTTTCTGAATATGCATACCATTACTATTGGCCAGTAGGCTATTTAAAACATCCTTACATCATACTGATAATGAAATACATCAAATACTAATGCTCTTAATAATAAAATACCCTTAGATAGTAACTGGGCTTTCCCTATACTAGCCCATAACATAATCTTTATATTTAGTGGGTTTGATCCTCATACGCGTGTGGGCCAATGGGCAATGGCCCATAACATCACATTCCCCTGCAAACACGGGCTTGTCCTCAAGGCCCGAAATCATGTGCGGTTGGGCATGCCCTGGGTTGGGTTTGTGAGAATCAATCCGTGACCTAAAATCCTTGGGAGCTGGAGCGGTGGATCTGGACGGTGGAGATGGCCTTGAAAAAAGCTGAGAGCTGCTAGCCGTCAGATGCCTCTTATTTGTGGGAGACAGCTGGATCGCACTCACCGCGTTGGACGGTGGAGATGACCTTGAGAAGAATTGCGAGCTGTGAGCCGTCGGATGACTTTTACTTGTGGGAGACAGCTGGATCTCACCCAATGCGTTGGACGGTGGAGATGTTGCCGACATTGGAGAAGCAATTTGGAGCGTTGGATCAGGTAGGAGGGTGTTAGCATCCGATTTTGAAGACAACGAAGTGGGTTCAATGTCATTCAGTTCCGTATGCTCCTCCCCTTTGCTCTCCTCCTTCAGTTCATTCTTCTCCTTCAGTTCCTTCTTCTCTTTCCTTTTGTTTTCCTCCCGTGGCCGTTTGTTCTCTGGTGACTCCAGCATAACCTCTTGTAAAACCGCCTGTGATCTTGGTGGCATGCTAGAATGCTGCTTGGTCGCCCCCTTCCCGTTGGTAAAAACCGAAGCTTGTTGTTGTTGAGTTGTGTCAGTTACCTCAGTTGCTGATGAATCTGGAGTCTTTACTTCAAGGTACTCCCTTCCGGCAAGATTGGAGTGCGTGGTGGTTAATATCACCGCGGTATCTTCCCATGTGGAATCTTCCAGAGGAAGATGCGTCCACTGAACCAACACCTGGGGAACCAGCTCTCCCTTACGCCAGATAGTCCTAGCATCGATCAAGGCACATGGAATATGTTTCAACGGCTGGTCCGAGTCAGAGAAGGGTAAAGGATGAACCTTGAAGGGTTGTCCGACACGGAATGGGCGGAGCAAGGAAATATGGAACACCGAGTGGATCTTGGCCGTGGGAGGGAGCTTCAGGCAGTAGGCCACTGGACCGAGCCGATTGACAACCTCAAAGGGTCCATAATAGCGCAAGGCTAATTTCTGTGACGAACGACGTGCCATGGAAAGTTGTCTATACGGCTGTAGGCGAACCAAAACCAAATCACCCGAGGTAAAGTTCCAATCTTTTTCTTTTCTTATCAGATTGTGCCTTCATTGACTGTTGTGCTCGAAACAGGTTTTCCTTGAGGGTGCTTATAAGGTGCGTCCGCTGGGCTAACGTTGCATCTACGGCTTCATTCTTGGAGGAGCCTAGACAATAAGCCAAGAGATTCGGTGGTGGCTTTCCGAACATAACTTGATATGGGGTGAAGCCCGTCGAAGAGTGAAAAGACGTATTGTAGTGGAACTCGGCCAGACTAAGAAATCGCGACCATGTGGAAGGTTGAGCGTGACAAAACGCGCGCAGGTAATTTTCCAGACATCTATTCACTCTTTCTGTTTGTCCATCAGTTTGTGGGTGGTAACTAGAACTGAAATTGAGTTTAGTGCCATGTAGCTTGAACAGGGAACGCCAGAAGTCACTCAAAAAGATGGGGTCGCGATCAGAAATAATGGACTCGGGCATGCCATGGATCTTGCCGACAAAATCCCAAAAATATTGGGCCACCTCGGGTGCTGAATAGTGTGTTGGCATAGCGATGAAGTGTGCGGCCTTGGAGAACCGATCCACCACCACAAGCACAGCAGTGTGTTGAGCAGGCGGAGGTAAATGGGTAATGAAATCCATGCTAAGTTGAGTCCATAAGGACTCTGGGGTGGTAATGGGCCGGAGTAATCCCAGTGGGGCATGGTTTGGGGCCTTTAATTTTTGACACAGTTCACATTGCTGGATATATTCCTTAACATGTTTGCGTACTCCTGTCCAGGTGAAATGGCTGGTGATGCGTTGGAAGGTTGCTTGAATACCTGAATGGCTGCCCAACACAGACATATGAAAATCATGCAATATGTGAGGAATTAGCGAAGATTGTGCTGGAAGAAATATTCTGGAACGATGAAAGAGAATGCCATTCCTGAAGTGCCAGTCAGTCATTGCATTAGGGTTGTCTTGAATTTCCTGTAAAATTGCCTCAGTGTGAGGATCTTGATTGTACTCGGACTGTAAAATAGTGGAATAGTTGAGTGATGGGCCTGTAATGGCCAAGAAATGGGGGTTCGAATTCATCGTGTCCCCCTTTGGTAGCCTGGAAAGGTTGTCGGCCACTATGTTGGCCTTGCCCGTTTTTTAGGCGATCGTATAGTTGAAACCCAGAAGCTTAGACAAAAACTGTTGTTGTTCCGGAGTCTGGATGATCTGATTCATCAGATTATGTAGACTCTTGTGATCAGTTATAATTATAAATTGAGAACCCAATAAGTACTGACGCCACTTGCTAACAGCCGAAGTAATAGCAAACATTTCGCGCACGTACACAGATTGTCTCTGCATAGTGGGAGATAATTTGCGGCTGTAAAAAGCAATCGGCAATTCCTTCTAAAGGAGTACAGCCCCGATGCCCACTCCTGAGGCATCAGTTTCCACCACAAACATCTCTGAAAAATCTGGTAACACTAAAATTGGAGTTGTAACCAACAGTTGTTTAAGACGGTGGAATGCTTCAGTGGCCGTATCCGTCCATCTAAACCCTTGTTTGGACAAGAGATCGGTCAACGGCGTTGCTAAAGAAACATATTTAGGTATAAACTTCCGATAGTAACCCGAGATGCCCAAAAATGCCCGTAATTGGGTAGCCGAATTCGGAACAGGCCATTCCACTATGGCTTGTAATTTATCCGGGTCAGGAGCGACCCCTTGGCTCGTAATGACATGACCCAAATAAGGAATTGCAGATTGAGCAAAGGAACATTTCTCCTTTTTTTGCATATAAAGCATGAGCCCGTAAAATCTTGAAAACAACCTGTAAATGCTCTAAATGTAATGCCCCAGAAGAACTGTAAACCAGGATGTCATCGAAAAATATCACCACAAATTTGCGCAGAAATGAAGCAAAAATGGCGTTCATGGTGGATTGGAACGTTGAAGGGGCGTTAGATAAGTCAAAAGGCATCACCAGAAATTCATAATGGCCATGATGAGTGCGAAAGGCCGTTTTATGAATATCCTCAGTCTGAATGCGAATCTGATGATAATCGGATCGCAAGTCAAGCTTCGAAAAAATGGTAGCCCCATGTAACTCATCCAATAGTTCATCGATTGTAGGAATTGGAAACTTATCCTATACAGTAATGGCGTTGAGTGCCTTGTAATCCACACAAAAACGCCAAGTACCATCACGCTTCTTAACCAATAAAACAGGTGAACTAAACGATGAATGACTGGGCTGTATGACCCCTTTGAGTAACATGTTCTCCACCAAGTTTTCTATCTCATTTTTTTTATAGTGCGGATAACGGTACGACCGCACTTGAACAGGCTTGGCATCTGGAATGAGATGGATGCGATGATTGTAGTCTCTGTCTGGAGGTAATTGAGATGGTTCCCTAAAAACATCACTAAACTCATCCAGTAGAGAGGTGAAAGCCGTAGTCATTGTACTATCCAGTGGAGTGTGGTGTGGCAACACCGAAACTGCAGAGTAACACATAAGACATGAAGCAATTAAGTCTTGTAACACCATTTTGTGCAGCTGAGAGGGAGTAATGTGGGAAGGAGGATGAACGTCACCATGTAGAACAACTTGGGTCTGCTTGTGAGTGAATGACATTGTTAAATCTGCATAATTAGTCACAATAGGTAAGATTGAATACCCACAGAAACAGCCCTACAGGAAGCTGAACATAACAGTGCATCACCATTTCCGACATGCACTTTAAACGGTGATATAGCATGCAATGTTAAATGCAAATGAGAGGCCATACGCAGTGTGATGAAATTATGAGTACTACCACCATCGATTAAGATCTGAACAGGTTGTCCCACCATGGTCCCTTGCAAACGAAACGAGTTTGCAGATTGATGACCGAAAAGGGCATGAAAGCTAATTTCATGAGCAGGCTCGGAAATGATGGGATCAGGTTCCTCCACTGATGGTTCCAGAAGTGGTGGGTCGATTGATAAGTCTGGGGGGTCCTCATCCGTGCCATCCAAGTACAGGAGTGACGGACGGCCCTTACAACGATGGCCAACCACGAACCTTTCATCGCAATTGTAACAAAGGTTTTTCTCCCTTCGAGCTTGCCGTTCTGCTGTAGATAAATGCTTAATTGGAATAGAAGGCAAGGATAATGGTGGTTTAAATGTACTATTAGGGTTAACAGTTGTAATGGGTGTGGCTGCAATAGGTGGTGAGGTGTAAGTGGAGCGATTTTGCCAAGGTTTAGTTTGACGAACTTCGGCAAACTGTTCTTCATAAATTTTGGCAAAAGCAAATGCAGAGGTGACATCCAAAGGACGGTGAACCAAGACGGAGCGTCTAATGTGGGGTTTTAACCCCGAAATAAAAAGGCTCTTACGGGTAATAGGAGTCAGATCTGGAATTCGACGTGCAATAGTTTCAAAAGCAGTCTGAAATTCAGAGACAGAGCCAGATTGCTGAAGCTTTGCAAGGGAGCCTAAGGAATCCACAAATTCAGAAGGACCAAAACGCTGGTGTATAGCCGTCACAAAGGTAGGCCAATCTGGGAAATGCCCATGTCCAAAACAAGCTTCAAACCAACAAGAAGCAGGTAGATCAAGATTGAAAGAAACCAAAGCCAGACGATCGAGATCTGGAACTTGGTAGTAAAGGAAATATCGTTCGACAGCGAATAACCAGGGACCAGGGTCTCCTGAAGCAAAACGTGGAAAATCCATCTTCATCGCGCGGATCGGACCAGCGGGACGGACAAGGCCAGCCCCCAAAATACCCTGTTGCGCAGTAGGGTTCAGATTCGCAATCTGAACTTGTAAGGTTTGTAATAATCCAAGCATATCTTGGATCTGATGAGAAACGGTATCAACGCGATGATTCTGTTCTTCAAAACGTTGATTCTGAGCCACTTCAAAAGTTTCCAAATGATGATCTATTGTTCGTTCCATTGTGGTAAATCGTTGGTCATGAGTCTGTATCTGAGTGGACAAGTCACGTAAACGGGTATTTTCAGCCATGGGTAGGAGCTCAATGAAAGCACCAATGTAACAGAGTTCTTAACAGTGAGATGAGGAATTTAGAGAGAGAAGGAGAATTAGAGAGAGAGAGTATTTTCTGAATATGCATACCATTACTATTGGCCAGTAGGCTATTTAAAACATCCTTACATCATACTGATAATGAAATACATCAAATACTAATGCTCTTAATAATAAAATACCCTTAGATAGTAACTGGGCTTTCCCTATACTAGCCCATAACATAATCTTTATATTTAGTGGGCTTGATCCTCATACGCGTGTGGGCCAATGGGCAATGACCCATAACACTTAGGCTCTTTAACGCATATGAGATTAATTATGAATTCAGGGCTTAGTCACAATTAAATTAGTGTCCCTCTTCAAATATGTAGGTATTTAATGAGAATCAAATTTGTTTATTTCTCAACCGTAGCTCAGTTGGCAACTGAGCTTCAAGGGATTTGCTTAAGTAAATTTTGGAGGCCAGAGGATATGTCTCCCTCATCGGTTGGGAGATTAGTCTCGTCCTTCCTCCGGTAGCGAAGCTCAATGCATCCACTAGATACCTCCAAAAAAAATATTTGTTTATTTCCCACACTAATGAATTAAAATTCATCGCCTCTCACAAATATGATGAGTGGGATTAGGAAAAGGGTTTAAGTATTTGTCAATTTTAAATAATATAATTTTGTGTTATTTTTAATGAAATTACGTTATTTTGATGTGTTATTGGTATTTTTTTTTATAAAGTGTGGAGAGAAAAAAAAAATGGAGGAGAGAATGCAAAAATACACCAAAATGATATAATTTTATTAAAAATAATAAAAAATTATCATTTAAGATGATAAATATTTTTACAAGAGGAAAATTGAATTTAAACCTTTTGAGTGAATTACTACGATCGTTACTAACTAGAAAAACCTTTATTGCATATTTTATTAATCACGTGTTAATAAATTTCATTTTAAATGCCACAATAATTTAATGACAATATACTAATTAATAAAAAAATAAATGAGATCAGAAAATAACTGTTTAAAGTCCACTAGCATTATCGCGATTAAAATACCCCGTAATAATTGCTTTCTCTAATATTTAGACTTTAGCCCTATTAATAATAAAAATAGATGGAGGCTATATTTATCGCTTACAAACTTTTATAATTAAATCTTAATCATTAATTTTTACCAATTTAATTATTATAATTTATTGGATTATATTTATTAATTAATTATTAATTTAATAAATTATAATCAACAGATTAACAGAAATCAACGGTTAAAATTTGATTCTAAGAATTTATAAGTGAATTTATTTTCTAAATATATCCTTCCCCATAAAAATATGGTTAATTTTTTTTTTTTTTTTTGGTCAGAAAAATATGGTTAATTTATTATTGTATCCCACCTTTGTTAGTTTATAATTAACATTTTTTTTTTGGTAAAAGTATAATTAACATTTTAATCCAACAAAAATGGCACAGAATTTTTAAATTAGACAATTTTAAAAAACATATGAATCCAAAAATAAAAAAATATTATCAGAGATGTATGCATATTTGATATAAGTATGATCTAAATAATATAAATTATAAGAAGACTTTAAATTGTAAAAAAGATACATAATTATTTAAAAAATGAATATAAAATGATAAACAATTAAATGTGTGATTCTTCAAATGAAAATAAACTAAAAGATCAGGTTATTTGAAGACAGTGTACTTAGGAGCTGAGATTAGGAAAGAAATAAAAGATATCATTGTAAAAAGAAATTAATTTGAGAGTGTAATCGGAAATAAATAAAATATAAAATAAATATTTTGAAAATGCAATTGGTTCAAATTAGGGGAGAAAGAAGTCAAACAACAGTGAATCTTAAGAAAAAAAGAGAGAGAGTATAATAAATAGGAAAATGTTATATTTACAAATTTTTTATTTACAAACTACACTATGTCTTATCGATAAGACATAATATAGTTTGTAAGTTTATAAAAAAATATTATCAATATAACTCTTCTCTAATAAATAAGGAAAAAATATGTATAATATTATAGGACAATTATTAAGTTGTGTTATAAAGATAGAAATTGCGGGACTTTTATTATATATGGATTATTAATCAAATTATAGCCTTGTAAGAAAACAAAGTTAAAATTTTATAATTAAATATAGCCTGTTAGTATCTCCAAAAAAAAAAAAATATAGCCTGTTAGTTTATATAAATTACAGAATATCCTTCCAGTAACCTATATCATTAACTCTTTGGATGGATTCGTGTCCGGTGTTTTTTTTATTTTTAATATTTCAATTAATTCATTACTTTGACTAGTCTATTCGGGTTTAAGATTAAGATTTTAAAATATTTCTTTTGAAAGTTAATATAATATGATTCGTGGAAAGTGGCACTTTCTTTAACCGTGTTGGATATGGATCCTCTCATGTGTAGTTTAACATGATCATGTGAAAAGATCTTAACCATTAATAATTAAATCAACGGTAATGCTATTTTATGCTATTTCAATAAGTTTTAAGTCGTATAGAATATATTTTCAACGAGTAATACTATTTGTTTTCACCAATTTGTATTTGTTATAACAAATTCATATTATAGATATTAGAATGCCTATATTAAATTATGGTTGAGGGGGGAAATGAAAAATAAATAAATAAATAAATGACTAAATACAAAAAAACTTTTTCACTTTCCTTAGTTATAAGTCGTTTAACGGAAACTAGTTCATGTCATTTATAACTTTTTTTTCCCCATTACGTAATTAAAATCCAACGACCCCTAATTAATAGAAATAACATATTCAGATCAAACTCATCCATTAAGCTAGTTCACAACCAAACTATGAGCAAATTTATTCACAAGAGATTAGAGGCAGTAGTAAACGAACTAGATAGGTGAAATGAGGGGACACGAACTACGTAGGATTAGCTACAAGAAATAAGTGGTTCACTTTATGTTTTGCACAAGCCAGTGGCTTAAGCTTGCACTTTGGGCTTAGTTTTACACAATAAATAACTAGATAGGCTAGATTGACATGCATATGTGATATCCTCTCCATCGAAGAACATATTTGAGTGCATAACGAGTAATCTCAGCATTGGGAGAGAAATGGTAGGTGAAGAAGCCAATGATTGAGTCAGTGAATGAATGAAGCCATGGTGTGCAAATAAGAAGTGAGATGAATTGATGAAGGATATAAAATATTAACTTCCTTTTGTTGAACTCTAAGCTGCTTGAGTTCTCGAATCTGTTTGGTCAATAAAAGCAATATTATCATAAAACCTGATTCATGAGACACGGGCAATACGCCCACAGGCGACTTGATTTTTCGTTTTCATCTTCATCACTGATCTCATGCCCTAGGCAACATCATGGAATCAATTGCGATATATTCCCCTACCCACCAAACCTCGCCCTTATGGATCCTTCTATTTGTGGTCTTAAGTCACGTCAGAAAATGTGACCTCACAAAAATTCATAAATTTCTTTTTATAAGGAGGAGGCAGACAGGCAGTGTTCGATCATTTATTCTTCTTCTTTTTTTAAAAGACTACAAACTTGGCTCTTTTAGTGTGTTCTAGTCTTCTAGAGTAGTACTCAGATTTTCATATCCATGTGAACACCTAGAGTAAATCACCATTCAAAGAGTAGTTTGGCAAAGTAAACTTCTACTATCTCTTTGTTCAAAACAATGACCCAAAAGAGGGGGGATTCAACATAAAACTAAAATATTTGTCTAACTGCCAGTGACTATAAATAAACACTATTGCAAAAATCCAGGTATACTACTATTCATTTTTATTATCCAAGGGTTCATTTGGAAACAACAAAAGCCACACAAACCCAATTTAACCAAGGAAGTTCATGATCACCAAATGGAGTACCAAATTGCAGAGAACAAAATCTGCAAAAGCTCGCTCGGGTGCAAGATCCTGCAGTAGGATGGAAGACCAAATATCTGTAAGAATATATCAAGTGAAGAAAACACCATGCGGACAACAAATCACTTCATTTCATCATTTCCTTCCCGCTTTGTTTTGTCAAGTTAACGATGCAGGATCTAGGTTTGAAACTACACAGTTTTGCCAGGTTGTTGAAATATAATATGATGAAAAAAATAAAGCAAACCTAGAAATATTATGGGTTGCAAGTCTCAACTTGCATGAATAATTGCAGGTTTCCATTTGACTCTAACAGCAATTCAAAAAAATAGAAAAGAAAAGAATTTTTACCTTGAATTCCTTATTCTCTTTATTCACTTGGATCCGGAGACAAACTGGTCAAGGAGGATAAAAATGATAAGAAAGAAAAGAACAAATTTTATGCTCATGTATCCAGTAGGTCTAGAAGTCTCATATAAATATGCAAATATATCTAGTAGGCTTAGAGGTTTCATAGTGTACTGAAATTAATATATGTGTGTACATAAACATGCATATCTAGCTAGCCTGCAAATTGTCATAGACCTTCGCCGCTTACCAGCTAGAACTGCAGTCCCTATGCAAGAAAGTACTCCTGAAAGGAAGGAGTTAAATGGAAATGAACCCACCAAAGCCATGTAAACTACCTGTTCAAAAAGAAAAATAAGAATGTAAGCTCCAACAAAAGCAAGTAACTTTGATATAACCCTCTAACCAACCTTGAACCTTCATCACCAAGAAATAGATTTCGCAAGTGCAATTTTTTATTTTTTTATATTTTTTAAAACTTCAAACGAGGGAATTCATTAAACCAGAAACTGGAAGAATATCCAGTAAAGCAAGATTACAACTTTTGGGAGGTTCTTCCTGAATCCACTCTCTATCACTAATCTGTTATGCTAGAATAGCTAAGGCATGAGCTAGCTCATTGTAATCTCTTTTAGTGTGGGAGAAGGCACATCCTTGAAGTTATAGAACTAAAGAAAGGCAATCCTCCATTACTAGGTCAATCAGATTTGACAGCTTGTACAAATTCTAGGAAATCAGATTCTGCTTCTATATTCAGTATACACAGGTCAGAGGCTAACAGAATACCCAAACACATTCCTTGAGCTTCAGCTAGTCCGGTGTTCAAAGAAGCATCGATCTGCCATTAAGAAGCTGCAGCAATGACCCCATAATGGTCTCAAAAAATAGTGCCAACGCCCCAACCAAGATTTGGATGTGTATTTCCACTGCATCTACATTTAGCTTGTACCCGCCATTCTTCAGGGGAATCCATTTCCCTACCTCTTTTTCCATGTGTTCTCTACTCCTCTCAAGCAAGCTTGAGATCATTTTCTTCCCAGAAATCATGCAGAGATGCTAGGGCTTTGGACATTAGCAGCACGTTTTGCTACGGATTATTTATTTATTTATTTTTTTAAATGTTGAAAAACCTTGAGATACACCACCCCAAAAGCTAGCTCAAAGGGTGGGAGTGCTCAAGGCCTTATAAACTCCACATTAGTTGCTCTTCAACCAATGTGAGACTATATATCTCAACACGCCCCCTCACGCAAGAGCCCTCTTCGCTTGAAGCGTAGATTATGCAACAGGCTCAATCTTTGGTTTACCTTTTTTGTGCTTCCACTTTAAAGTGAGGGGCGGTGAGGATCGAACCTCAAGCTCTGATACCATGTTGAAAAACCTTGGGATACGCCACCCCAAAAGTTAACTCAAAGGGTGGGAGTGTCTAAGGCCTTATAAACTCCACATTAGTTGCTCTTCAACCAATGTGGGACTATATATCTCAACAAGAAATACCAATTATTTTTTCAAGAAGCTAAAAAAAAACTCCAAAATAATCTAATCCAAACACACACTAGGTCCGCTGAATTCGAGGGCTTTCCCATGAAACGTAACTTGTTTCTACATGTCCAGATGTCATGGCCAATAACAGCATAAACCTCAGATCCATTCCATTCAGGGAAAATTAAAATATATTAAACCAAATATACACTAAGTTAACATAGATCCCTATGAAAAGTAGTATATTGAATCACTAAACGGAAAAATTGTTCGGCATTTTCTAAGCAATGAAACTAGAAAACTCCTCCCATTATCAAATGAGAACATGAATGTGCACATTTCGATTGAAATCACACTAAACAACAGTTAAAATCACAGATCTAGTACCTGGATGAGGGCGGTGAAGACAGCGAAGGCGACATACAGATCAATGATCTGTAATAAGAATCAAAGTGGGGTTAGAAAAAAGTAAAGATTTTTGGAGAAACGGAGAGGAAAAGAGAGAAGGAACCTTGAGATTTGTAGGGGTTGCGGAATAAGCAGACCAAAGAGCACGGAAAAGGTCTTGGGCATCCTTGCTGGTAGACCTTGCCATTTTCTCTATAAACTCTTTGGTGACTCACCAGACAACAAAGCCAAAACCCTCTTCTTCTACCTTCACGCCACTCTTCTCCAACACTACCTTCAAATCCACCTTTGAACTTAGTTCAACTCAATAATCCTCTAAAGTCGTCTCTTCCACCCTTAAAATCGTCTTTCCATACCAGTGGTTTTAGAGGTTTCAATGTTCAGTCCAAACATGGCCCTTTTTTGTCTCGGCCCAAATATGGCTAAAATAGGATATCCCAATTGTCTTGGGCTTAGGCCCGAGACCATAACCAAACGATTAAATTAAAAATAAAATAAAATAATCATTATTGGTTTAATTAATAAATAGTTTGTTCTCTTAAAAAAATTCTTAATTTTTTTTAGGGGAAGGATATTCTGACAACCAAGTTATGTTACTACCAAGTGACTACCAATCAATCTTACCGTTAGATAGATTATCTTGATCCAACCTATGAAGCACCAACACTTCAAAAACCCTGACGTGTCGTATCCGACACTTCCTGACACTCTCGGACACTCCCCGACACTCCAACACGCATTATAGAAATTCAAAAAAATGTTTAAAGGTTGTGTTGCGTTGAGTTTTTAGTTCCAACTATTAGATTCATTGGATTGCGATTACTATTTTATTGAGTTTAATATAAATATTTGGTATATTTTATGTTTCTTTGCAAAATTTATGAATATTATAAGTTTAAATTCATTTTTTTGTTAAATTATTAAATATTAAATATAATATACACTACATAAATTAAAAATATTATTTAATATCAAAACGTGTCCTAACGTGTCGAAATATAACATTTTTTAGAATTAACGTGTCGGAGTGTCGTGTCGTTTCGTGTCACGTGTCCCGTGTCGGTATCGGTGCTACATAGGATCCAACGATTATATTTATTTTCATCTTTGTATGGTCATGATCCCCATATTTAAAGTGAAAGCCTTAAATACGAGAAATCATAACCATACAAAGATGAAAATAAATATAAAGTATTAAATTTGGGAAATCATTACCATACAAAATGGAAATAAATATAACCGTTAGATCAAGATAATCGATCTAACGGTAAAATTGATTGGTAGTCACTTGGTATTAACATAACTTGGTTGTTATAATATCCTTCCTCATTTTTTTATAATAATTATTGGTTGATAAATAACTTGCTCTCTTAATAAGGTCTCGATTGGAGGCTTAAGAATAGAGAAAATAATATCAAGACAACCGCTCTTATAATAAATCCGATAATATTTAAATCAACATAATCGAATAACCCATGAATGTAACAGATACATACAATTAGATTGAATTTATAATCAAACCTGTCCAAATAATCCTATCTGAATCAATAAATGCATTTATGGAACTTATACATTTTTTTTTTTTTTATAACAAGGAACTTATATAATTTTGGAGGTATATGAATTCAATAAATAAATGAATAATAATAAAATTAATTAGCTTAAGCCTTATTGTTATAATAAAAAATCAAATTACCAAAAAAAAATCACGATGACAAATTGCAATATAGAAAGAGAAAATGGAAAGAAATGGAGAAGAGAAACAATAGAATGAGGAGAACATTAGGAAGATCCACCAAAATGTCACAAAATTTTTATTCAAATACAACGTAAATAGTACTTCTTCATTAATATCATGAAATTAATTATAGGCGATGAAATTCGCTAATTATCATAACAAATTACATCATGAAATTATAGGTGATAAAATTCACTATCGCTATTTGTCATAAAAAATTACATCACATATTTGACTATTCCCGTGAGATTTGAATAAATCATTTCGGCCAAAAAGTGTCATTTTTGTTCACTATTGTAGAAGATTAGTAGGCAATCAATTGTCAAACGAGTGGTTTTGGAAATTATGGGAGGACCAAATTATGTGTCCCTTAAATTTAGCGTGGTGGATGGGCGTGGTGGATGGTTCAAGTTTCTTTCTCTGTGCTTCCTTCTACAACACCTTTAGTTACTTCATCTTCATGTGCTAAGTGCGTAAGCTGAACTCATCCCCTCCAAACCAAAATGGCGTCGTTTTTGTCTCTACCTGCAATTTCCGCTCGTCCCATTCCACGTGCCTTCTCTCTCAAAGGATCTTTCTTTCCAACTCCAACCACCTTGCATTTCAAAAATAACCGGTTGGTAATTCAATCCCCTCTCCCAAGCTCTGAACTTTCTTTTTCTTTCTTTTTTGCCTCTTTGGGTTTCAATTTGCTTCCCTCCCTCTTTCAATTCTTCATGTTTTCTGCTATTTTATAGTGTTTTGAACATGGAGCCATGAGATTAGTGTACTGGGGTTCTTTGTTTGTTCGGTGATAGATGATGATTCACAATCATCAATGAGTTTTAGTGTGAAACAGGAAGATATGTTTTGCAAAATAAATTTCAGACGTGGTCAGTGAAAAAAAGTTTAAGCTTCTGATTTTCATTTTAGGTTTATATTTATCTCATTTAATATTGAGATAACACATTTTCCAACACACACATACACAGTAACAAAGATGGGTCCCACTTTTATTTTTTCTCTCTCTCCAATAATTTGTGGCCCCTCTTGATATTTTGTTTCACCAACGTAGGATATCTTATCTGCGTCAACATAAGAAAAATATTTCCCATTCATTTTATCATGATTAATGTGTAGTCTAAGGATTTTAGATGTTTGGTTTAGGACAGTATTTACGTTAAATGGGAACCTACGGGTGAATTGGATGGTGAAATGGAGTGGTGAGATTTCAGGATATTAGAGGTTAAGCCATGAGATATTCAAACATTGTTTCAAAGGTTAACCAAGTGAAGCTTTTTCAGAAACGAAATTGTCTCATTTAACAAGATCCAATTATTTAGCTTGGACTATAAGCATTTGGTATTGAGTAAGGAAAGTACTTTTTGTTATAGGCTACTTCACTTCCCTTCCACATTCTCTAGTATGGTACCTAAATTAGTCTATCTTGTCTTGCAGTGTGCCAACTTTTTCGTTATGATTATCTATTCTCTTTAAATTCTTGGTGTTGCATGTGACAAACATTACTTGCATTAAGCTCAGGTGGCCTCTGCATCCAGATACTGATCCATGTTGCCAGCTATGTAGTGATAGTTATTCCTTTGCTTTACGGGTCTTGACTGTTTTATGATCCAAGACTCGATTTGAATATACATGATATGTCCTCTAATGGTATATATGTATTTTTCTGCAGGTTTGCAGTTAAATGCAGATATGCAGAAGCAGGTGTCGGGGTCGATTCTACGTCTACCACTATAGATGTTGTGGCTGATGTTAAAAGTGAACGGGTATGTACACACAACCCACTGTTTTTTAATCATTTGGGATTATTCTTAAACTATGCATTTTTGAATATTTTTTGCAAAACCATTCTTGCGTAAATGTCTTTCTTTGTAGATTGTAGTCTTAGGAGGCAGTGGCTTTGTTGGTTCTGCCATATGCAAGGCAGCAGTATCCAAGGGCATAGAAGTCATAAGCCTAAGCAGGTTATTGAAATGTTTAACTAATTGGTTAACCTGTCTTTCTGTCTGTCTCTTCCTCTCTGTATATTGTTTTAGGGATTTAACTGACATTTTGTTTTACAGGTCAGGACGACCAACTTACCCGGATGCATGGGTAGACCAGGTTACTTGGATTTCAGGCATGTTAACTTAACCTAATTCTAAACAGATACATGATTTTTTTTCTTGTAATTGGTTAAGGGCATCCAAGCATAGATGGGAAAAGGGCAGGGAGAGAATAAACACCATAAAAACCAATACAAATCAATTGTAGGGAAGAGTACTTTATTAATACCAGTAAAGATACATACACATTGACACTCATTCCGTATCATTCACTTGTGTTTATGTTCAGAATTTCAGATATTTCTCTGTTGCATTTCACTTTGTGCTTGTGCTTGTGTCCTTTGGTTGATAAAAAAAAAAAATGTGTACCCAAGTTCAACAATCATGGCACAATCATAGGGCATAGCTTTACAGTTTTGAAGTTCGAATTAACCATTTGAATACATGTCAATTCTGTTTATTATGAATTTGCGGTACTAACTCTATGATAAAATACGTTTTCCTTTAAATACTTCTGCAGATATTTGTACTCTCTTATTTGACCAAATAAAATATAATGTCAATCTTATCTTCTTTACGGTACCTTACAAACTGTTGGAGTATATAATATTAGCCTGAAGATACACAGGCCAGGTATAATCTGATAAATAAGGTCTTATCGTTCCCTCTGATCAGAAAATTACAACATGATTATTCCTTTTATATTTACAAATCTACAATAATTACGCAATTATTCCTTTAATATTTACAACATTCAGGCCGATTTGTAAGAATATAAAAATCATAACAATATCATTGAATCCAGATAGTGAGATATATAAAAAATAATGTGTTGTGACATGTAAGAAACTCTCAAGTGATTTCTTCAAAAAAGATTCTGGAGGGAATTTCAGTATTATGCCTAATGTGCAGGAGATGTTTTTTATGTAAACTGGGACGAAGTACTCGGTGGAGCTACTGCAGTGGTTTCAACCCTTGGAGGTTTTGGGACTGAGGAACAAATGAGAAAGATTAATGGCGAGGCTAATGTTGTGGCTGTGAATGCTGCAAAGGAATTTGGTGAGCCATCTCATTGAGCATTAATTTGAAGTTAAATTCACTTACATTTAGCTTTCATCATTCATATTACTCTACATTTTAGCCATAGACTTTCATGCATACCCTTCCATGAAGCAAGACATATCCTTTTGAGAGCAATGTTGTCTGTATTTTATAAGGCAAGCCTCATTCTAATTTCCATTACCCAATCATCATATATTACCACTAATGTCCTTCTTTATTTGAAGTGTGAAGTGCATTGAAGTGTCTGATAGTGTCACTACGTCAAGTAGATTACAATTATTTACAAGAAAAGTATGTTATTAGATCCTAAAGTGATTTCTAGAGTTCTGTTTTTAAAGAGCTGCTACTCTTTATCTGTAACTTGGTTGAACTCTGGAATTTGCTATGATTTATTTCTGTCTTGAGAATGTTTATGGATCTGATGAAGGATAGGTGGAATTAATCCACATACAACAATATTTTTTAATTTCAATCTACATTATTTGCAGTTGTGACTGAAAATTTGATCAAGTAATAAGAGCAAGAGTGTGAGTTTTGATAATTAATTGTAATAATGGTGTCTTTGATGTCATGCGTTTATTAAGTATTGCTGTTGAGCAATGAATTAATGGAAGATAAAGGAAATAGTTTGATGTGGACTGATGAGCAGCTCACTTTGACTTATCAGTTACCTCAGAAAAACCATAGGCTCTTTCCCATTCTTCAGCAAGTTCGTTTTGTGCAAAAGTACTTAGCACATTGCAATGTATCTTCACGTTTCAGCTGGTTGGTTTGAATTAGTAGTTGCTGTAAGCCATTATTTTGTATTCTAGTTCAATCCAAACAGAATCTAGTTTAGTGCATATGTCTTTGGATTAAGTACATTCTGTTTGGGATATTTCTTCCTTATGGTGCTTTGAATTTGTGTGTGCAGCCAAACATTAATAACTTTATGCTCTAATGATTGCAGAAAGTTGTCCAAAGTAAACAAAATATGATGTTTTTCAACCAATTAAGTTCCTAGATTAAGGTTATCCTTTAATTAATTCCCCAAAATCCGAGTAAACCACGGTTCCCGGAAACGAACAATCATCAAATGTTATGAATGACTATTATAAGCCTATTCCATAATAGAAGGCATTGGATATCAATTCTCACCCCTTTTTTCGCCTTGCAGGAATTCCCAAATTCATCTTGATCTCAGTTCATGATTACAACTTACCATCATTTTTACTTTCATCTGGGTACTTCACCGGAAAGAGGAAAGCAGAATCTGAGGTTCTCTCCAAATACCCCAATTCAGGTAATTATTCCATGCCTTTCATGATCTTGAAACTAATTAGTATTTGAGTTTTGTACACAAGGACCTCAGCTTAAACCTATTTGCAAATAGCATCACCTGATATGCAAATGAGTCAATTGGTTGAAGTGATTATTTTTAAACAAATAGAATCAAAGCTCATTGAGGATCCAGCAATAGGATGTATGTAAGATGAATATCATGCTTTTGAAGGATACAAAGCTAACTAACTAAATGGATAGCTCTAGCTGTTTTTGTTGACTTGCATTGTTTGACAGTTCACTTAGATTGCAACATCTTCAGGTATTGTCTTAAGACCTGCTTTCATATATGGGAAAAGGAGAGTGGATGGTTTCGAGCTTCCTTTGGATTTGGTAGGTGAACCAGCAGAGAGAATTCTACGAGCAGCAGAGAACTTCACCAAACCTTTAAGCTCTCTTCCAGCATCTGATCTACTCTTGGCTCCACCTATCAGTGTTGATGATGTTGCATTGGCTGTTATCAATGGTGTCACAGACGATGACTTCTTTGGTATTTTTACAATTGACCAGATCAAGGAAGCTGCTGAAAAGATGCGGGTATGATCCACACACGAGTGGAGTCAAAGGAGAAGTTGTACAAAACCAAAAGCATCTATTTCGTCTTGCTTGCTGTATTTGGTCCGTACCAGACATTAAAGAATGGCCTTGATTCTTAATTAACATAAAAGCATGTCTAGGAAGCAATTTTTTTAAAAAAGCAAGTAAAGAAAACAAAAAATAGAAATAAAATAATGAACGAGTTCCCCACTTTAATAACTCATTTTAATAGAAGCATTAACAATTGCTTTTTATGTGAAATAATGTTTAATAGAAGCATTAACAACTGTTTTTTATGTAAAAAAGGATTTCAAAGAAAAAAAATCATCAGTATTTATAATTATAACTCATTCTAGTATCCGTACTATTAGCCCACATTGGAGTGTTGTTTTGTTAGGGGCATGCATCTTGTAAAACAAACAAGACCAATTTCCAGATTTTAGTTGGGCAAATTACATGATTCCACCCCTTAGCGGCTTTTTTCAAAAAGCCATTTTGTAATTTCAATTAAAACAAATACTCACTTTATATTATAATATTGTATTAATTAAACATATTTATTAATTTTAAGATAAAATTAACTCTATCCTTAATTATCACAACCATAGCTGCTCAGCCTTCGTCATCAACCACCTTTTACTGCTCATCCTTGTTTAAATGAAAAAGAAAAATGGTGATCCCCATCAACCAAGATTTTTGTTTTCTTGCTAATTCCCATAACCTCCTTATTCGGTGATATGCTGCATATTTGGCATCACCATATATCCCCTTAACTACCAAAATTGTAAAAAAAAATGCTTGATTCCGTGCTTCTCACGCTTTTCTTGCTAATGAGCGTTTTCTTCATTATTTTATTTTTTTGAAATATTTCAATCAATTCATTGTTTTGCGACTAATCCCATTCAGGACGAGTCTCGAGATTAAGACTTTAAATCCCTCTTAAAGACGGTATTGGAAAGGATCGAACACATACTCTCATCTTCTATCTGCTCCATTCTCTGACACTAATTGAACTACCATTATTTGATATTGTCTCCATTATTTACATTCTTTTGTGGTATGTCACAACCCACCAGCTCGAAATTAGGCTACCGGCTAAGTCGGTCTCATGTAAGGTGTTGTTCCTCTCAGAGTTTGATAAATTGCCCAAAATCACAGTAAAATAGCTTGTCATGGGAACAACATGCACCATGTGCCTTGATGAGATGGGACCAAGCAACTGGCATGACCAATTCGAGGGATTTTTCTAATGTGCTCCAGGAGCACAACACTATTTCATGATCATTTACTATAAAGGGAAGTTTTCTTCCATTTATACTCTTTCCTTTTTCCAAAATTTCATATCAATCCTTTTTTTCTTCCTATTTTTAGAAAGGGAGTACAAGCTCCGGAGCATGTTAACGAGCTCTGATTCCATGTTGCAACCACGGGTTCCATTTGGAATGCGCTTGCACACGGCTTTTTGATCACCCTCTCTGCCCTATTTGAGAACCAAACTGAGGAATCACACAATGCGATCAAAGTTTTTTTAGTATTATTATTTAACCCGGGATGGACTGGCAATAATAGCGGAGGCTGCAGCTATGGATGTGGTGATTAGGAACAAGGTTAAGTTTATCTTAAAACTAATTAATATGTTTAATTAATTCAATGTTACAGTGTAAGGCGAGAAATCATTTAATTAAAAGTACAAGGTGACTTTTTGAAAAAAACACCTATCACCTATGTATGGGGTGATATCATGTAATTTGTCTATTTTAGTTGTAAAGAATCTTGGGATACACCACCCCAAAAGCTAGCTCAAAGAGTGAGAGTGCCCAAAGCCTTATAAAGGTCACATTAGTTGTTCATCCAACCAATGTGGGACTACATATCTCAACACGCCCCCTCACACGAGAGCCCATTGAACTTGAAAAGTGGATAATGCAACAGGCCCAACCTACCTGTGCTAAGAGAGTCCACGAGAGAAAGTGAGGGACGACGAGGCTCTGATACCCTGTAAAGAACTTTGGGATACACCACCCCAAAAGCTAGCTCAAAAGGTGGGAGTGCCTAAGGCCTTATAAAGGCCACATTAATTGTTCATCCAACCAATATGGGACTACATATCTCAATATTAGTTTTTCAATTCAGAACCGTAAATTGGAAACAAATATTGCAAATCGATACTTGATGCATCGACTAATAACTATTGGCAAGAAACATTTCCCTTATGAAACGTCTCAAATTCAATTTGGAAATAGAAAAATGGATAAGAGTTGGGAAAGCCACTTCCTATATAGGTATAACAATACTTAAATCGGAATAATTGGATTTTAGATGAACTGCTTGAATATATATAGAAAGGAAATATCCGTTTATAAACTTCTTTTATAAATTTTTGCAAATTACACTATGTATTCCCGGAAATACCTAGTGTACTTTCGAAAATATATAGTTTAATTTGTAAGAATTTATAAACAAAAAGTTTGTAATATACATATATATAATGCACTTTTTGCCTTAGGAGATGTTACTTCAACTTTGCCATTAACGCATGCATGGTTGCGCTTCTATATGCCATCACATAGACCAGCAAGTACATATATATATATATATATATATATATATATATATATATATATATATATATGATGCACTTTTTACCTTAGGAGATGTTACTTCAACTTTGCCATTAACGCATGCATGGTTGCGCTTATATATGCCATCACATAGACCAGCAAGTACATTTTAACACTCTGTGTGCTATAATGTCAACTATGAAATGAGCAACAAAAAGTCAAGCCATCACTCCTCCCTGGCTAATGTCAACTATGAAAACAGAGATGTAAAACAACTAAGCAAACTGACTTGTGCATTTTAAGATCTCTGGCATTCAACACCAAACTGGGGCAACATATTCATGTCTGCAGTTAAGGGCAAAATCATTCCCTAAAATATGTCCAGTAAAATCTTGCTACAAAAACTTGCAGCAAGAATCAAAATTCATAACAAGCCAGCAACTCCAATTAGATCGAAATACCAGCATTCTTCTGATTTCCCAAAGATGTGAAAGTGTATATCAATTACCTAACTGTTTAGTATACTGACAAAACTTGTATAAACACTTTTTGCCTCCACTTGAAGATATAGGGATTAGGGAGTTTATTTTTGTCTTCTGTTTTCAATGGATTGTTCAACAAGATACCTGTTATCATCATAGCTCTCATCATTATGCAAAGAACAAGTAGACGATAGGCATAAAGATTAATTTCACTTGACAGTGCAATATATCAAGAGGTTATCTTCCCAAACCCTATATGTTAAAAAAAAAGTTCAGCAGAGATTACATTTGACTTTGACTAAAACGGTGGTTAAAGAGCTTCGTCAACCAAATACCAAAACAATCCAGAAATAAACAAAAAACAAATAAGATTTATCAATTACCTATGAAAAATGTACTAAGATTTATCACAAATAAGACTTTGATAAACACTTACTTTCCAGTATAGAAGCCAGCAGAATACCAAGCATTCAAAACAGCAGTAAGGTCACTCTCTGAACCATTAACTTGTTCAGGTTCAGAATTGTTTCTCTCTTTCTCTGAATTGCATGTAACAAACCCAGATATCACAATTATATAGAGTACCATATGCACCCAAGAAAAGCTAGAGAGTAATGAAGTAAAGACATGCATATCGACAATAAAGTAAAGCCGATGAAACACAGAAAGGTAAGGTGGACGCGAAGCATTTATTGCCTGTTACAGTTTTATTAACCAAGTGAACCAAACCTAAGAAACAAAGACATAATAATACAGCATGTTAATTATTTAAGATCCAACAGGAACTAATACAGCTGATAGCATTCTTTTATAAAAATGAAGTGATCACAAGTTATGATAGCTACATCAGAAATAGAATTTGTGTCTTAACTCATCAAATTAAATGACAATGGCTAATAAAAAAAACAACATATAACACAAACATCAAAAAAGTTTTTTCAGCTGATGCTAGCACCAAAGTTAACAAAATATGCATCTAAATTATCAGCCGGCGGCCCTACAGTTGCACAATAAATCCAAGATCACAAAAAGAAAATTGACATGGATTTTAGTTTGAGAGGTTTAAAAAGTAGCCTTTTGGTGCAAAAAAAAGAAGAAGAAAAAAAGATTCCAGCTTTGACTCAATTAAAGGTGTTTATAAAACCATTATTTTGGCACTTTCTTGTTTTTTATATATGAAAGAATTGGTACATTCTTGAAATTATTTTCTCCTTGCTGCAACAAAATGGCTTAAGGAGCATCAATATTAAACACAAAAAAACACATTTATGAGCATGAGAGAATCAATACATTTAAGAACAAAAACATGAGAGGCAATATTGTTCATTAATTTCGATTAACTTGACAGCAACTAAGATATTCATACACTTGTCTATTTATAGGTAGACATGCTTACCTTCATTTACATTAAAATCACCAGAAATGGTTGTTCTGATAGTAGATAATGCCTTCTCTGCTGCTCCCATTGCCATTTCTCGGATTTTACCATCTTCACAAGGAAATAACGTTTTATGATCCATTTCCACAGTGTGATTGTTACAAGGTTTACCAGCACGTGGTCCACCCAGAGAATAACCAGGAGTTGATGTGCATGGAGCCAACGAACATTGACTAAAACATGGGCAACATGAACAGACTACATTTGGATCAGAAACTTGGTGTGTAGAAATTGAATAATCTTGAGAATTAGAATATGGTACAGCAGAACTGGAAACAGTAGCCACATATTGGTGATTCCAACCAGCATATTGATTAAGTTGCTCCAAAATCTTCAGCCTTTTCTCCTCAAGTTCATAGTACTGCCCAACTAACAGATTATAATCATCTACACCTTGTGCATATGCATAACCGCTATGCGCATTCTGGATGTCTTGACCACTTATTGAATCTAGACAAGGTTGGTCTACTAGTGAACCCGCATGATCATTTTCTTCAAACTTTGACGCATGACTAGTCTCACCTGAATCAGGCACATCAATAGCTGGAATATTGCTTTTCTTGTCAGCATCCCTGTGTTCAATAAAGCAAAATAGATTGTGAAAATTTGAGAGAAAAAATAAAATAAAAAGGCCCAGATAACTAATATCTACGAGGAAGACATAAAAGATGACAACCAAAGACCTGGTGTTTTTTAGCTCATCCAGTTTGGAAAATAAAAAATAAAAAAAATTGTGTATTTTAAGCCTTAAAATGTGAATTGCCTATCTGTCATTGCATTGACATCAATAATCATCTAGAGTTACCTTTTCTCTTGGCGACATCTTGTTTTAGGTTATGATGATTTATGCCTAAAAAGTTATTTTGAAAAGCAAAGAGGCTCGATTTTACAACATAAATAGTAGAACTATATAAACACAAAAATTAAGTTGTCCAGGGGCACAGCATCTTGAGGCACCTCCAATGGCTATAGTAACAGAGACAGCTTGCTACATGTTTGAGAAATATAACTTTATGCATAACTTGATAATCAAATTTGATAAACTTTAATAAATATGAAGATGGTAGCAATTTCACGCAAGTTCAATTCTACCTTGTAGTCTCAACATTAGAGTCATTTTCATCGATCACTCTCTCAGCCTCAGCAGAGCTATCTTTGTGTTTGCTGCTGCCATGCATTTTCTGTGACTAAGTTGTGAATTTCTCAGATTAACACCGAATTTCGCGAAAAAGTAAAGTTACGAAATGATTTGGAACTCAACTAATTGAAGAAGAAGAAGAAGAAGAATAAAGAAATAGAAAAAGGGGGATTGAGAGTGAAGAGAACCTTGTAAGTAGTAATAGCGTGGTCGAAGGCATTGATGAGAGCTGAATCGTCCCATAGATCTCCCTCCTTCCCCATTCTTACAAAAGCCTCGACCTCGCACTGACCTTATTCCTAAACCCTCTCCAATTCTTACGAGATGGAGCATTACCACAATTTTCCACTACCAAATTTATTATATATCTGATCACTATTAAATTGATATTTTCTCTTTTTCAAAATTTTTTAACATTCTCTCATGGTAATGTGATTAGAATATCCTCACTTATATTATATTATCCTGAGAGAAAGGTTATATTAATAAATATTTTTTATATAAATTTAATTAAATATTTTTTATATACAAATTTACAAATTATCCTATATCTTATCGCTAAAACTTTATTTAAAATATCTTTATCGGTAAGGTATAGTTTAATTTGTAAATAAAAAAAAATTATATATAATTTTTTCCCTTATTATTATTTGAGAAAAGTAAAAAAAAAAAAAAATCGTGGTTTGTTCCAAGATCATGAATATATTTTTTTGAGAAAAAATATGTATCGTTTAAAAGGATATAAAATTGTTTATCAAAAAGAAAAAAATGATATAAAATGGTATCATTTTAAGTGAGAGAAAAATATAGATAAAGGAAGAGAGAAAGTTGATAAAAAAATATGGGAAATACTACTCTCATTTTACATGAGATAATTATCTACTTTTCTCTCACTTCGAAAATCGTGCCCCTTCTTTTTTTCTTTTTTGCTTTTAAATAACGGGCCCTACTTGGATTCTCTCTGTAACATGAGAGAATTACTCTCATGTTACATGAAAGTAATATTACCCAAAAAATATAAAGGTATGGATCTCACCTCTTTGTGAGAGTAAAATGACATAAGTTATGTCATTTAAAAGGACAAATAATTTTCCCTATTTATTTTCTATTATTTTTCTTCATAAGTTCATCTTTAACTTATTTTAAATATTAGATTAATTTTCACCACAAAAAAAATATTGGATTAATTTATATATTGTATCCTGATTAGCAAATAAAAAACATAGACGATTAAAAAAATACAATAGGATAAGTGGGGTAAAATATTAAATCAAAGGGGAAATTTTAAATATTTTCTTTGCAATAATTAAAAGGAAAAAACAAAATTGAAGTGAGAAACAATATAAAACTGAACAAGCTAATGAGATATTTGAACAATATAAATCACGAGTATTATATTCCACATCTACTATAATTGGTTGCCCAAAAACAAGTTTTAATGCCTCCTTGTGAAAAATAAAATAAAAGATTATGACGATCATCGTAATATTTTTTAGCATTCTTCTTATTTTTTTTTTTTTTTTTTTTTATATATAGCATTCTTATAATTTACTTTAAATTATAAATAGTTAATATAAATTTCTTATTTAATTATAAAATATAAATATATTTATTAATGGTGCTTTATTTCTATTTTTTATTTTTTAAATATTATTTTTTAATTTGTTAAAAAATAAATAGATAAAATTAAAATAGAATAAATCAAACTATCAGTATAATAATATTATTTTCTTTAGCAACTATCTACGTGTATAACAATGATATATTCAAATATAATGATCAACACAAATAAAAGACACATATAAATGACAAGCATAAAAGAAACATGTGAGTGATAATTGAATAAAGCGAAAAATAAATCTTATGTCGTAGGGGAATTCAAATCTCATGTCATAGATACATGAAGTGTGGGACCTACCTATTTAAAAAAAATAAAAAACAAAAAAAAAGTGGCACACCTTTTTATGGTAAGTGTAGGAAGGGTTTGTTTTCTCATGCAACATGAGAAAAACAAACCCCTTGAATAAAACACTCTTGTGAACCAAATCCATAATAGGCACAAATGCACTATTAAGAACCTATCTTATTTGAGGGACTACTTAATGGACTAGGCTGAGAGAGTAACAAATATAGTATTAAGTCCATTTACTTTCTTGTAAGCCCATTATTTCAGTTGATCATGTTAAAAGTGAGTCATGAATGAAAGGCATAACAAAATTGTTGAATCTTCTTTCTCTCTTTTCTCTCTCATCTCTCGTTTATGTTATTTGCCTACTATATTTTGATGCTTTCATCACATCTCACCCTCATATGGCTGAGAACACACGCTTCATGACCCCAACCTACGTCTTGAGAATTTGGAGTAGCAGTTCAGTGTTGTTGAACTACTCCGCGAACAACAGTACCTCGGTTTGTAGGAATCCCATACCCAGCTCCAAGAATCTCTGGATCATCAGCTCATTGTTCTTCGTCGACACATTGCGCAACTCATGGAACTGCAACAATCCTAGGGAACCCCTGACCATCCTGGTGATTCTTCACACTCTAGCATTTTGGGCACCGGTCCAGGAACCCCTCGTCCTCGCCAATTGAAACTCAACTTCCATTGCTTCTCCGGTGGCGATCCATCTACTTGGATCTTTGCAGCAAATCATTATTTCCACTACAACAACATTGCTGATGCAGATCGGTTGACTGTGGCTTCCTTCCACTTAGACCTACCTGCCTCTTGCTAGTTTCAGGGCCTTTTCAACGATAGCTTACTTCCTGATTGGAACACCTTTGTCACTACCTTGCATCGTCGTTTTGGCCCCCTGACTTCGACGACACTGTTGGCTCACTTGTTAAACTATAACATACAGCTTCTGTTGCTTCTTATCAAGCTTCTTTTGAGGCGCTGGCTTGTCCCGTTCTAGGTTTGTCTATGACGTTATGCCACAACATTTTTATTTCAGGCCTTAAGCCTCACATTAGACGAATCGTGCTAACTAATCACCCTAATGATCTTCACGAGGCATTTGCCTTGGCTAAGGTTTATGAGTACCAATTCACAAATGCTAAATCCCAGAAACCCTGGACACTTAAACCTTATTTTCAAACCCAGAATTCCACTACCCCTTTAACTCTTCCACCACCTAAGCCCACTAATCTCATTCCTACCATACCTATCAAACAACTCACCCAAGCTGAAACGCAGGCCCGCAAAGAGAAAAACTTCTGTTATAATTGTGATGAGCGTTATGTATTTGGCCATAAATGTAAAGGCAAAGCCACATTATTATATATGGAAGGTATAGAGGATGAGCCAAATGACATCCTATATCTACCTGAACCTGCATTAGATTCCCCGATCTTTGCCTGATCCACCGTTTGAAATCAATTTTAATGTCCTGTTTGGCCATCATTCTGCTCGTTCTTTTCATCTTACTGGCTTTATTGGCAGCAAACTGGTTCAAGTGGTGATAGATGGTGGAAGCACTCATTATTTCATTACCAAACGCATGGCCACATTTCTTTCTCTTTGTCTTTGCAGTATTAACCCATTTGTGGTGCAGGTTGGTAACGGAGATAGTTTATCCTGCAGGGCATCATCCTATGGGGTACCACTAAGCCTCCAATCTTATGTCTTTTCTTTGGATTTATATATCTTAGACCTCGAGGGAGCTAATATTATGCTCGACATACAATGGCTTGCCATTTTCGAACTTATAGTCACTGATTATGCTCGTCTCACCATGACTTTCCAATTTGACAATACTCCAATCACTTTACAAAGAAACATTAACCTCATCCTTGACATCGTCTCGTCTTCTCAGCTTAACAAAATGGTCGCCTTAGACTCTATCTCAACCTGTTACATGTGCCTTACTATTACTTCTCCCCAACCCTCACCCACCCATATTGACCACAAACCTAACCTATAGGAGAAAAGCGAGTTCTTTCAAGCTAGGGTTATTAACAAAATGCATAAGATAATGCAAGTAAAAGAGTAAGTCCATAACAGAGCTTTTATAGGGATTTCTATTTTACTTTGTAATTTAATATTATTATTATTATTAGGAAAATTAATAACTCAAAATATTTTTCGGCCACCCTCCCATTATAAATATAAGTAAAAATACTGACACTCACTCACTTTTACCTTAATTTAATTTCAAAATCTTAAATGAGGGAATAAAAAATTGGAAGTGTTCAGTTTTGTGTCTCTCGTTCTCTCTTTCTAACCCAATACTAAAATGCTTTTGCCATTCTTGTGTCCTTACCTCCCCCTAGACCTACCAACCAACACATCAACCTTCTACCCAACACCAAACTGGTCCAAGTTAAACCTTACCACTACCCCCGTTTCCAGAAGACCGAAATTGAAAAGATTGTTAAAGAGATGTTGACCTCGGGAGTTATTATGCTTAGCCAATCAACTTTCAGCTCTTCGGTCTTATTAGTTAAAAAATGATGAGATATGGCATTTTTGTGTTGACTACAGGCCCTAAATGTTATTACTATTCGAGACAAGTTTCTCATTCCCACTATGGATGAATTATTCAGGGCTAAGGTATTCTCTAAGCTAGACCTCAAATTTGGATTCCATCAAATCCTGATGCACCTTTCCAATATCCATAAGACAGTCTTCCGTACCCACCAAGGACCCTATGAGTTCCTGGTGATGACCTTCGACCTCACAAATGCGTCTTTTACTTTCCAGGCAACAATGAATCAGGTCTTTGCTGATTTCCTACATCGCTTTGTGGTTATTTTCTTTGTTGACATCTTAGTAACCCATCATTACCGGATCACCTATATCACTTGCAGCATGTGCTGACCACTCTCTGAAATCATTGTTTATTTGCTAAGCGCTCCAAATGTTCTTTTGCCATTCCAGAAATTCATTTCTTGGGTCATATCGTGTCAACCAAGGGAGTTGCTCCCAACCCGTTTAAAGTCCAAGCATTTATTGAATGGATAGTTCCCTCCATTGTATCTCAGGTCAAGGCTTTTCTCGAACTCTCGGGTTACTACCGTCGTTTTATCCGTAATTATGCCCATGTCGCTACCCCTTTAACAAACCTTTTGTCTCATAAAGGTTTTCATTGGTCCAATGATGCACAATAGGCCTTCCACCCTCTCAAGCAGCAACTTACTTCAACCCCAATCTTGGTCTTGCCAAACTTCACCCAGCCATTTGAGTTAGAAATTGATGCATCTGAACAGGGAATTAGTGCGGTTCTCTTGGAAAAATGACGTCTAGTGGCATTCTTTAGCCAGAAAATCTCACCCAAATGCATGCTATTACTTGTAGTGTAGCTAAATGGCGACAATATCTTATCTGAACTAACCAAGAAAGCTTGCATGATTTGATGTCGCATGTGATTTAAACGCCAGAATAACAAAAGTTTCTAGCTAAACTATTGGGTTACTCATACACAATAACATATAAGGTAGGGAAAACTAGTACAGTTGTTGACGCATTGTCACGACGGTTGCCTAGGGAAAATGAGCCCTCAATCTCTCAATTGACGGCCCTCAATGGACCAACTTCTCATTATGCCTCTGTTTTACACTATGAATTACAGCGGGATACGTACGTTGCAGAAATAATAAGGGGGATACAGTCATCCAAAACAAAGATAGGGGATTGGGTGTTTAAAGTTAGCATACTCTTCTATAAGAATCGACTTTATGTTCCTGGGAACTCTTCCTTGATTCCATCTCTTCTCCATGAGTTCCACTCCTCACTAGTGGGTGGCCACGTTGGTATTCATAAAACTTTAGCTCGCCTCTCGCATTTTTTCACATGGAAACAAATGAGAAGAGATGACAGTGACATTATAAAAAAATGACACTTGCCAACGAATTAAGTCACCTAACCACTCACATTTCGGGTTATTGCGGTCGTTGCCACCTCCGGACTCTGTATGGTCGAACCTCTCTATGGACTTTGTTACTTATTTATCCCCTGCCAAAGGCCACACCGTGATTTTGGTTGTTATGGACAGGCTCACCAAGGGAGTTCCCTTACCGACATATTACTCAACGTCTAAAGTCACTGAAGCTTTTTGGGAAGTAGTGGGTAAGGTCCATAGAACCCCCCTCGTTCCATTGTCTCAAACAACACCTTTTAGAAGACCTTATTCCATCTTCATAGAATGCTACTCAGGTAGAGTTCCTCCTATCATCCTGAGATGGATGGACAAATGAAGCGAGTTAATCGCAACCTAGAACAATATCTGCGAGCCTTTGCTTTTGAAAGCCCAAGATTGTGGCTCAAGTTCTTACCTTGGGCCGAATTTTATTATACTACGGCCTTTAATCGCTCCATCGGCACTTCCCCAATCTAGGCAACCTTTGGCCTACCACCCCTATGTCTGCTCAACTACTCTTTGGGTCTCACTTATGTTGAAGCCATGGATTCTACTATGACTCAAAGCGAGCAAATCCTCAATATATTGAGAACCCAGATAGCAAAGGCTCAAACATTAATGAAACAACAAAAGGATCTGAAATGGAAAGATTGTACCTTTAAGCCAGGAGACCTAGTCCTCTTTCGTTTACAGCCATACCATCACCTTTCCTTGGTCTTTTGTTATTCTTTTAAGCTCACGGCTAGATTCCATGGGCCATACAAGATCTTGGAGAAAACCGGTCAAGTGGTCTTTCATCTGGATCCCCCAAACGACTCTAAAGTTCACTCGGTGTTCTATGCTTCCCTCCTCCTACCGTATCATGCTCCCGTCAGCTTCATCGTTCACCATCTTCCCAAAATTGGAGATACCCTGCCACCGCGTCATGTTCCAGCAGTCATCGTCTCATAGCGCACCATTCTTCGTAATGGTTCTCCTATTGCTCAAGTCCTCGTTCAATGGTCATACTTCCCTTTTGACGATGCCACATGGGAAGATGCAAATGTTGTGTGACCTATCGCACTATGTATCATTTGATAATCCACTGAATCCCATATCCTTTGACCCAATCGAATTTCAAAAATGGAGGATTACCCAGTATATTTAGAATTTGATACCGAAATTGAAGGGTTAGTGTGAGCTTATCCATGCGGTTATGCACCCTTCGAATAGAGGAATCCATTTTCTGTCTCACACAGGTACACAATCTGGAAGAAAGTCCATATATGTACGCGGTTATTGATACACACACGCAAAACTCTTTACTGGACGATGCCATTAAGGAGATGCAAAATACACTCTTGGTTAACACTGAATATCCAGACACCAAAATGGGAACAACAATTTTAGATGAAAGTTCCAAGACTAACGTTAATGCTTTGCCAGCTTTCCCCACGTTGCTTTTTCGAAGGGCCAGTTGGATGTTGTGTTAACCAATCACAATCCTGAAGATGGATTTCCAACCAATCCGCTCGTACCATCACAGGCTCCTGTTATCCTCCCAACGGATAACTCTAAAATCAAAGGGACATCCTCCACTCAAGTTACTGGGCTTAACACTCATTCCATAATTAACCTTGAGAACAAGACTATTTCTAATGTGGTAGCGAATGTTGTGAGCCCATTCAGAATAGGCCCAAACGCACTACTAAGAACCCATCTTATTTGAGGGAGAGTGTAACAAATATAGTATTAAGTCCATTTAATTTCTAGTAAGCCCATTATTACATCTGATCATGTTAAAAGCGTGAGAAATCATGCATGAAAGACATAATATAATTGTTGAATCTCTCTTTGTCTCTCTCCCCCTCCTTCCTATTACTTTCCTGCTACAAACACCCTTTCTTTGCAATGTATATGCCTCGTTAGCTAGTTTTGTTTCAGATTTGTACTCACCTATTCTTTTATTTATTTTTTAATATTAAAGTGAAAAGTTTGAAGATCCTTTTATGGTTTAATATTTTATCACGTACTCTTTATACTTTTTTTTCCAGTCACTTACCTTTCTTATATATTTTTATTGTTCGCAAGACAAAATGAATAGATTAATATATAATATTTAATGTTTCAAAGATAAATTGATAGAAAAAATCACACGAAATGTAAATGATAGAAAAAAAAATATCAGGAAGTTTGTTGATTATAAAGTAAACCACAACCCAAAGGGTTTTTTCTGAACTTTTTCATTATTGTTAAGGAAAAGTATTATTAATTATTCAATTAATAATACTGGGCCCCGTTGGCCCTAGAGTGTCTGGAACCGAAGCGAGGCCCAGGGAATCCCAGCACGAGAGCCCAAAGGAGCGATCGAAAAGGATATGAAAATTAAGGAGGGGAATATTTCATGTGAAATATTTAAACTGACAATCAATGCCGGTTATTGAATCGATCAGATTGGGTCATTGGGTCAATCAATGCGGTTTCAATCGCATGACCCGAATATATATATATATTTTAATAGAAGAAAAAATAATAAAGAAAGAAGATATGAAAATATAAAATTCATTTCAAAATTATTGATTTTTTTTATTAAATCAACCCTTTCAGTTTCCATTCATGTACTAATAAATGGACTAATTAAATTGACTTTATCGATTGTACAGAGAGGACTCTGGCACTCTTCCATCATATCCTAATAAATAAATAATTTATTTATAGAAAATTAAAAAACTCATCCAGCTGTAATCAACCTTACGGGGAAATCAAGAGACTCACACCCTCAATCTCTTTGTTCACAACTTCACATCAGCGCAGAAAGCACCGTTCTTTCCCCCTTTTCCATTCTTCCATGTTTCTTTTTCTTCTATGGTTAGAACAAAGAAAACTCTGAATCCAGATCTGATTGGTGATGGTAGTACCGTTGAAATGGCGAACAACGCCTTCTTGACACATCTTTTGCAATGCATGTCCAGATTAAAAACATCAGGGGTGGGTCTGTCCTCTTTCTTGGCTCCTCCTTCGGGCTTTTTCTCAGTCTCATTCTTCGCCTGTTCTTTTTTGCTGCCTTTAAATTTGTTACTTTTCTGCTTCTTCACCTATCACATCGATGGAGTATTCTTCTTCTTTGTCTATCACAGATCTTGAAGATGTCCAGAAGAAGTTTGGGAAAGTTCATCACCGGTTGATTTGTTTGACCCCTGAGTCACCGGTTTAACCACTAACCGGCCGGTTCAACCCAATTCACACCGGTTCGTTTGCATATCCGATCTTTGTTGTTAACCGGACCGGTCACACCACCGGTTTACCGGTTTCCGGTTTGAACCGACCGGGCCGAGCCAGTTTTTATAACACTGCTGATAATGTCTAAGGAATAAGTTGTTCGGGAATTAATTTTATAATAAAATTTACGATAATACGTTGTGGAAGACAAAAGTAATAGCTGATTCAATAATATTTGTATTGTTTAGAAGTAGAAGAAGAAGAAGGAATTCCGACTTAGTTTATGTAACCGTAAAACGGTAAAAGTGTAAAATGGTTCAAATCATAATAGTATCGGTCATAAAAGCACCCTGGCACATTGTGGAACCTCAATTCACATAAACCCAACATTAAAAGATATTTTCAAAATCATAAAAAGGAAATGATATTTTTTTTTTTTACCAAACTCCTTTGGCACATGTGGTAAGGAGCCTGGGTCCCTTAATTAAAAAATAGGAAGTAGCTAACCAACTTCTGGGAGAGACATAATTGACTGCATGTGTATGAGGTAGGATCCTTTGACACCAGTGTCAAATTTGAAATTTAACACCTCACCTGAGAGCCATTAGATAAAAAAAGATCAACGTTGATCAACGACTCTGATTTGTAAGCATGTGACACCATTGATTTTTTTTGATCTAATGACTCTCAGGTGAGGTGTCAAAGGATCTTATATATATATATATATATATATATATATATATATATATATATATATATAGGGACAATATCATTTTATACTAGTGTAAGTTACACTCTCAATCTTGACCATTCATCTCACTTATATCTAAGGGCTCTAATTTTTTAATGATGTAAGCCATTGGATACAAGTGCATCAATGCTCAAGATTGAGTATAAGACTTCTAACTCTTACACTGGTATAAGAATATCCTGCCCTATATATATATAGGATCCTTTGACACCGGTATCAAAATTCAAATTTGACACCTCATCTAAGAGTCGTTTGATTAAAAAAGATCAACGGCTCTGATTTGTAAACATGTGACACCGTTGATCTTTTTTGATCTAACGGCTCTCAGATAAGGTGTCAAATTTAAATTTTGATACCGATGTCAAAAGATCCTACCTCATATAAATATATATATATATATATATATATATATATATATATATATATATATATATATATATATATATATATATAAAGTACCATCCATTTATCATAATTCATAGCAATTGCTTTTGCCTTCCCTTCTTAATATTTGACAAGTTTATATATGAAGTTTAATTTTATTCTTTGGGATACTATGAATTATCCATTAGTTCATCAATTATTTAACTAGTCCGATTTAAATTGGGTAAAATCACATGAGCGCAAAATTTTCACAATCAAATTTTAAAACAGTTATGTTTTTATTTACTATAGTTGATCAACAAGCTTGGTGGTATGAAGTATAACCTTTAAAACACATATGACAACTCGCCCTCATATTTCATCTCGACAAATATGTTTTTATTTTGATTGATTTATTAATTACTCAATTAATTTAATTCAAGTTCGCTAGAATTATAAGAGTGATAAAGAACACACTTTTATATTTAAGTATTGTCCCCTTGATAAAAGAATCCTATATTTTTCATTAAAATGAGAATTTTATCAATTTAATTTTTTATTTAAAAGTTATTATGATATAGATAACCGTTAGATGGACGAAAATTAACGGTTGAGATGGGAAGTAAGACTTGTAAGTCTTACTCTGAAGTCAAAAGATCCCTCCTCACACACACATATATATATATATATATATATGGGAAAGGATATTTTTTCACCTGTGTAAGAGTTAGAAGTCTTACACTCAATCTTGACCATTGATCCACTTGTATCCAATGGCTCACATTCTTAAAAAATTTGAGCTCTTAGATATAAGTGGGATCAACGGACAAGATTGAGAGTGTAACTTACACTGGTGTAAAATGATCTGACCCTATATATATATATATATATGGGCTTATCATTTCTCAAGCTGCCGGAAATAAAATTATCTCCGGCTATTAAATCATAACCGTACAAAGATGGATCAATGGTGATAAAGGAAGAGAGAGAAGAGGGGAATCATAACCATTCAAAGGTGAATCAATAAATATAAGGAAATAAATAATCAACACGACGTAGTTTTGGGTGGCCGGAGATGAATTTATCTCAAACAGCTTGAAAAATGTTTTTCCCTATATATATATGTGTGTGTGTGGAGGGTTCTTTTGACTCCAGAGTAAGACTTTTAAGTCTTACTCGCTATCTCAGCCGTTGATGGACGGAAATCAACCGTTGTTATTTATAGTGTAATTAATAAATAATTAATTAATATAACTTTCCTAAACTATAACCGTTGGATCGACGGAAATCAACGGCTAGGATGAAGAGTAAGACTTATAAATCTTAATCTGGAGTCAAATGATTCCTCCTATATATATATATATATATGTGTGTGATAAAGTGTAAAAAATGTATCAATTTTATCACTTGATAAAGAAAGACAAGAGTCTTCATCTACCATATATTTCTTTGTCCTTTCTTTTCATTTAATTTATATTCCTTTATTACCTCCACCTTTATATGAACATTAGTAACATACTAACATTTATATTTTATTTTAGAAACAGACACCAAAAGTTTCTATTAAAACAAATTAAACTTATTGATATTTTCATGGTTTCCACTTTTATTTATAACGAAACAATAAAATAAAAGAATTTTATACAATAAATAAATTAAAATCCAATCAGTGTACACTTTCATGCAGAAAATTTAACTGCGTGCATATAACGTTTGTCACATAATGCAAACTTAAATTGTATTATTATGACGCTATGTGTGTGACCTGAAAATTTAATTAAAAAATTAGATACTATAAAAAATAATCATTAAACAAATCGTAGGAATTTATTTAAAATAATGTAAAATTGTAATTATTTTTGGAAAATGAATGTAAAATTATATACACTAAGTACATGTTAAATATTCCGTTTAATAATAAATATTTAATAATTATTTTAAGGTAATTGACATAAAACTAATATAGTTACTAGATTTTGAATGATTTCCACTAAGGAGATAATATCCTAAACTACTTAAAATCCCAACTATATTATAAAAAAATGGCCATAAAAATAACTTGCATACATCACCTGGACCTAGGAGTTATGGAGAGGACAACATAGTACGTATGAATTTATTGCAATTACTATTACTAGTGTCCTACATATATATATGCCAGGATCTAAATGGCTCGTTGACCACAGTATTTATTGTTCATTTTTAATGATGCTTGTTGTTTCGAATCATGTAATGTTTTATTCCACACTATTACACACATAAAGAATAGAGACACGTCATCGCCTACAAAAATGTATAAATTTTAGAAAAAAACTAAAAAAAAAACCCTTCTAGTTTTACTTAATATAAAAGAAAACTCTATGTTTTTTTTTTTTTTTTTTATCAATTACCCTCTCTAGTTTCACCATGAATTAATTACCCCCTATGTTTTTTTTTTGGGTAATCACCCCCTATGTTTTTTTTCTTATCAATACCTCCACGTGTTTTCTCTTTTCATCAATTGTCCCCCTATTCTCATTTTTTAAAAGTATATTCTATCCTTTTTATAATCTTTATTTTCAAAATTACTTGTTTATCTTCTAATATATTTTTTTGATAAATTTTTACCTTCTAATATTATCTAGCCAAACAATAATAGTAAAGGAATAAATCACCAATACAAATACATAAATTATGGGATGATACTTGATTATACTATTGAACTTTATAATTTTTTGATTATATATATATATATATATATATATATATATATATATTCATAAATAAGTCAGACATAATAGAGCTTAGCTCAATTCATCTACCTTTTTTTTTTTTGGTGAAAAATTCATCTACCTCTTAATTGAGGTTTCTTACTTTTAGTTTTTTATATATTTAATCTCTTGAGTATGACTCTGATATAAAAAACACCTATATTTTTTTTTTCATAAAAGTGTCACTTACTTATTATCATATTTAATTTTCAGTGGCATTAAAATGGATAAATTGTATGACTTTAGGTTTTCTTAGGACAAATTGAATATATAAAGATGTCGCAATATTTTTCATTTTGTATAAAATATGGTTTATTTTATTTTGCGCTATAAATATTTTGGAATCTATAATTTTTATTTTATTTTATTAAAAATAGCATTTTTTAAAAAAATACTTATTTTTTTTAATAAAATTAAGTAATAGGTCTTCTGTAACATATTTTTATTACTGTGACCTTAGAATGAAATAATTCCCTCATTTTATACCATTTTTCCCCCAAAAATAAAAATTTAAATGTACAAAAAAAAGATAAACAAGAAATTTTGAAAAAAATTTATAATAAGGGTAGAATAGACTTTTTAAAAATGAGAATAAGGGGACAATTGATTAAAAGAGAAAACACAGGGTAATAATTGGTAAGAAATAAAGCATAAGGAGGTAATTGATTAGAATGAAACCACGTGAGGATAATTGATAAGAAAAAAATATAGATTTTTTTTTATTCTAAGTGAAACCACAAGGGATTTTTTGAACTTTTCTCTACGGAGACATTTGGTAGCCGGTATTTTTTCAGATTCCCGGAAATTGAATTTTTCTAAATTTTTAATTTTTGAATATTATTGTAAACTGAATGTTTTTATCGTATTTCTAAAAATTAAGATTCTCGGATAAAAAAAATTCCTCTACCAAACGCTCTCGAAATTTTATGCTAGCTCTTAATTATATCAAATAGAAAATCATTTTAAGTTGAATAATACCCAGACTATACATCAACACAACGACCTAAACAAATCGGATACTTTATATGTAATTTATTATTATTATTATTATTAAGCACGTGGATCAGGGATTATTCTAACTTAACCAGATTTACCGCTAAGAGATATTTACTGCCAATTAATTGAATAATTGATAAACTGATGTAAAGTAAGATAATTGTATTATTATTTTAAAAAAAAAGTAAGTTCAACACTCACATGGTTATATAAGTTTTTTGTTTTCCTTTTTAAAGAAAATGCAGTTTCATGACGTTAATCAATTGTGTAAACTTGTAAACCTTTTTTTTTTTTTTTTTTGGTAAAATGTAAACTTGTAACTTTATTTAAGTTATACTCTGCAAAGTTAGACCATAGTTGTACGCAGGGTCATTCAAAGTACAAACTACACATTTATATATGTTAATAAATGGGCTCATTATGGGACACAATTTAAGTCTTCATTTCTTTAATTTCTGATTCCCACATATATCCGGAAGGATAAATAAAGCCAATGTTATAAAAATTGACCCGGTTATCGAACCGGTCAGAGTGCTGGGTCATTGGATCACTGGTTCAACCGTTTGACCCGGATATATATATATATATATATATATATATATATATATATATATACTTTTTAATTTTTAATTTGGGATATTAGTTATAATTTTTTATTTTAAATTAAAATAAATATGAACATATTACCATTAATAAATGAAAATAAAGGTGCATGCCTGTAAATAAAAGAAAAAATGATACATGAAAAGATATGAAATTATAAAGGATTTCAAAATTATTAATTTTTTCTTATGGGTTTACAAGAAGTGTAAAATTAAACCTGGCCCATTTCACAAAATAAATTGAAGAGGCCCAATTTTCAAAACCCTAATTTTCCCGTTTCACATTCAACGTTGCCCTCCATACTTAGTTTTAGAAAAAAGCAGCAGCCTCGGGTTATCTTTTGCTGGTTTTAGCCAAAACCAGAAATGAAACCAACCTATAATCCAGCCGCCTCTGCCTCATGACCCCTAATCTGGTTTTCGCGTATTAGTCCTCGTAATCAGTGTTTAAAAATTCAGACCGGCCATTGACTCAGCCCAGGTCAAGGGTCACAGATTCGACACAGGGTGGTCACTAAAAGAATATAAATATATATTCTATATGAAAAATAGTAATTTCCAACTTCAAAACAAAACAAAAATAGTTCAATATGGTAAGATATGGATATCCAATTTTATTTTTTTTATAACACCAATTATTAGTTTTGGATCAATAAAGAAACTGTTCTAGAAAATAAAAAGTGGTTTGACATAAAACCGGTTTTTAGAAAAAACAATTTTTTAGATGTGGATCGTTTGGTTATCGATCAGTTTGAATCTTTTGGACATTTTGAACACCTCTAACAACTAACCCAATTTAAATTATTTTATTATGTTTTTAATAGATATTTGTTAGTGCATATGCACATAAATATAAAAATTAGAGAAATATGTGTTTGAAAAGTGAATGCAATCAAGCAATCAAAAATAAAATTGATGAACAAAAAAACGATGCAAATTAACATCAAATGAAAAAAATAAAATTCGAGCCCATTTATAACAACTCGTATTTCTAAGTTTAAATATTACTATGTTAAATGAGAATTAAAGGATATGATTAGTGAAAATCCTGAGTATAAGGCCAAAATACAAAGAAAGGGCAGGACGGTAATTAGCCATGCACACAACCCTAGGAAGATAAATTTGAGTAGAAGGTCTGAGATGATAAAAAGAACCCTGGAAATAGATTCAGAACGAAAAATTGAATGGATAGACAAGTTTTAGAAAAATCAGTGAATAGTATTTTTACCGGGTAAAAATACCGCGGTACGATTGCACCGTAAAATGTGCCGATTGAGTTTTGAGCTCTAGGTTTTAAATATGAGTTATAAATGATTTATAGAACTAGGGAATATGATTTCTGATAAAATTTGATAGAAATAAGTACGTTTGGGGAAGCGTGCCAACAGCTTAAAACAACATTTTCTCCGAACGACCGGAAAACTCCGGATTCATCTGATCAAGGGTAATTAAAGGACAATGGTTAATGTTAAACATTAGAGTTTCTAAATAGGTTATGAAATTATGGACTTTTAGTGGAATCAGAGGGAGTTTTGAATTAGTTTGAAATCGCGTGAGGTGGCGGTGAGACCCACCTCACTTAAGTCACTTAGGACACATGTGCATATGCACTATTCATCATCTCCCACCCTCACTCTCTCTCTCTCTCTCCAAAACTGTGACTTTCTCTCTCCTTACACAATTTCTCTTTCAAAATTTCATTTCACCATAACTTAGTCATTTTGGCACCAAATTCATTGATTCTTGTCTTGATACTTGATGGAAAACACCTTCTGAAGCCATTGGTGGTACTCTTAAGCCTTGAAACCCTCTCATTGGTGAGATTTTGGCAAAAATCAGCCACGAATTCTTGGAGAGATTTTGTGTTCATGGAGCTTCTAGGTGCTCCAATGGTGGAGTATGTTTAGGAGGAGCCTTGTGCCTTGCATTTGGGTAAGTTTCTTCACCATTTTAATGGTTGAATCTTTGGATTGTGTTTATGAACCCCAAAGGGGAAATTGATGAATTGTGATGTTAGAGAGCTCAAATGGAAAATGTGTATTAGATGATAATGTCTTAGAAGGATATGTTAGAGCTAAAAATGCCATGAAAATTATTGATGAAAATTGTGAAATTTTAACTTAGAAATTTTTAGGTTTGTCATGACTTTGAGTTTGGAAAATGTGATGGGATTGGATTGGTGAGTTGTTGGATGATTGTATGTTGATATAGTGGAATTGTATGAGGTGTGGAGTGGTTAAAATTGAGTGAAAATCCTTTGGAATGACATATGTTACAATTCGGCCATTTAGGGAATTTTGGGGGTTTGATGTTGTTGACATTGCTTGGATGATGTATCGTATTAAATGATATTTAGATGGGTTGTGTGGTAGTTGGAAAGTTAGAGAGTCAATGAAAAATGATTGATAGTGTTGAAAGTTGTTGCCTTGCTAACAGTTATGCAAGTATACGCGACAACGAGTAATATAGGATTTTTGTGAGTCCCAAATATCGTTCCCACAAGGACCTTTGGCGTGTGTAACTTGACTAGATTTTGTAATTGCTAAAACTAAATTTAATCTAAAAATGACGTAACAATAAAAAGAAACAAAATAATCTCAAAACCTGAGCTAAAATGCTACTGACTAGTGACACTAAGTACTTTTTTTTTTTTTTTATATGTTCAGATTTGATTTCTTGAACTGAAGATTGGAAAATGGAAAGAAAGCAAATTAAACATTTGATTGAAAAAGATTTTTATATAAAGAAATCCGTCAACAAAATTAGAAGTGAGATATTAAAAGTCAAATAAAAAAAAATCTGAGTTTTTTTCCGAAAAATAAGTTGTAAAAACAGGTTGAGTTTCGTTTACCCTCCCCAAACAGCCACTGAATGAGTGTTGATTACAAATCACTAAAAATTAATTCCCAAGTGATGGATTATTTATCATTGATCTTAATCTCTTAAAACCATTTTTTCTTAAACAAACATTTGCACATCTCTGTGCTAAATGAAGCAAAGACCCTTATAATTCCAAACCAAAATTACATGAAGGCTGTTCTCATCTCTGAGTAACATCCCTTGAGTGCTCTTGCACTTGAGTCCATGTGCTTAACACAGTTCTGAACTTAGTCACCTCTCAATGACTAATTCCCAAAATAATATCTACCATCAGGCCTTAACAATAGAATATTTTAAATTCAAACACAGTATTAAACAAAGGGAATCAACTTTTAACATAAGTAATTAACACACATTCATAACTGAGAGGTTCGGGTACCTACACCCAACCTTGAAAAGATTAGCTCCTATCCATAAGAATGGAGCTCAAAAACAACAAATGAAATTGGAAATCACAGAATCTTAATGTGCTGAAAAATAAACTACAACGCTGGTCCTAACAACTGGATTAACCACGGTGCTGTACCAACATGAGTAATTCCAAACATAAAGCAAACTTCATTCAGTACCAAAATAAAGAAAATAAAACTAAACGCAGAACAATATACAGCCAAATAAAAATAAAAATAGCAGAAGAGGACCCCCACTCACTATTTCTCTTCCTTTTATAGCTCTCCTTCTTCGCATGTACAAGCTTTTGCTCCACACCTCAGCAATCACCTACGCACTCCTTCTGACCGTACGATCTTCTTGCAAGGATCACAATCGTACACAAATATTCCTTTAGCCCATGCGTCTAACAAACTCCAGCTCATCCATTAATTAGAGGTAGTGTTTGACAACTTCCGTGTTTTAGGAAAAGTGTTTAGTGTAACAGCCCGTGTTAACCCGGATTGTTAACACACTATCGTATTAAGCCACGCTTAATTAAAATGCGGAATAACTTTTTCTTTAATTCAATTATGACGTCATTACTTAACCAACTTGATTACTTAATCATTTTCATAAAAATACTGCCTGTATGTAAATTGCAAGACAACTAACTGAATACCTCGTACATAAATATAAGTGAGTATCTAAAGCCACAGGTCTACTCAAGTAGCCTGGGTCAAAATCCTGATACTTTAATTACAACATTAACATAAAAAGACGATAACAATCATGTGGCATGGACAAACCCCATGCTCACCAAATAAGGCAACAATGCCCACAAATAGTCTCAACATAAACTTAACATAAATAAAGCAGAAAACATAACAGCAGTCAAATAAACAGCAATCCACAACCAGCACGTCAGCATAATTATCAGCTCAGCTCTGGCCTCCTGCCACCTGAGCCCTCAACATTACCTGATCCTGAAATAAGCGTCCCCAAACGTGGGGTGAGATCTCTAACAAGAAATCTCAGTAAGACAAGGGGTCCTCAAGGAGTCTCCACCCCAAGCTCACTTACATGTGTAATATAAGTTCAAAAATAGTATTACAGTATAAGTTCTAAAATCATGCGATGCAGCAATTAATCATGTCATTTGTGCTTTCAAATCTACTGGCCAGAGAAATGTAGGAATACGTCTATGCCTACATGAGTACATGGATACTACCTGCACCTCACCCACATGCTTCTCCATCTTGTATGTACTACATACTCAGGATTGCCGTCTAGGTGGACACCACATGCATCATAAAAGCTCATTGCATATAAATAGCTCAACAGCATTTCCAAAATAATAAAGCATGTAACACAGCATGCATAAACCCATCCCCATGGGACATGGTGGAACATCAAAATGGCTAAACCGAGGACACGAAAGCTTACCTTGCAAGCTAGCTATCCAAGCCAAGAGTCCAACCACTCACTAGTCCACAAACAGCAGTATCACAATCTGATTTGGACCATTAACAAGTCAATATTAATGCATCACAAGCATACAACTTAAAGACTACGCCTTTTCTTTACGTTTTACGTCTTAAGGCTTCCATCAAAGCCATAAGTCCTTAATCATGTGATTCTGACTTAGTTCATTAATTACAGGAGTTCAACTTCCTTAAACTAGGGTCCACACACACCCAATAGCTTACTGTTCATACAGTAAAGCTACTGTCTGCGCAGAACCCAGGATATCCGGATATCAGAAGGGGCATATCCGGATATGCCATATCCGGATATCACACTGGACATATCCGGATATGTCATATCCGGATACCCAGATCCCATATCCGGATATCAATATCCGGATACTGATATCCGGATATCTGTTCGACAAATATCCGGATATCTCACGACAGAATGCAGTTTCTGCATTTCGTGAATATCCATCCCAAAGGTCCAACTTTTAACACATGTACACGTTAAAGCATGCATCTTTAGTTCATTTTAGGTTCATATACCTTATACCCTCTTGTTTACTCATTAAACATGGTCAAGACATCAACTTTAAGCATCATAGACTCATGATCATAGTGAGGTAACTTACCAAAGTTCAAAACAGAGGCAAGTTGTGCTCTTGGAGCTCTCCCAAGGTTCCTCAAACTCAGCCTAAGTAGGAGCACGAAAATGGCACTTCAAGGTGGGTTCTTGCACCACAAGAAGGCACTTTGAAGCTCACAATGACTACCACAAAGTAGCCATTACTAAAGCTTCAAACTCATGCTCACTAACTACCTCTCAACTCAGAATGATGGCCACAATGCAGCCGCAAGGTTAACTCTCACCTTCACAATGCTTAAACAAGCATGAAAGGTGATAACTTGGCTAAAGAATGAAGAAGGAAGAAGAAGAAGAAGAAGAAGAAGAAGAAGAAGAGGGAGGGAAGTGGCAGCTGCAGCACAAGACCCATGTAGGTGTAATAAAATGCCTAGGGTTTTGTGCTAATGTGCCTATTTATAGGCACAAGCCACTAATCGCACAGTATTAGCCTTAATCGCAAAGTAAAAGGTATTGATCCCAAACTTTGGAATCTAGACCTACACATTTTTCTAAGATTTGTCATATTTTTATTTTATTTTTCGGAGCACCTTTCCGGTACGCGCTTTTCCATAGCCAGTATCAGTTCTGGCATCAGATTACGTCGTTTTGACTTGAAACTTGTTTTACAAGTCCTACATAATATTCTAGTAATTATCATGCATTCGTTATAATTTTCCGGGATACTTTTCCGGTACGCATTTATACCGAGTAGCAGAACCGGTATCTGTGCTTTTCTTCCGAAAAGCGACTTTCAGCATTTTTACTCACTCAATATAATTATCTAAGCCCATTAGTAATTATTATGGTCAATTATGGAATTATTTCCTAATTATCATAATTAATTCGCTAATTACCTTAATTAGCGGTGCGGGTTCTTACATTCACCCCACCTTTTTAAGGATTTTGTCCTCAAAATCAGAAACATACCTGTCTCGAAAGTCGGGATACTGTCGGAGAAGCTCATCCTCTCGCTCCCAGGTACACTCCTCAGGAGTTCTTCCTGACCATTGCACTTTGACCATCGGAATGATCTTGCTCCTAAGCTGTTTCTCGCCTCGATCGAGAATCTTGAGTGGTCCGACGGGAGTCTTTAGGTTCTCCCGAACCTCCACATCATCCGGCTGCACCACGTACGAAGGGTCTGCTATGTACTTTCGAAGCTGAGACACGTGAAACACGTCGTGGATGTTGGCGAGGTTCGGAGGTAAGGCGAGTCGATAGGCAACTGGTCCTACTCTACCAAGGATCTGGTAGGGCCCAATGAATCGCGGGCTCAACTTCCTCACGCCGAGTGCCCGTCCAACACCGGTGACAGGTGAAAGTTTCACAAACACGTGCTCACCCTCGCTGAACTCCAGTGGTCGATGCTTGACATCGTAGTAGCTCTTCTGATGATTCTGCGCCTGCTTCAACTTTTCCCTGATCATCTGGATCTGAAGGGTAGTATCTTGGACAAAGTCCAAGCCGAATAACTCCTTATCACCAACCTCAGACCAGCAAGTAGGAGTCCGACACCTCCTACCATACAGCGCCTCGTAGGGTGCCATGCCCAGACTAGCATGAAAACTGTTGTTGTACGAGAACTCAACCAACGGAAGGTACCTATCCCATGCTGATCCCTGCTCCAACGTGCAAGCTCTCAACATGTCCTCCAATGTCTGGATAGTCCGCTCAGTCTGTCCGTCAGTCTGAGGGTGATAGGCGGTACTCAATCTCAACTGCGTACCAAAAGCCTCCTGCAGCGCCTCCCAGAACCGAGATGTGAACTTCGGGTCCCTATCACTGATGATACTCTCGGGCACCCCGTGAAGCCTCACAATCTCGCGGACGTATAGCTTGGCCAACTGCTCTGTAGTGAAGCTCACCTTCACTGGAAGAAAATGGGCAGACTTGGTCAATCTGTCCACTATGACCCAGATAGAATCACAACCAGCCTGAGTCTTAGGCAATCCCACCACGAAGTCCATGGAAATACTCTCCCACTTCCACTGTGGAATCTCCAGAGGTTGAAGTTTACCAGATGGTTTCTGGTGCTCGATCTTCACTTTCTGGCAAATAAGACATTTGGACACGTAGACCGCTATGTCCTTCTTCATGCCCGGCCACCAGAAATTCCTTTTTAAGTCCTGGTACATTTTCGTGGCACCAGGGTGGATAGTGAACCGGCCCTTATGAGCCTCTGCCATAACCTCCTCAGTCAATGGCCCTCGAGGAATAACAATCCTCTTCTGGAACAGCAGCAATCTGTCAGCGTTCCAAGACACACCGTCCTGGTTCTTCACATAATCGAGGCACTCTCTTTGCACTTGTGCCTCTTTGATCTTTTCCATCAGCTCGTTAATCACTTCTGCTGTTTCCATCTCAAGCAGTGCACCCCCAAACAAGGAGTTCACTCTCAAGTCTCTGAACTTCTCGATCACCTCGTAGTCGTTCATCATCAGGCTGGATAAGCTCACGGATTTCCGACTCAAAGCATCGGCTACCACATTGGCCTTGCCAGGATGGTACCTCAACTCAAAATCGTAGTCCTTCAAGAACTCCATCCATCTTCGCTGTCTCATGTTCAGCTCCTTCTGGTCAAACGGGTACTTCAGGCTCTTGTGATCACTGAATACAGCAAACTTCATGCCAAACAGGTAATGCCTCCAAATCTTGAAAGCAAAAACGATGGCTGCCAACTCCAAGTCGTGAGTCGGGTAGTTCTCCTCATGAGGTTTCAACTGTCTTGAAGCGTAAGCCACCGCTTTCCCTTTCTGCATCAGCACACAGCCAAGTCCTTTACCAGAGGCATCGCAGTATAACTCGAATTGCTCCGCAGGATCAGGAAGAACTAACACTGGAGCAGTAGTCAGTCTCTCCTTCAACTCCTGGAAACACTCCTCACACTCATGTGTCCACACGAATGGAGTCTCCTTCCGGGTAAGGCGAGTCATCGGTAGCACCATCTTGGAGAATCCTTCTATGAACCTCCGATAGTACCCGGCCAAACCCAAGAAGCTTCTCACTTCTGTAACCGTCTTGGGCCTCTCCCAGTCCATCACGGCCTCAATCTTGTTAGGATCAACTGCAACTCCATTAGCTGAAATCACATGACCCAGAAATTTCACTGCCTTGAGCCAAAACTCACATTTTGACGGCTTCGCATAGAGCTTTTTCTCTTTTAGCACTTGCAACACAATCTTCAAGTGCTCAGTATGCTCCTCCTCCGTCTTGGAGTAGATCAAGATGTCGTCAATGAAGACGATCACAAACTGATCCAGGTACGGCTGGAAAATCCTGTTCATGTAGTCCATAAACACTGCGGGTGCATTGGTGAGTCCAAACGGGATCACCAAGTACTCGTAGTGCCTGTACCTCGAGCGAAATGCTGTCTTTGGGACATCCTCCGGCTTTACCTGTATCTGATGGTAACCGGACCGGAGATCGATCTTTGAATACACGCAAGCACCTCTGAGCTGATCCAGCAATTCATCAATGCGTGGAAGAGGGTACTTGTTCTTGATTGTCACCTTGTTCAACTGTCGGTAGTCGGTGCACAACCGCATGGTCCCATCTTTCTTTTTAACAAAAATGACCGGTGCTCCCCAGGGAGACATACTCGGTCGAATAAAGTCTTTCGCTGAAAGCTCCTCGATATGCTTCTTCAGCTCCGCCAACTCTGGTGGCGACATCCGGTATGGAGCCAACGAGATAGGCCCCACACCAGGCAATAAGTCAATGGAGAACTCTATCTCCCTCTGCGGTGGAAACTCAGGTATCTCCTCAGGAAACACCTCGAGGAATTCCCTCACCACAGGAATGCCAGTGAGATCCTCCTGTGTCCCACTCACCAAACCTCCCAACATGACATAGCCAAATGCCCCTGCTCTCAAGGCCCTCCTCGCCTGCAGGACTGAAATGAACGGTGAGGAACTGGCTGTGGACCCACCCGGAGACATCACCACTTTCTTGGCACAACAGTCAATCATTGCACAGTTTCTGGACAACCAATCCATGCCCAAAATAATTTGAAGGTTGGCCATCGGCAATCCTATCAGATCTACATAGAAGTCACGGCCATCCCACTGAAACGCTACATCGCGATGAACAGTGGAGGTCAAACATTTTTCTCCGGTGGCGGTGGTAACCCGCATCGGTGGAGAAAGCACATCACTGGGCAACTCAAGCCCCACAGCAATAGGGGTAGCAACAAAAGAGTGCGTTGCCCCGGAATCAAATAAAACATCAATAGCTGATCCACCAATGGTAACAGTACCTCTGACCAGGTTTGGAGCTCTGTCCGAATGCTGACGATCAAGCGTGTAGACTCGTCCGGTAGTAGGTGGCACGGCTGATGCCCCAGTAGGAACCATCTGCGATGGCACAGCCTGCACTGCAGCAACTCTCGCCGTCGGGCAATCTCTGGAGTAGTGGCCCTCCTTGCCACACTGGAAGCAAATCAGCTGACCGGTAGAGCACGGCCCAAAATGTGACTTCCCGCATCCAGAACATCTGGGAGCAGGAGGTCTAGCGGCGTTCCCCGGAGCGGCAGTCTTTCTGAACTGGTTTGGCGCTTGCTTAGCCGCCAACGGTGGTTTGCCCTTGCCCTTGTGGGCAAAATTCTTGTTCTTCCAGGGAGTAGCACCACCAGTGCTCTGCGGCACCTCAACCTTGGCCCTCTTGGCCTGACTCGCCCGGCAGTAGTCCTCGATGTCGCGGCACTGCTGCACCAACGCTCCGAAGTCTCTCGAAGCAGAACCGACGAGATGTCCAGCAATATCCTCATTTAGTCCCCTCCGGAACTTGGCCGCCAGAAAAATAGGAGTCGGTCTCGCCATGCGGAAATGAGAGAACTTGACCAGCTCATTAAACTTGGCCAGGTACTCGTCAACAGATAACGAGCCCTGTACCAACCGGTCAAACTCCCCCTGCTTCCTCTCCTGTGAGTCATAAGGGAAGTACTGACCCAGGAAGCTCTCCTCGAAGAATGGCCACGTCATCACATGACCCTGCATCTCGTAGACCTGAGATAGGTTGGTCCACCACTCATGGGCCTCGCCCTCCAGCATGTACGTGGCGAACAGCAGCTTCTGCGGATCGGTGCATTGCATGATCCGGAAAATTTTGTCCAGCGCCTGTAGCCATCTGGCAGCAGCAATGGGATCATACGATCCGTCGAAGGTAGGTGGCTTATGCTTGCGGAAAGCATTCAGCCGGCGATCGATCTCGTCACGATCCTCAGCTAAGACGGGAATGGTCTGCATAGCCCCCGTCAAATGACTACCCTCGCCCATCTGGCTCTGGGTGTCCTCCTGTTGACTAGGCGGAGGTGGAGGCGGTGGCGGCGGTGGAGGTGGTGGAGGACCCTGGCCCGCAGCAGGACCAGCCCTCAACTCCTCCAACATGACCCTCATCATCGTCATGTTGGCCATCCGGTTCTCCTCCAGAACCTCTGCCGTGGTTTGCCGGTTCGCATCTCGAATTGCGTCCAGCATCGCCCGGTTCGCCAGCCTCGTGGCTTCCTGGTCGGCTAGTCGGGCCGCCTGCATCTCAGCCAATGCAGCCAGGACAGGATCCGATTGATCCTCGCTAGTACTCGTGTGCCTCCTTGGCGGCACCATGACTCTGCACAAGTTACACAAAGAATGAGTTGATCAGGCCCACGCCATGTGGTCACATATGCATTATCATTACACACACCAGTCAGAGAGAACACAAAGTAGACACGCAACGACTCATCCTAAGTTATTGCAATACATACAGGATTTTCCCTAGAAAGTGCTCTGATACCATAAAATGTAACAGCCCGTGTTAACCCGGATTGTTAACACACTATCGTATTAAGCCACGCTTAATTAAAATGCGGAATAACTTTTTCTTTAATTCAATTATGACGTCATTACTTAACCAACTTGATTACTTAATCATTTTCATAAAAATACTGCCTGTATGTAAATTGCAAGACAACTAACTGAATACCTCGTACATAAATATAAGTGAGTATCTAAAGCCACAGGTCTACTCAAGTAGCCTGGGTCAAAATCCTGATACTTTAATTACAACATTAACATAAAAAGACGATAACAATCATGTGGCATGGACAAACCCCATGCTCACCAAATAAGGCAACAATGCCCACAAATAGTCTCAACATAAACTTAACATAAATAAAGCAGAAAACATAACAGCAGTTAAATAAACAGCAATCCACAACCAGCACGTCAGCATAATTATCAGCTCAGCTCTGGCCTCCTGCCACCTGAGCCCTCAACATTACCTGATCCTGAAATAAGCGTCCCCAAACGTGGGGTGAGATCTCTAACAAGAAATCTCAGTAAGACAAGGGGTCCTCAAGGAGTCTCCACCCCAAGCTCACTTACATGTGTAATATAAGTTCAAAAACAGTATTACAGTATAAGTTCTAAAATCATGCGATGCAGCAATTAATCATGTCATGTGTGCTTTCAAATCTACTGGCCAGAGAAATGTAGGAATACGTCTATGCCTACATGAGTACATGGATACTACCTGCACCTCACCCATATGCTTCTCCATCTTGTATGTACTACATACTCAGGATTGCCGTCTAGGTGGACACCACATGCATCATAAAAGCTCATTGCATATAAATAGCTCAACAGCATTTCCAAAATAATAAAGCATGTAACACAGCATGCATAAACCCATCCCCATGGGACATGGTGGAACATCAAAATGGCTAAACCGAGGACACGAAAGCTTACCTTGCAAGCTAGCTATCCAAGCCAAGAGTCCAACCACTCACTAGTCCACAAACAGCAGTATCACAATCTGATTTGGACCATTAACAAGTCAATATTAATGCATCACAAGCATACAACTTAAAGACTACGCCTTTTCTTTACGTTTTACGTCTTAAGGCTTCCATCAAAGCCATAAGTCCTTAATCATGTGATTCTGACTTAGTTCATTAATTACAGGAGTTCAACTTCCTTAAACTAGGGTCCACACACACCCAATAGCTTACTGTTCATACAGTAAAGCTACTGTTTGCGCAGAACCCAGGATATCCGGATATCAGAAGGGGCATATCCGGATATGCCATATCCGGATATCACACTGGACATATCCGGATATGTCATATCCGGATACCCAGATCCCATATCCGGATATCAATATCCGGATACCATATCCGGATACTGATATCCGGATATCTGTTCGACAAATATCCGGATATCTCACGACAGAATGCAGTTTCTGCATTTCGTGAATATCCATCCCAAAGGTCCAACTTTTAACACATGTACACGTTAAAGCATGCATCTTTAGTTCATTTTAGGTTCATATACCTTATACCCTCTTGTTTACTCATTAAACATGGTCAAGACATCAACTTTAAGCATCATAGACTCATGATCATAGTGAGGTAACTTACCAAAGTTCAAAACAGAGGCAAGTTGTGCTCTTGGAGCTCTCCCAAGGTTCCTCAAACTCAGCCTAAGTAGGAGCACGAAAATGGCACTTCAAGGTGGGTTCTTGCACCACAAGAAGGCACTTTGAAGCTCACAATGACTACCACAAAGTAGCCATTACTAAAGCTTCAAACTCATGCTCACTAACTACCTCTCAACTCAGAATGATGGCCACAATGCAGCCGCAAGGTTAACTCTCACCTTCACAATGCTTAAACAAGCATGAAAGGTGATAACTTGGCTAAAGAATGAAGAAGAAGAAGAAGAAGAAGAAGAAGAAGAAGAAGAGGGAGGGAAGTGGCAGCTGCAGCACAAGACCCACGTAGGTGTAATAAAATGCCTAGGGTTTTGTGCTAATGTGCCTATTTATAGGCACAAGCCACTAATCGCACAGTATTAGCCTTAATCGCAAAGTAAAAGGTATTGATCCCAAACTTTGGAATCTAGACCTACACATTTTTCTAAGATTTTTCATATTTTTATTTTATTTTTCGGAGCACCTTTCCGGTACGCGCTTTTCCATAGCCAGTATCAGTTCTGGCATCAGATTACGTCGTTTTGACTTGAAACTTGTTTTACAAGTCCTACATAATATTCTAGTAATTATCATGCATTCGTTATAATTTTCCGGGATACTTTTCCGGTACGCATTTATACCGAGTAGCAGAACCGGTATCTGCGCTTTTCTTCCGAAAAGCGACTTTCAGCATTTTTACTCACTCAATATAATTATCTAAGCCCATTAGTAATTATTATGGTCAATTATGGAATTATTTCCTAATTATCATAATTAATTCGCTAATTACCTTAATTAGCGGTGCGGGTTCTTACATTTAGGGTTAGACTTCTCCTAAAAGAACCGTGAGTGAGGGTTAAAACTTTGATGGTTAAACCAAAATCACAGAACGATTTGACTTGAAGGGTCAATTTGTAACAGGGAATTATGATGGATGGTGTGGATTTGCAATTGAATGGATGTGGGTTCTTTTTCGCATGATGTGTGCTAGGTTTTCTCTTCTCATCCCTTTCTTTTCATTTCTGATTCTGTCTCTTTCTTTCAATCACTTCTTTTCTTTTTATTCAATTGGGCTTTTGCATTGTAAAAGATTGGCCCACTCTTTTTCTTCTTGCTTTTTCTACTCTTTTCTTCCTTCCTTCATTGCTTGGAGAGTGTTAACAAGTGAGCCTGAAAAACAAAAATTGAAGCCCAATAGCACTTAAGTTCATTATATTTCAGCTCAACATAAATTTGGGATTTTTAATAACACAAAAATTATTCTTTTCTCTCCATTTGAACATTAAACCATATGTTTCAAGTCTCATTTAAGAGACTTATCAAAAGTCATAAAGGATCCTCGAGTTAAATATTAGACAAAACGTTGTTTAAAAGACGTAAAGTGAAAAATGGCACTGTGTATGGCCTTGTGGCAACCCAAGGATGTATAATAAAATGAGAAAGACAATTTAGAAAAATAAATTATGAAATAAGCCTTACAAGGCCGAACCTACAAGGGTGTAGGGGAGGTTTTGATGTTTTTCAAATTCTGATGGAATTTTCGTGTACTGATGGTTCGTACATGGTTGTTGTAGGTTGCCGTACATCGATTTGAACCCCGAACCGTGAGTCAGTGGATTACCCTTGGTCCTGGACAAAGTGAGATTGAGGTAAGTGATTGGAACAATGCTTGTATAATTGTTAACTTGCATGTGTTCATATGAGTTTTGAGTAATTGGGAATGTCCTCTGTCTAGGCATTCTGTTGAGTAAAGAGCTAGGAGAGCATACTGCTGTGGAGTTAAGTGAAGAGGCTTATTGAGGTAATCTCTTGGTACTGGGGCTTGTTCCCCTTGTGTGTTCCACTATACCCGTTGAGGGTGATGGTAGGAAGTGTATGTAAGTAATATAGAATAACATGAGCATGCATGTAGTATTTATGAGGGTACATAGGATGTACTGAGTCTCTGGCCAGTAGACAGTTTTTGCCTTCGGGCGTTTCGAACTTCCACTGGATAGGTCTACGAGAGGGAGTTCCAGTTGACCTAGGGTCGTGGTGTGTGATCCGGATAGGAGCACACTAGGAATGTCTCGGGTGTATGCGGATGAAAGGGGTACCTTGGTTGGATGTTCTAGGAACACGCCTTTGATGAGACCTATAGGCTTATATATGCCGAGGACTTTGCGTGGTATTGGTAGCTACCATTCCAGCTTCGTCGTATTTTGTATTCCTATATTTCTCATTTTCTTTAAATCCCTTGCTATATCCCGTTTTGAAATATGTTGTTTTATATTATTTATATGCATCAAAGTGAGCCATTGGGCGGTGTTTTCTCCAGAACCTCTGGGTCACTGAGATATATTCATATATCTCATTCTGTCTTAGGGACTTTATTTCAGGAGGTAGCAGTGGCACAGGAGCGACGGGCAAGAAGCCCGTAGGATGAGTCAATGGAGGATTTTGTTATTTTGCATTTTGATGGCCATTGGGCCTAGGCTAGACTTAGGGCATGAACATTTCATATGTTACTAGGAGGAGATTTATGTCATATTCTTTCATGTCATTTTGCCTAAGTCTAGTTGTATATGTCATTTAAAGTTCATGTTTCAAGTTTAAAGTTAAAGTCATGAAGTTGTAAGTTGTATTATGTGATGTTATAAATATTGTATTTGGACATTGTGTAAAGAGAAGCATGTATAATATGATGGAAGGGCGTTAGGCCTATTATAGTATTATGATTATGTGAATGCTTAGAAAATGCATGTAAATGGACTTTGATGATTGAAACGTATTAAATATTAATCAAGTGAGCAGTATGATATGAATTGTGTAATAACTATAAACTGAGTTGGTTTGTAAGTACCCCAAGGCATTGTTGGTCCTTGTGTGTGTCACACATTGGATATTAGGTACATTTGAGGTCTTAGGATACACTTGCAATTTGGGGATTTTTGTAAAAATAAAGAAAACTCTGACGAATTTTCTGTAGAATTGGCAGAATTTAGGTGAACTTAGGGAGAGCATATCTCCCTCCACAGAGGTCCGATGGTGACGTTCCATACGCCATTTCGAAGGTAGAGATGTCCTCTATCTTGTGGTAAAAATTGAGAGAGCTTTGGGTTGAACTGCGGCCTGGAGAAGGTAGATAGTGCATACTGCCCAATTGCTCACTACACTTGTGGCAGTTCTGGACCTGTTTTGGGAAATTTATTTTCGCTTCATTTGTGGGTCAAATTATGTGTATGATATATCAAATTGAAGCTTAGAGCAATTGGTTGAGTGGTTTTGCTGCAGAAATTCATGGAGTGAGGGATGTTTGAAGCTGTTTTGGGGTTGGCTGGCAGTTTCATTTGTCCAACTTCAAACGACGATATCCGGAGCAAACGAGATCGAAATGACTCGTGTGATGGGTCATTAGAAAGGTAATTAAGTCCCGTAAAAGATACAAAAAAATGAGACGAACACGAAGAAAGTTGAGAGGATAGAAATAAATATACCGAACCATGTTCGGGTAGGTAGAAAACGTAAGATTGAGAAATTGGCTAAGTGAGTTTATGGGAACCTCTTTGTGTCTTGTATTAAGTAAAATAAGATATAAAAATAGTTTAAACAAGTATTCCGCAAGAGTTTACAGTTGTGGCACAACTTTTAATTATTACGCTTTTTATTGTTTTAATTACTCACATAATAACGGAAAAAGTTTACTCGCATTTTATAAACGAATTATTGTGATTGTAATTGCGCTTAATATCATAATTAATATTAACAATACCGGTGTACAACGGGCTGTTACACGAGTGTTAGACATTGTGTCATTAAAATAATTTGCCCTCTGCTTACCCAAAAAAAAAAATTTGCCTTCTTTATGGTGCCTAAGAGTGTATGACAATTGTCTCCCAAGATAGATCAAATTACCTCTGTTTGTTGATGGTACTTTAGAACAAACAGCACTAGCAAACACAACCTTCATTTGAACTATTGCATGTAAAATGAATGCTAATGATTTCAAAAATCGATTTGGCAGAGTTTCAGTATAGGAGAGAAATCGGAAAAGTGACCATTTTTTATGATTTCTTTCCATATTTATAAACCATAGTTGGTTATGATGAATGATGTCTATTGGCCGTGAAGAGTCGAGCCTGTTCAGCGGTGAAGATGTTTTTTCACTAGTGAATAGCTATGTCTATTTGCCAATGAATAGACACATCTCTTCACCTCAACTTCTTATTCGTAACATTTAAATTCTATAAGAATTCTAACAAGATTAATTGTACAAAATCATAATGCAAATTGAAATGAAGGGATTATAATTTGGACTTTACTCAGATAAGATGATCAAGTCGATCAATATTGGGTCTGTTTGATTGTGTTCTGCTATTTTTTTTTTTTGTTCTTAAAACTGTTTTATAAAATAGTTGATGAAATATGTGTTTTTTGTATTTTTTTTTGTTTTGAAAGTTAAAAATCAAAACATAAAATAAAAATAACTAAGATATATTATCTAAATTTGATTCCAAAAACTAAAAAATAGTTATAATTATTATGACTTTTTTTTACAAAACTGTTCTAATCAAACAAATTTTTCTTTTTTTGTTCTGAAAATCAAAAAGAATATTTTTAAAATCAGAATTCAAACAGGCTCCATATTGCTTATACCTCATTGACATATGTTTTAGAATTATTTATCCTATTTTTTTATAACCTATTTCATATGTGATTTTTTCATCCAAATTTACCTTTAACATTGTTAAATATTGGGTTAATAACTTAATATATCTATTTTACTCCCATAAACATTAAATTAACCATAAAGGAGGTTAAAAAAACATAACGAGGATAATTGATAAATAAAAGTAAATAATAAGGTGTAAAATTTAAACTTTTACCACACAACAATTGATTTTTTTTTTTTTTGAAAAAACTAATTTAAGAAACAATATAGCGCTGAATAAGTTAATAAAATATATCACCATTGCAAATAGAGGGTTCTATTTCACATACACTAAATTTTGATGCCCAACAAAAATTATTAATGTACATTGTGAAAAATAAAATAAAATTGAAATGAACGCTATTATACTTTTGGACACTCTTGCAATGTACTTAAATTATGATTACATGGTGTAAAGTTCTTTTTGTTTATTTTTTATTTTTGTGAAAAGCAAACACATTTGTTAATTTGTGCTCTATTTTTATTATTTTAATCATCTATTTGTTTTAAACATGAAAGAAATATAAATGGAAAATATAAAAAACACATGTGACCGATGTTACATATATAACCCTTTTATTTGCAATAGTCATACATCCCCAATAGCTTTTTTTGTTTCAAATTGTTCTCACGAAAAGTCTTTTCAAAAAATCAGAAAATTTTGCAATGGAAGAATCAGAAAATCAAAAGGAAAAAGTTTAAAAAGTCTTATGTTTTCTCTTTTATTACTTACATCTTTGCAATGGTAGAATCATAAAATCTTGCGGAAAGGAGGGGATGATTTCAAAATTCACACTAACTTTGGCCTCACAATACATGAATGGGTCGATGCATAGTTAGATTTAAATAATTTCCTAAGTTTTTTTCTCGCATGAAAAATAACAAAGACAAAGGAGGACAAACTTACGTTACACTAATTATTTTTTTAGGGTTTTATAAGAGTTATGTTGTAGGAAAAGTGATTGTGTTATGTTATAGAGATTCGTTTTGTGTGTCAGAGTTTTTTTTTGCTGCGGGCCCCACAAAATATTGTGTGTGTAGAAAAAATTTTATGGTCATGTTAAATGATAGATGATAAACCCTTTTTTTATGTCTGAATATAGTCTAAGATAAATGTTTGATGATTTTGAGGAAGCGATTTCCCCTCCTTGGCTCCACCGATGTCCCTAATTATGTTACGCATATTAGGGTTTATCATCTATAATTTAACATGATTAGAAAAAATTTCCTACACTCACAATATTTTGTGGGGCCAATAGCAAAAAATAAATAAATAAATTCTGGCACGCAAAACGAATCTCTATAACATAACACAAACACTCTTCCTACAACATAACTCTTATAAAACCTCACATATTAACATAAGTTTGTATACACTCCATTTCTTTTAATCACGTACTTTTGCCGTGATTTCCTTTTGTTATTAGGATAAAATGGACAAATTAACCCAATACTTTACTCTTTTAATCATAAAACTTTAGGAAGATGGTAGTGGGTGTGAAATGAGGAAGATGGGTTGGATTTGGCTTATACATGGCGTAGCTAGTTGTTCACAAGTTGTTGCGCATATGACTAATGTGCAACTCAGGATGGGTTGCCACTTGCCATGGAGAAGTTGTGCACCCACCATGTACGAATTAGTTACAATAATTGGGTAAAATGTTTGGATTTTGTATTAGTTCGAAAATATTTTTTTAAAAAATACAAATATAACTTTTTTTCCCCATTAGAATGGTTTCTTTTTAAATAAATTTGTTAATTTGTAATCATAATTTCATAACTGATCATAAATACATTTGATATTTTTTAAAATTTGTAGGAATTTTAAAATATTATCATATAAATAAATATTTACCTTTTTTATTATTAGTTAACCTAATTAATTTAATGATAATTTTGAACTTAATTACAAGATAATATTTTAAATTAAAGCAATTTATATGAAAAGGAATTGGTTGGGAGAACAATTAAAACTTAGGGCGAACATTAAGAATTATGCTATGCGGCAAAGGGTAGAAAACGAGGGGATCCCTTTTGCCATTATTTTAAAGTATTAGTGTTTCTTATCTTGTATTTACATATACATAAAAATATATAAGACCCATAAATTTTTTTTTTTTCATTGTTTCGGCTCCATATACTTTTATTTATGAAAGAGTTAAAATTATCTTATATAAAATTATAGTTTCTTTTCACCAAAAAAATAAAATAATAGTTTCTTACTTTCTCACATTTCCCTCTCCCTCCGACGCATGGTAGAATCTTGACCATTCGTACTAAATTTCACTTATTATTCCAACTCAATTTTTTTCACGTAAATTGCATTAATTTAACAATATTAATTTATAATAAAATTGAAAATTTATATTAAATTAATCAAATAAAATAATGTTAAAAAAATGATTCACATTTATATATTGATATTTTGAAAACTCTAAAATTTAAAAATATTAAATATGTTATCAATAATAATAATAATATAATTATCGACTTTTTTCCCTTTCCCAAAAAAAATAAATTGATTTCATTTTCCTAGACAAATAAAAAATTTAATAACTAAATCATCATTATATATATATATATATATATATATATATATATATATATATATATATATATATATATATATATATATCTAAAGCAAAACCATTTGTTGGAAACTTTGCTGACGTGTTCTCCTCTCATGCAATGTCAGGTTTGTGTTCACACTGCTTCATTTTAATTTTTTTCCTCTTTTAGAAACTTTTTCAATTAAAATAAAATCATTTTAAATTAATTTAAATTAAAATCGTAATTAATTAATTTTGCTTTAAGGTGGTGCAGCTTTAATTTCATTTCAATTTTTCAATGCATCTACATCCCACTACCTTCTGCCTTGGAAAATGTTGGGCCTATTCATTTCTCTGTGTTCAAGAAAAACCTTTATTCCATTGAGTGGTGCTTCTCAAATAGCATATTGAGTTTCTGTATAAATAGAGAAGTGTTGCTTCTTCTTTTTTAGCTTACCTGCACTTTTTTTCTTCATTTGTGTGTGTGGGTTGTTCTATTGGTACCATTTTCTGTTTCTTTATTAACAAACGTTGTTTTGATGACATATTTTTTATTACATCTTTTTGTAGGATTATCTTTTGGAGCAATATCTTGAAGAACACATGCTTCTCAAATAAAGTCGTTCGTGTGTGTAAAGGTTGTTCTGCTTTATCACAATTCACAACGTTAGATTAGAGAAATGGGACTGCATTCTTAGTTAGTGTCCTGTTTGGGGGAAAAGCAGGAAAAAGAGGTGCATTCCCAGCATAAGTGGTTGGAAGTTGGAACGGTGAATTATATGGCTAGATAATAAGACACTGTAGGACTTCGGTGGGATCTAGGTTCCTTGTCATTCATAAACCAGCGATCTGGGACTTTCTCCCCCGAGATTCAAACTCACCCTGCAATTCCCTTCATCTTTTGGTTTGCATTTGAATACATAATAATAAATCAAAACATGTTCCTCTTTGACTGGTTCTATGGCATTCCAGCTTCCCTCGGTCTTTGGCAAAGAGAAGCCAAAATTCTTTTCTTGGGTCTCGATAATGCCGGAAAGACAAACCTCCTTCACATGCTCAAAGACGAGGTTCTTGTCCTTTCTTAACATGAAATATCTTTTTATTTTCTTTTATATGTGGTTTTGAATAGTTGGAAAAAAAATGAATTTTTCATTTATTTTTTATTGTGATTGCAGCGATTAGTTCAACACCAGCCAACCCAACACCCCACTGTTATGGTAGGGATCTCCATTTTGTAAAGAGGCTCAAGTTCACCTCTTGGAAGTTTCCTTCGAGATTAGTTGAGATGAGATGAGACATTGTAGTATGTTATGTTATTTTATTGTGATAGTCTGACCCATTATTTGTGTATTTATAATTTTCTATTTTAATAGCAATGACGCATTTGGTATGGCCAACGCCTATCAAGCTGTGTTCTCACTTCATTTGTTTGTGATGATGAAGTGCGATTTTGCAACACCAAGGCGCTACAGTAGAAATCAAGAGATGGCTCCATTATTTCGATCCCACAAGGATATGAGATTGTTTGCTACAAGTCACACTTATTTGTATCATTTGTGTAATTGATTGCAGTATTTTATTTCGTTATAATTTTGCACTAACATGTTTTGATTTTTTTATTTTTTATCCAATGATACAAATAAAAAATAATTATAAAACCATTTACTTCATGAGATTCGAAGGGACCAAACCTCAAGGTATACGCTCAAGTGTTTCATAGCAATCTTCAATTAGAATACTTTTCTTTAGATTAATGATTGAGGTATAAGAGAATAAAATGATAATTTAAAAGTTATTGAAAATAGGAATCAGTTTTAACTCAAAAAAAAGAGCAAACATTTAATGACATTAAAAGTTATACTTGGGAGAACGAGCCAAAAACTATGATGCACGACATCGGTATTATACACCTATCTTCATGAAAGAAGAGTGCATTTATAAGACAAAAGAGAAAGGACCAATCAAACTTTGAAAAACCCTTTAGTCATATGCCTAATGGCTTATAAGATAAAGGACTCTACAAAAACACTTATTATCATAGCGAGAGATAGAGAGAGCTCAAACTGATTTTACAATCATAGGCAGCAGTAAAACTGGCACCACTTCGTAGAATTTGTGATACCAAGGGTAGGCTTTATTGCCAGGCCTATTAAAACTTCATTAAATTTTGAATTTTAAACTTAATATAGGTGGGGAAAATTCAGCATTAATTGGTAGCAAATATCTGTATTAATACCCCACTATTTTTCAAAATTCGAATTTTAAACATGATATAGTTGGGAAAAAATTCAATATTATTTAATGGCAAACAGTTATATTACTATCTCACTATTTTTTTACATGGGAATGAGAATTATTAAGTTATTAATAATATTTATTGAAAATTGAATATTCTTTTAATACAAAAAATAAGTTCAAGAAACCTCATTTAGTTCATGTATAAATAGAATATGTGTTAATGCATCTATATCTATTTTAAAGCAAAATTAGGCAAGTTTGATGAAGTGTCATTTTTTCTATGCATATTGGAATTATTATTAATTTTTTAAATTTGTTAGTGGCAGACAATTGTATTAATGTTCCACTACTTTTGACATTGAATTTTTTTTTGTAAGCTCTTTACTGAAATTGTTAACCCTATTAATTGTCACATTTATTTCTGCATAGGTAATTGTTAAGCCTATTAATTGTCTCCACTACTTTTTCATAGGTAATTATTAATCCTATTAATTGTTAGAAGCTTTAAAAAATAAATTTTAATATACAAAAATGAGTTTAAAAAATGAATTTATAGAAATCTTCGTGCTTCTTTATTTTTTTTTCAAGTAATTGCTTACCTATAAGGACTTCTCTATTAATAATGTAGGGGTTTCTTATGTAATATGATTTTTATCAATTTAATCGTTGAAATATTATTATTTATTATTTGATTGTTTGTGTCAAATTTTATAAAAATTGAACCTAAGTAAAAATATAATTAGATGATTTTATTTTCATATTTTTTTAGAGGCATGTTACGTTAAATATTAATAAAATTTTAAAAACATAATATTAATATGATAATTTCATATGTTAATAAATTTTTTGATTTTTCATATTTAATATTTAAAATTCAAACTATTTAAATTTGAATTTTGAGTTTGATTGATAGGAAAAGAGTTTAGCCTTTAATATTTCTGTTGTGTGAGTATATATATATATATATATAAAATAAATTTAAATAAAGTATAAAATTATAGATTAAATGAAAACATAGTTAAAATTATAAAAATATATGTAGAGTTGATAAAAAATAATATAAGTTTGAAATTTAGCTGCAAAAAAATTGCAATAATTAATATACCTATTACGAATTAGACATTTGCTGTGTAATTGCTGATGTTAATAATGAATGAAAAACATTTTATTTTACGGGAGTGATATTAAAATCCCACCAACTTTTAAAATTTGAAAATTTAAACTTAATATAGGAGAAAAAAAAGTTCAACATTAATTGGTGGCACACATCTATATTAATACCCCACTACTTTTTCAAAACTCGAATTTCAAACTAAATATAGGTGAGAAAAGATTTCAACATTATTTATTGGCAGACAATTGTATTAATATCTCACTATTTTCTACGTAAGAATGGGGATTATTGAGTACATTAATAATATTTATTAAAAAATGTATATTATTTTAATACAAAAAATATGTTCAAGAATCGTAAAACCATTAATTATTATATCATCTGCGCCGTGTGTATTAGTATATTGATTGCAAAACACAAATGAATGAAAAAAAATTTATTTTACGGGAATGATATTAAAATAGGTTATATTACTCTTATGTAATAGGAGATATATTATCTCATGTCGTAGATATAATCATATATTGGCCCCATTATTTATTAAAAAGGAAAAAAAAGCACAAAAATCAATGGGTGTGTAGGAAGTGATATTATCTCATGCAACATGAGAGTAATATAACCCTATTAAAATCCCAGCAACTTTTAAAATTCAAAAATTTAAACTTAATATAGGAGGAAAAAAGTTCGGTGGCAAACATCTATATTAATACCCCACTAATTTTTCAAAATTCGAATTTTAAACATAATATAGGTGGGAAAAGATTTCAACATTATTTAGTGGCAGAAAATTGTATTAATATCTCATTATTTTCTACATAGAAATGAGAATTATTGAGTATATTAATCATATTTATTGAAAAATATATATTATTTTAATACAAAAAATATGCTCAAGAAACCTCCTTTAGTTCGTTGAAAAGTTCATTAATGTATATTGTAATTGTCTTGATTCATAATATCAAATTCAAATTTCTTAATTTCTAATTATTCTCAGCTTTGTGTTCACACCCCATAGCTTTGTGTTCACACCCCATAGGAATTTGAAATGTTTCCTATTATAATAATTTTTCAAATATTTATTTTAACTTAAATTTAAAAACTAAATTAAGATCTCACTAACTCCTGGTTGGTATTTGTCAGGCCTATTAAAATCCCACTAACTTTTAAAATTCGAAATTTAATCTTAATATAAGAGGAAAAAAATTTCAGAATTAATTGGTGGCAAACATCTATATTAATACCCCCACTACTTTTTCAAAATTCAAATTTTAAACATAATATAGGTGAAAAAAGATTTCAACATTATTTAGTGGCAGACAATTGTATTAATATCTCATTATTTTCTTCATAGAAATGTTAATGATTGAGTATATTAATAGTATTTATTGAAAAGTGTATATTATTTTAATACAAAAAATATTTTCAAGAATCATAAAACTATTAATTACTATTACTATACCATCTGCGTGTATATGCCGTTGACATGATATCTTTTAAGAATCAGAAAATCATTAATTATTATACCATATGCGTGTATTAGTATATTGACAGTAAAATTATCTTTCAGTATTCCTAAAACCATTGTGAATATTGTGGAACACCAATAGTCAATAGCAATAGTCACCTAATAATGAAAGTGTCTTCTTCTACATTGAAAAGGACACAAGACTAATAAAAATAATGCAAACGGTGTTCTGGATAATATAAAGAGGAGCAAGTTATAGTTACAACCTTTTTTTCTTATAATATTTTATAACCATATCTTATCTTCATTGATTTCCGTCAATCAACGGTTATGATTTTAGCAAATTAAACTTATTAGTTAATTATTAATTCACAATAAATAATAACCGTTGATTGACGGAAATCAACGGTGAGAAGAAATGGTTGTAAGAGGTTGTAAAAAAAAGTTGTAAGTATAACCTTCCTCAATAAAGAGATATGCATATAAATCAGTGTAAAATAATATTTATTATGTCTATTGGGTGAAAAAATATTTAATATTTAAAGCTTAAATTTTTAAATTTAAATTTTGAACTTGATATATAGGTGGAAAAAAATTCAGTATTTAATGTTTCTGCAGTGAAATATATATAAAACGACATATTATATATATATATATATATCATAAATTTAAATTTAATATAAAATTATAGGTTAAAGAAAATAGACTATTTTAAATTCAACTATAAAATAGACTATTAAAATTAAGTTTAATAAAAAATATAGGCTAAATAAAATATATAAAATGTTTTTAGGATTAATTAATTTCGTTACCGCAAAAACAAAACTAACATCATTTTGCTAGAAGCATCGGGAGCTGGTCGACTATGGTGGATTGGCTTCATGCATGCTACTATATGTGATTTGTGGATGTTGGATGTATAGAAAAATCGGTAATTGTTAACCCTATAATTATTGACACTAATTTCTTATTGGATAATTGTTAAGTTGATTAATTGTTCCACTACTTTTTACATGGGTAACTGATGATCCTATTAATTGTTATAAGTTTAAAAATAAAGTTTTATATTAAAATTTTAAAAAATGAATTTAGTATGTAATACATGTATAGTTCAACACCCATGATTGATAAATAACTCTTAAAGTAAATAAAATGAATTTGGATGGAAAATTTAATAAACCTTTTTAAACAGATTATTACAAACAATACTACAAATTAAAATTAATTATTAAAATTAATTTTATGTTTATATATTTTTTAAAATTTCTTTTTGAGATAATCATATATTAATCTTGAATGAACAGGTGGTATAAGTGCTTATTGGCCAAAAATCGAGATTAACTTGTGTTTAAATATAATTTCGGATCTTAAAATATAGATTGTAAGTGGAAATAAAAAAAATACTTTTCTATTTGGATAAATCATATTTTAAGTGACATCAACTTAGCCTCTTAATCTTATAAAGTAATATCAAAGTTATCCTCTTATATACAACATTACGGATTTAACTCAACACCATCCCCCGGAAATGATAATTGTCTTAATTTTTAATGCAAAGACTTGTTGAAAATGAGAATATTTAAAAGGAATAAAGGATATTGGAATTCATTTCTCTTTAAGTCGAGAACATTAGGATGTTTGGCTGGCTTTCAAACTGCATTAAATCCAAAAGTAACATTTAATGCTAATTAAATCTAACATTAAATATAATAAAAGTAACATCAGTTTATAAGTTAACATCGACTTAATTAATGCTGACCACCTCAACCAAGGAATGGATCTCATGTCATATGAAAAAACTTAATTTATAAAATGAATTACGAAGAGACACGTTGTATTAAAAATCGTAAGAGCATGTAAACATTAAAGGATATGTATCGGAAACTGTTTCACTTTTCAATTATTAATAGGTATAATAATTTAGTCCTACAGATATAATAATAATTATTAATGGGCTTCACAATTATCTATGCAAAAAGTAGTGAAATACTAATACAGTTATCTATCACAAAAATATGTTGGATTATTTTTTCATCTATCAAGTTTAAAACTCGAATTTAAAAATTTATAAAAGTTTATTATATATAAATAACGCTAAGCGGTCTATAACTGATTGTTATATATTTATATTCAAAATAAGACGCGTTAAAAAATTAAAATCCCTTCTAAAAGCACATGATTACTCTAATGTTTTTTTTTTTTTTTTGATAAACCATGTTTTTTTAATTATAATTAATAAACTATTCTTTCATGCAATGATAAAATAAGTTTCTGTACTCAAATTATATACTTTAAACTTAGAATTATATTTATATAAAATTCAGCTGATTTTCTTAATATATTACTTATAAATAAAGTGCCAAACATATACTTTTTATCTCTCTTTTTTTTTTTCTTTTACCATGTCTTATTTTATATTGGTTAACCGTTTTGTTTCAAGTTTGTTTTTAGTTAATTAACTGATTTTTTTTTTTCAATAATGAATTCCTATTAATAGGTATAGTTCAACACCCTTGATTGATAAATAACTTTTACGACAAATAAAATGAATTTAAATGGAAAATTTAATAAACATTTTAAAAATGATTATTACAAACTATACTACAAAATGGAAAAATGTTCACTATACAAATGTAAATTTTGATTGAATATATAAAAAAGAAATTAAACTTTTGTTCTATTGATGTAAGAGTATAATTAACATAATTTTCTATGTCGTGAATGCATAACTAGAGTTTTTTATAAATATGAAAATAAAAATTTATATTGGTTATACTTTAAATTTTTCTACGTTGTGAATGCATAACAGGTTAATTTATACTTTAAAAGAAAATAAATTAAAATTTTAACCTAAAAAATAATACAAAAGGAGAAAAAATCGTACAAGTATTTTTATAAAATAAATTTTATGTAAACATTTTAAATATATGTGTTTAACAAATATTAAAATTATAAATTAGAAGATAAAAATTAATTTCGCAAAAAAATATGTATAACCAATAAAAATTAATTCAAATTTTCTATTTAAATAAAAAATGACATTTATCATTCTGTAAAAAAAATATAAATATTTAAAATGCTATAAAAATGAATTACCATTCAGTTACGCGTTACCTTCCAAGTCATCTGACGAAAAAAATATTTGTCGTTAAGTATTTTACAGATTATTTTAATATTTCTCACTTCTTTTTGCATTAAATTTTTTTAAGCCTATTAACTATACTTATTATTATATCTATTGGGTGAAAAAATATTTAATATTTCAAATACAAACTTTAAAATTTGAATTTTAAACTTGATAGGTAGGAAAAAATTTCAGCATTTAATATTTCTATAGTGAGAAAAAATATGCATATATATATATATATATATATATATATATTTATATTTATTTATATTTAAGTCATCCCATTTTCACCATGCAGAACTCCAATGCAGTGCAAACCCGTTGATAAAAAACATGGGGTCCACTCTCCATCAATAGACGGCCGTGATCTATTTGACCCTTCCTGTGCATGACCATTCTTGATTCTTGCCCTTCAAAATGCTTTTTTTCTCTTTGAAGTTAATATTTCCCTCACTCTCTCTTTTACTCACTCCAAAGGTGAAAATGCAAAAATCAATAACGGCCAACACCGGCGTGTCATACACTATCTACAACTAAGAGAGAGTGAGGAACAACAAGGTGCGTGGTGACAGAGTTGAAAGATAAAAAGGTTTGACTTTGGGTGATGGGCTGTGTGGAAAATGAATGGGATGGCCATTAAGGAAGCGCCACGTGGAAGTAAAAGCTGACATGGTAAGTGGTGCTGATTGGTTTTTGTGGACCTGCATTTACTTGGCAGTAAATTATTAAATTAACCGAATTTATTACAATACACAGTGTGAATATGACCATTATATGAGAGGAGAAGAGCGTATGATGCACGGACACGGACACGGGACACGGGACACGATACGACACGACACGCCGATACGTTAATTCTAAAAAATATCATATTTCGATACGTTGGGACACGTTTTGATATTAAATAAATTTTTTAATATATATAATATAATTTTTATTTAATACATATAAGAGTTCATAATAAGTCATATAATCAATCAAATATTTAAATTTCATAACATAAATATAAGTATAAATAATTTTTCGTACTTTGTTAATTTTTAATGTCAAATTTCATAACAGAAAAAAATTAATTTATAAATTATTTCTTTTATATTTAGTTAACAAAATAAAATTAAGATTAAAAAAATAAAAATAAAAATAAAAAATAAAAATAAAAAATAAAAAAAACGTGTCCGAGCGTGTCCGAGCGTGTCCCCAAATGTTGACTGTGTGTCCCCAAATATTGACTGCGTGTCGGAACGTGTCGGAGAGTTGACCGCGTGTCCCCAAATGTTGACTGCGTGTCGGACGCGTGTCCGAGCGTGTCGGAACGTGTCCGTGTCGGACACGTGTCCGTGCATCTGAGAGAAGAACAGAGAAATCATATGAACTAAGATCATATCCATCACAAACCAGTTTCAGACACCCTATGGTATTTTTTTTACCGTGAATGTTTATTTTTTATTTTTTCTGATGATGTTAAAAAAAAAAATCTTTGAAAGATTGTGGACGTTGATCTGTCTGAGATTTTGGGTGTGGTTGTCCAAGAAGGATTCTTTTTTACAATGAGAATGTTTTGATGTATATTTTAAGATTTTTATTGTTTGGACTCTGATATGGGAAAGTTTTGACAGGTTGTGCTGAACTGAAGTAAGGGTCTCTCTGAGCACATAAAAAAACAAAGTCTGAAGCAGAGAAGCGAAGCTTTGTTATATAAAGCAAAGGAAGAAGAATGTATGGGGATTGTGAAGTTATGTCAACTATAGGAGGAAACGTAGTGTTAAACTCAGATAACATATTCTCCTCGTCGATTCAGAACCCTAACTTCAACTTCATGCCCACCATGCCTTTTCAGCCTTTTTCTTCCATGGTATATATATTAACCCTACCTTTTTTTTTTTCCCATGACTATGTGTGGTTAATATTTAACTCTCTTTCTTCTTGATTTGATGATTTTCTTCCTATATATATATATGATTCTTAAACAGAAAGAAGAAGACGGGATGTTGCGAGGGAAGGAAGAGATGGAGAGTGGTTTTGGTAGAAACTTACAAAGTTCTATATGAGTATTGTAGTTGTTTCACCTCCCAAGATAGAGCAAAATACTCACACGGTCCTTTTTTTAGCGATTAACCAACGATAGACGTCGACAAAAAAAAAATCTTGATTTTTTTCCTCCATGCGATGCACAGGTACTGCACTAATTGATAATAAAATTCATATTTTTTTTGAAATTAATAAATAAGAATTATTCATAATTTTAAATATTATTTTATTTAAAAATGTAATATCAATTTAAAATTTAATACAAATTTAATTTAATCCTCGGTTTATATAATTTAAAAAATAAGATATATTGGTAAATATTTTTTAAAAGGGAGATATTTTGATTAATTCAGCCAATAAAACTAAAATCACAAAGCTACAATCCAAAACACAGATTCTAAAACTAACTTCAGATTATAGAATGGGAAGACGATGAGAACCAGAAAAAGAAATTCATGGAAATCCATGGATTTTTTTTACAGAGCACGAAAGCTCAAATTGAGGTAGTCAACTGTGTGGCTAATAATTTTTTCTTTTTCTTTTTTTGGTAACAAGGAAGGGATAAGCCCTGATCACATTCACGCAATTACTTAAATGAATTAACAGACGTTATGTTTTCTTAATTCTGTAACGTCTTTCTCTTCTCTAACTTCTAATCTTGCAATATTAAAGTTATCATGATTTTTTTACAAAAAAAGAAGTTATCATGATTTAACTGACAGATATATCTTTCAAAAGTTTCGATAGGGTATTTCAAAAAAAAAAAAATTAAAATAAAATAAAATAAAAAAGCTTTGATGGAGATCGATCGCATGATAGTGACATTGGGCTGTGATTTTGGATGTGTATATGATTATCTGTTTCGGCAATTGACCAAAACGAGCTTAACACATTATATATTTTTTTGGTATGCTTCTCATATTATATTTTTTTCACACTTATCATGGTACTATACTATATATTTTATTATTAACTGAGACATTTTTAGAAGTAAGTTTATGGACATGACTACACGAGCATCCTGACTCGTCCTAATATTGTATGTCACATGCATCATGCATGTCCCAATAATAAAAAAATGTAATTTTATAAATGACCTAAATTAATGTGCGGATGGGAATCTAGTCAAAGACATATGAATTTGAACTAATACAATTTACAATATCAATTGAGCCAAACTTGGTTGACTATCAATTGTGTTTTTAATTATATATAAGAATACGAGCAGAGTTAATGTTTAAAATATTTTTTAAATAAGTAATGATCAGTTCAAAGCTAAATTGGAATTGATCTCAATTCTTAAGATAGGATGGGCAAACCAAATTATGTAGTCTACATTACGTCTAAAGTTTATATGAACATCTACGGAAGTTTTATTATTTTATCTCATTCTAATCATTAATAATGAGATCTATTAAAAAAAAAAAGATAACTAGCAAGTATTTTGTATTTTGCACAATAATTTAAAATTTATATAAATTTTTAAAAAATTAAATTATAAAAATATACATAATTTGTTGAAAATAATTTAAATTTAAAATTTAAGTAAAAGAAGTTAAGAGCGAAATGTGTTATTCTTTAAGAAAAAAATATGAAAAAATCGAATACCTCTCAAACATTCTAATTTAATATATAAGAGTAACTGTTGAATTTGGGAGACAAAAATTTTTAATGTAAAAAGAAAAAAACTTAATCTGAGAATATAAATTGAAATTTAGGGAGAAGAAATAAATTCTAAAATTAAAAAATGAAAGTAATTAATAATTTATTTTTTTAATATAATAAAAATATTAAACAACAACGAAACCACACATTTTAAAGAGTATAATTTGGGCAAAAAAATTTAATTATTGCATTTAAATCAAATAATTACGTATCTAATGCTGTTTTTGAAATAATTACGGATCTACTGCACAATGTGACGCCCCTTTTGGGCGTCACATGTGACGCCTCAACTGAGGCGTCTCACCCTAAGGGGAAAACGCCCAAATGGGACGTCTCTCATGAGGTAGTGACACGTGTCACTTTTTTTTTAAAAAATATATTAATTTAATAATAAAACTTCTGAAAGCCATATCTTTTAACTCGAGTATCCAAATCAGGTAATTTTTTTTTGATTTCACATAACTTTTTGATATCTACGTAATGACACCTCATTTGATATATTTTATCTCTCACAAACACAATTTCAATTTGCAAGAATGGTATTATAAGAGCGGTTAAACCCAGAAGCCTCTGAGTTCTGGATTTGTGATTTAATACAAAAAAATAAATAAAATTTGGATTTGTGATTTAATATAAGCTTTTGGGTTATTATTCGTGGTCTGAAATTAATGATGACTTATGAATGTTTTTCAAAAATAAAATTACCTAAATTAGACGTGATTGTCTCTTGATTGAAGCCCAATTTAGACGTGTTTGTAACGTGTCAGGTTTTGACACGTGTTGACACGTGTCACATTTTTATACTCAGAAGCCTCTGAGTTATGCGTTTGTGATTTAATATAAAAAATAAATCAAAATTTGATTTGTGATTTAAATTAAAAAACAAAATTTTATTTTTATTATCAAAAAAATTTGGTTTGTGATTTAAATTAAAAGTAACAATTATTATTAATAAGAAAAAAAAAATAAAGATCTGATTTGTGACTTAAACTCAAAAATCAATTTGAAAAATCTATATTAATAAAGGAAATAATTAAATAAATATTCTAAATCTCAAAGGAAGAAGGATTACCTGATTTAAATTTAAATTATGTTTGTGAGAAATAAAATATATCAAATGAGATGTCATTGCGTAGATCTCAAAAAGTTATGTGGAATGAAAAAAAGAATTACCTGATTTGGATACTCGAGTTAAAAGTTATGGCCTTCAGAAGTTTTATGATTAATTAATATATTTTTTTTGAAAAAAAGTGACATGTGTCACCACATCATGAGAGACGCCCCATTTGGGCGTCTTCTCCTTAAGGGTGAGACGCCTCAATTGAGGCGTCACATGTGACGCCCAAAAGGGGCGTCACATTGTGCAGTAGATCCGTAATTATTTCAAAAACAGCATTAGATGCGTAATTATTTGATTTAAATGCATTATTTTAATTTTTTTGCCGTATAATTTGAAATTATCTTATCATATTTCACTATAGAAGAGTTGATTTATAACAAGTTATAATTTATAACTATCTACGTATTCATTATAATATATTTTTAAAAAAAAATTAATACTAATAATTTTATATGCAAAACTTTTATATCTAATAAACTATTTCTTTTTCTTTTTGATAAAATGGTGGGAATTGAACACATAATATAATATAGCGCACTCAAATTTCTCACCACTAAATCAATCCTAGTTACTTTGAATAAACTATTTCATATATTAAAAATTTAATATAAATATTAAATTTTATATAATGAGTGTATAAGATGAATCTCAATTTTGTCTTCAATTGCAATATTTTAAGATTAAAAATTATGAAAGAAAGATGTAAAACATTTTTTCCATACTCGAAATATTTTTTCTTCATGATACAGAATTTAATCTGAAAAGGAAAAAATCAATTTGATAAAATCTTACATAATACTTAATTTCTTTAATGCAAAAATTTTTAAAAATAATTTAAATTTTTTTTTCAAATCACAATATATAACTAAAAAGTTATATTTTGTGATACAATTTAGAAATTTTCTCTATAATTAGTTACGAAAGACAAATATTTCATTTTATTTTTGTAAAAAAAACATAAACTTTTTTAAGTCATGACAACATTGAAAACAAAGGTAAAGTTTAGGGGTTTGTTTTAACCGATTCTAAGATAAAATTTTATGAAGTAGTATTATGAGTTCTTCTTTGCATTCAAGAATTAGGACAATTTGGCTATCATCATGATTTGAACAAATGCATTATTTCCTCCTCTTAGACTAATTTTATATGATTTTTCTCTTTGATTAAAAATTTGTGAGGTAACTTAAAATTGTTCTTTTGTGATTTTAATTTAATTTTAATGATTATCTGAAATAATAGCAGAAAATTATTGACTGAAAATTGAGAAGTTATACTTTGAAGCTTAGAATTAGCCAGAGTTATATACAAAAATTATTATTAGAATTTAGAGCATAACAATTATCGATTGATAATTGAGGGATTTGAATCTAGGGATTTAATTATATCTGGGTGGATTTATCTCAAAAATAAAATAGATTTTACTTTGTATTTGAGATTGTTTAGCTCTTATTACATTGGATTGTGTTTTTTTTGGTAATCTCATTGGGTTGTGTTTTAATCAATTATATAAAGATATCCAATTGGGATTTATGATTTGTTTTTCTATTGAACCAATGAATTTTCCCGCATCAAAATCCTTAATTAGCGTTAGTTATTATTTTTTTGGTAACGTCTTAGTGCTAGTTATTATTATTTTTTTATAACAGCTAGTTATTTTGTTGTTACTTTTCTTTTGAAAGTTTGAAATTTCAATTAAACTCTATTGAGTTTATCTCGGTATTAACTAACATAAATGACCCAAAAAAAAATGAATGTTGGAATTTCTTATCACCACACGTGTAGATAAGCTGACACAATGACTTTTGTATCAAATGTCTTTTATATTTTATAATAAATTTCAGTTTTTCTGGCCACTTTTATCTACATGTCCTGTGTAGTTAGTTCAGTAGTTCTTTCTTGTCATGTTTCTTGACGTGTCTAGTCAAATTACCAAAATAAATAAATAAATAAATAAATAAGATTGTCCATGTCAAACTTTGCATCGTCACTGTCCCTCCCAGAATTATTCCACATGAAGAAACGTTAACACAAAAACCAAACCTTAATTAGTAAAGCTAAACGCTTGACAATTTCTACTTTCTAATTAATTACATTACATGCGTTACTTTTTGCTAAGACTAGTATCTACATTCTTCTTCCAAAAACGAAAATCCCCAACTTCAACCACAAGCCAGTCATTGTGATACCCCCTTTTTAGATGAGCTAAGAAATCCTTTGAAAGCAACACAAGTTGATATATTTGACCCAACCATAAACCTCTAACTCGGGTTCCCCTCTCATGATATTAAAATTTAAAAATTTATTGCAGAATTTAATAATTAAAATTTCCAATGCCATAAAAGTCCCTGTCTAGTCTCTTCACAAAATTGAATTCAATAGGAGTTTTTTTATCAATGGTGTGGTCCCCACCTGAAATTGACACCCTTGGATCTCACTGGTTTCAGTGTCAAACCTCATTAAATAACTCACTCATCCGGGTGGTCCCATCCCCATTTTCACCATGCAGAACTCCAATGCAGTGCAAACCCGTTGATCAAAAACATGGGGTCCACTCTCCATCAATAGACGGCCGTGATCTATTTGACCCTCCCTGTGCATGACCATTCTTGATTCTTGCCCTTGAAAACGTTTATCTTCTCTTTGAAGTCAATATTTCCCTCACTCTCTCTTACTCACTCCAAAGGTAAAAATACAAAAATCTATAACGGCCAACACGCGTGTCATACACTCTCTGACAACTAAGAGAGAGTGAGGAACAAGTTGAAAGATAAAAAGGTTTGACTTTGGGTGAAGAATCAAATAGAATGGCCATTAAGGAAGCGCCACGTGGAAGTAACAGCCTACGTAATAAGTGGCGCAGATCGGTTTTTGTTGACCTCCATTTACTTGGCAGTAAATTATTAAATTAACCGAATTTATTACAACACACAGTGTGAATATGACCATTTAGAGGAGAAGAATAGAGAAAGAAACTAGGATTTAAGGTAAAGAAGTGTGAACTAAGATCATATCCATCACAAACCAGTTTCAGTCACCCTCATGGTATTTTATTGTATTTCACCGTGAATGTTTATTTTTTATTTTTTCTGATCATGTTAAAAAAAAAATCTTTGCAAAATTGTGGACTTTGATCTGTCTGAGATTTTTGGTGTGGTTGTCCAAAAAGGAATCTTTTTTACAATGAGAATGTTTTGATGGATATTTTAAGATTTTTATTGTTTGAATTCTGATATGGGAAAGTTTTGACAGGTTGTGCTGAACTGAAGCAAGGGTCTCTCTGAGCACATAAAAAACAAAGTCTGAAGCAGAGAAGCGAAGATTTGTTATATAAAGCAAAGGAAGAAGAATGTATTTGGAGTGTGAAGTTATGTCAACTATAGGAGGGAACGTAGTGTTAAACTCAGATAACATATTCTCTTCGTCGATTCAGAACCCTAACTTCAACTTCATGCCCACCATGCCTCTTCAGCCTTTTTCTTCCATGGTATATATATTAACCCTACCCTTTTTTTTTCCCATGACTATGTGTTGTTAATATTTAACTCTCTTTCTTCTTGATTTGATGATTTTCTTCCTATATATATATATTTGATCTTTAAACAGAAAGAAGAAGACGGGATGTTGCGAGGGAAGGAAGAGATGGAGAGTGGTTCTGGTAGTGAACAAGTTGAAGACAAGTCTGGGAATGAGCTAGAGAATGAACAACCTCCAAAGAAGAAACGTTATCACAGGCACACTGCTCGCCAGATCCAACAGATGGAAGGGTATAAGCATTTAGATCTCTCTCTTTTTCCTTTTTCTTTTACTTTTTTTCCATTAAAGGTTTTAATTAATTTGGTATTTGCTTGTGTAACTTTGGCAGTTTGTTCAAGGAGTGTCCACACCCGGACGATAAGCAAAGGCTGAAGCTGAGTCATGAACTCGGACTTAAACCGCGTCAGGTTAAGTTCTGGTTTCAGAATCGCCGAACTCAGATGAAGGTACGTTGAGCGAGTTAATTAGCTAGCACGCTTTTCCAGATTCCATTAAAACCTTCAACTTTGACGTTATAAGAAACCCTAAACGGGTATACGCTCTTAATTCCAGCAATTAAATTGAAACGTTCCTCACACATAGGCACGTTTCCCAATGAAACCGCGTTCATTGGTTTGCATTAAAACTTCTTTTCCTATGCCCTAATAAACAGCTACACGGTGATGGCTAGAATAGAAAAAAAAGAAAAAAAGAAGAAGCAGAAGACTCGTCTCATTTACTTATGGTTCTTGGTTTGTCCATCATACAGTCTGTATTCCATTAATGTACGCATTAAACCCTACCTGTCACATGTGGTCTCAAAACTGTACTCATATTTATTGCTATATATCATTACAGTGTTATGGTTAGAATGAAGGTGGGTCTTCCTTCTCCATAAACTTTCAAAGCATTTATACTATAAGGTTTTTGAGAATTATATAAACGATCATCGTCCCTACTATTCATATAATATTACCGAAGATTTTTTTAGTATTGCGGTAATCATGCATTTTATTTTATTAATTTTGGATTATAGGCACAACAAGATCGTTCAGAAAATGTGATACTTAGAGCAGAGAATGAGACTCTAAAGAATGAGAACTATCGGTTGCAAGCTGCACTACGTAGTATTATCTGTCCCAATTGTGGTGGGCCATGCATAATGGGTGCTGATCTGGGCTTGGATGAACAACAGCTCAGACTTGAAAATGCTCGGTTAAGAGAAGAGGTATGCATGCTATTAGTATAATTTGAAACACTGTTTGATACTATTAACATGATGGGCATCTTTGGATCATCTGATGGGATAACTTATATCTCTTGTTTGCTGGGTCAATAGAATATGATTAGTTTATCCTATTGTTTCATTTTATCCTATCCAATACATGATTTCTTATCCTATGGGGGAGCTGAGTTAGGATTCAATAGGATGTGATTTCAATATTGGATACCCAATATATTCCCACACTATCCAATATATTTATATTTATTGCATTATATTTCATTTTTTATTTTTCTTTTCTCCTTTTACACAATCTTATCATATTGCTATCAGGTGTTCATCAGACATAGGACATGATATGGGTTATCAGCCCCATATCATATCCTACCCTTATCAGTCATATATCATATCCTACCCTTATCCTATACCGTCCACTAGCCCCAAGTGAATTAATGTGAACAAAAAGTAAATAAAAATCACTTTTTATTATCTTAATCTATGTACATATTTATAAATTAGAATCCCTTTATTAATGTATGAATATTTAATTTTCACAATGTGAATGTTTTGCAGCTAGAACGAGTGTCTTGTATCACATCAAGATATGCTGGTCGTCCAATCCAAACAATGGGAGCAGCTCAAGCTCTTATGGTTCCTCCTTCATTGGATTTGGACATGAACATGTACCCAAGGCACTTTGGGGATCCTAATATTGCTCCTTGCAGTGAAATGATTCCTGTTCCCATGTTGCCTCCTGAAGCTTCACCATTTCCAGAGGGTGGTCTCTTGATGGAAGAAGAGAAGTCTCTGGCCTTGCAGCTTGCAGCTTCTGCCATGTCTGAGCTAGTCAAGATGTGTCGGTTAAACGAGCCACTTTGGGTTCGAAGCAGTGAGAGTCAGAGGGAAGTGCTTAATTTTGATGAGCATGCGAGGCTGTTTCCATGGCCTTTGAATCTCAAGAACCGAAGTGAACTAAGGACTGAAGCTAGCCGTCACACTTCTGTGGTTATAATGAATAGCGTCACTCTTGTTGATGCTTTTCTTGATGCTGTAAGTGATTGTTGAATTGTTCATCGTCCTTTTCTTCCCCTCTATATATGTCCAATTTTTCTAATGACTTTTGCTCTTTTACATTCTTGATTTTTAGCATAAATGGATGGAATTGTTTCCTACAATCGTTTCTAGAGCAAAAACTGTCCAAATTATATCTTCTGGTGCTTCTGGTCATGCGAGTGGATCTCTTCAGCTGGTAGGTGTCAAATTGCTAGTATTCCATAAATTAATTGGCTTAACTATTGATATATTGCTTATTTTTATTTTTATTTTTTTATAGATGTATGCAGAATTCCAAGTTCTTTCTCCTTTGGTGTCCACTCGTGAGACTCATTTTCTTCGGTATTGTCAACAAAATGCTGAGCAGGGAACCTGGGCCATTGTTGATTTTCCTATTGATAGCTTTCACGAAAACTTTCACCCTTCTTATCCCAGATACTTCAGGAGGTGTTCTGGCTGTGTGATTCAAGACATGCCAAATGGGTATTCAAGGGTAAGTTCAGTTTCTAAGATATCATTCTTTGTTAGAATTTTTACAAAATTGGTGCTTCTCCTTATTATTTCAATCCCAACATTTTATGGAGTATGTGTTTACTTTAATAATTTTTTTAGGACTTTGTTTATTTCTTGCATGCATTAGGGAGCCTTTTTTTTATGACCTTAGATGTTCTGGATTATATATATGCAGGTAACATGGGTTGAGCATGCAAAAGTAGAAGAGAAACCTGTCCATCAGATATTCTGTAACTATGTCTACAGTGGAATGGCATTTGGAGCACAGCGCTGGTTAGGAGTTTTGCAGAGACAATGTGAGAGGGTTGCTAGCCTCATGGCCAGAAACATATCAGATCTTGGAGGTTTGTCAAAATCTTATCTACCTTGATCTCAATATTGTTAAGTGCATTAACTTCCATCAAGCCACATTTACTCATATTAATTAACAATTGAGCTCAAAGAAAGATGGAAATTTTTTTCATCCAAAACAAATATAGTGTTAACTGTTATATGACATGTTTCTTGTGTATTGCAGTGATACCTTCACCAGAAGCGCGAAAGAACTTGATGAAACTAGCACAAAGAATGATAAACACGTTTAGCCTTAACATGAGTACTTCCGGTGGTCAATCATGGACAGCCATATCAGATAACCCTGAAGACACTGTTAGAATCACAACTAGGAAAACCACAGAGGCTGGCCAACCTAATGGGGTTATTCTCAGTGCCGTTTCAACCACTTGGCTACCCTATTCTCATACCAAGGTCTTTGATCTCCTCAGGGATGAACGCCACAGATCTCAGGTAGTAAAAACAAGTTTCAATCCTCAACTCCAACCTATATTGCAACAGTTAACTAAAGAATAATCCCAATTTTTTATTTTATTTTTTTATGCAGATGGATGCTCTTTCCAATGGGAACTCATTAAATGAAGTGGCTCATATTGCAAATGGTTCAGATCCAGGAAACTGCATTTCTCTTCTTCGTATAAATGTAAGATCATTTCACAAATTTAACAAAGTTTGATTTTATATTAAGGGCCGACCCAGTTTAAATACCCACTTCGTGAGTGTCTGGGAAAGGGAATACTCTAGGCAGTCTTTCCCCTGCTTTTTGCAGAGAGAAGCAAGCTTACCGCTGAGCCAAGTCGGCCCTTCTTGATTTGATATTGAAGGATCAAATTTGAATGCAAGTGAAACTTTTTTTTTAAAACTTTTATGTTTTCTTACACATGCAGGTAGCTAGCAACTCATCCCAGAATGTAGAGCTAATGCTGCAAGAGAGTTGCACTGATAAATCTGGAAGCTTAGTAGTTTACACCACCATTGATGTGGATTCCATTCAGCTAGCCATGAGTGGAGAGGATCCTTCTTGCATTGCACTTCTTCCTCAAGGGTTCATGATAGTGCCAATGGTTTCAACCAATGGCAATTCATCTGAAGGTGTCATAGAACATCAAGCTACTACTAGTACTGTTAATTCAGGTTGCCTTCTCATCATGGGGTTGCAAGTTCTTGCAAGCACAATCCCTTCTGCAAAGCTCAACCTTTCAAGCGTGACAGCAATCAATAACCACCTCTGCAACACGCTGCACCAAATTGAAGCCACTCTTTGTAGCAGCCCTAACAGCAGTTTTGTTGGGTCTTGCTCTGAACCCAAGCAGTGAATAGAGCTGATTCTAAGCTCAAGTCACAAGAATGTTTACTTCCTTACCCGTTTTTCAATGTTTCAAATAAAGATGGATTTGTGTTGGAATTAGGTAGGGAAGTGTGTTAGGAAATTAAGTTGTGTAACCGTTAATGGAGTGAGGGTGTGGTAAAAATTGTGATACAATATGGAATGGTGATTTTATTTGTGTGTGAGAGAGGGTAGAGGGACTGAGGGAGTCAAGAACGCACCAGATAGTACCCTTGGCTTTCTGAGAAGACCATTTCTAAGGGCTGTGGTTCGGGTATTGACTCCTGCTTCTATGTCAGCCTCTACTGTTCATTTCAATGCGTTTTATTTTACTTAAATTCAGTTTTTTATGTTTTGTCTCGATTCCCTCTTCTCTATTTTATTTAAATCATGTTCCTATCCAACTTTATGTTATGAATAATATTCTTATTCCCTCCTCATCATTGTTATGAATGATCACTAAACAAGATTTCAAACTATATGAAGCAAAAAAGAAGAATGAAAATAGTATAAGCAATATAAAAACTTTATGATTGCAACTATGCGAGAGTGTAGCGTGAGTACCTAGGAATGATAAAATAAAATTCATAAATTCGGGGTCCCCACGAGAACTGAGTCATTCAAAAACCTCAATTAAGGGATTTTCTCCCTGAGGGTTGGGACGTAATAAAAATTCACTTTGGCACATTTGGTGATGGGAATTAGGAAAGGTAAAAACTCCAGCATTCATGGGTATATGAAAGTTTATACCCATGAGCTATGAAATAACGACACTTTAAAAACCCTAACGTGTCGTGTCCGACACTTCCCGACACTCCTTGACACTCCAACACGCGTTTTCCCGATACTCCGACACTCCCTGACACTCCAACACGCGTTATAAAAATTCAAAAAATGTTCAAAGGTTACATTGTGTTGAGCTTTTAGTTCCAACTATTTGATTCGTTGGATTGCGATTATCATTTTATTGAGTTTAATATAAATATTTGAGATATCTTATATTTCTTTGTAAAATTTATGAATATTATAAGTTTAAATTCATCTTTTTTGTTAAATCATTGAATATTAAATATAAAATACACTACATAAATTAAAAATATTATTTAATATCAAAACGTGTCCTAACGTGTCGAAATCTAACATTTTTTAGAATAACGTGTCGGAGTGTTGTGTCGTATCGTGTCACGTGTCTCGTGTCAGTATCGGTGCTCCATAGCCCATGAGTACGTGAGGTGATAAAACTTCAGTTTATCTTGTTTTATGGATTAAAATACTATGAATTACCTAGTTAGACAAGTTGAAAACTAAGGTTTAAGATGATAATTACGAACATTATCTGAATTTTTATCTAATTAAATCAATTCTTGTTATTTTAAAGGATTTGTTGGAAAAAGAGGATCAAGATGAAGATTAGATAAGATGAGAACAACAACCAGAGGAGATGAAGACAACAACTAAGAAGAATGAGAATGAAGATCAGAACAAAGAAGATTTGATCTTATCAAGTTGTTGGAAGAGGGAGCTTAAGCTCCCAATTGGAAGCTTAAGCCCCCTAAAAGCACATTCAGCCTCTGCCTCTGAGCGCTTAAGCGCCCTCCAGCGCGCTTAAGCGCGCCATAAACGCATTCAGTCTCTGTCTCTAGGCGCTTAAGCGTCCTACAGCGCGCTTAAGCGCGCCACAAGCAAGAATTTCCAGCACGAAGAGCGCGCTTAAGTGCGCAACATGAAGAAAAGCCTACTGCCTCAGGCGGCTTAAGCGCCCAACGAAGGCTTAAGCGCCCAAGGAATATAATTTGTTCCCAATTGGAATATTCTACCAAGGATGCGAATTCTACACCCTTAAAAAAGCACCTAGGGGTCAGAATTATTCACTACTTCACACTACAAAACACTTTTAGATCCTTGGAGTCTTAGATACATGTTCGTAAGCGGCGGAGACGGATCGGAGTCAGTTCAACACTGGAATTATTGAAGATTCACCAATCACCAATGGAGTTTGGGGAAGCTTTTCTAGTTTCTTTTATGTTTGATTTTGTCATGTCTGGCTAATTCTCTCTGTAGTTAGGGGATGATGGAACTTGGTTAAATCATTATGTTATGGATTAATTGTTATGAATTCTTCTCTTTTTATACTTGAATAAATTCATTTGTGTTCAATGCTTTCTATGAATTTGCTCCTTATGGAATGACCTTTGGGGATTGTATGGCAATAGGAATGTTGGTGCATGAACCTCTATTTGATGAATTTATCATAATCCTTGTGATCTAGGAATAGGGATAGAAATAGACACAAGGTAATTATGCAATCCTATGATCCTTGATTTTAATGCATATTTTCTTGGGGAATTAGAGTTCTTCCAGGATTACATAAGTTTAGGGTAACAAGGAATTGAGCCCTAATTAACATAGACAGGATCGATTGGCAATATATTAAGAGCAGGTTCTTACCAAGTTAATTCATAACGTATTGAGGAGATCAGGGGAAGTCAGAACCCTAATTACGTTCGTTTTATTACTTAATTCTATCATTTACTTTTCAGTTGTTTCTTTACATTCAGAGCTTTAATTACATGTTATCAACTTTTTCAACATACAAACTACGTTACCTTCGTTTTTATTTGTCCAACTAAAATAGCGATAGCGAATCGGATTTTGAGTTTAATCCTCGTGGGAACGATATCCTACTTATTCACTTTATTACTTGTACGATCGGTGCACTTGCCGAGAGTAGCAACATGAGGGATATATAGACAATATTTGGCGGGCTGTTTGACCCTTTTAAGGTCAAAGCACTCATTAATTATTATAAGGCAAAAATATTTTGTCTTATACAAAACTATTAGTATGCGATATCGGATCTTAATAATTGTTTTTTTAAAATAAATTGGTGGGTTTATATAAATAAATTTTTTTTTTGGGAAAACAGCAAAAAATCCTCTATACTAGAAAATGTTGGAAAAATTCGGTCAAAAAAGGTTAAAATTCCGTCGAAAATGATGTTTTCGACGATAATGAAACCGTCGAATATATCTTCATGGGTAACCATTTTTTCGACGGATTTACAGATTCCGTCGAAAAATTTCGACGAAATCTCTGTGGGAAGTTTCGACGGAAAAATAATTTCATCCAAAATTTTCGACGGAAAATGAATGAAATTCTGTCGAAAAATCTTGTCTCAATTTGTGACGGAAAATGAATGAAATTCCGTCGAAAATTGTTGTAATGGTTTTCGACGGAAAACTGATTCCGTCGAAAATTGTTGTATTCGACAGAAAATCAATGAAATTCCGTCGAAAAATCTTGTATTAATTTTTGACGGAAAATAAATTCCGTCAAAAAAATTTGACGAAAAATGAATAAAATTCTGTCAAAAAATCTTGTATTAGTTTTTGACGAAAAATAAATTCCATTGAATTTTTTTGAAAGAAAATGAATAAAATTCCGTCGAAAAATTTTGTAATCATTTTTTACAAAAAAATGAACTAAATTCTATCAAAAACTATTGCCTTAATTTTCAACGAAATTGCTTTTTTGTCAAATTTTATTTTAATTTTGCTCTACAAAATTAATACCTATTTATCTTTTGCACCTGATTAACAAATATAAAAAAAGTAAATAATATATCAAACTCATATTTATCTTAATATAGTTATGTGTACAAAAGTCTCTGTTATATATTAATGGAAAAAGTCGATGTCCATGTCATATACATACAAACAAGATACAAAAATCATGTTTTGCAGCCCTTTTCTGTTGCTGTGGAGCCCTCTTCTATTGTTGTGCAGCCCTTTCCTCTTGTTGTGTAATTGTACATGTAGACATGTAAAATATTTAAAATACAAATAATTGGAAAAGCACAACAAATCTAACAATATATAATCTGAAGTTATACAACCAACCAAAAATACTTACTCATATTTTCTAATGGCTTCTTCAAGTTAACAATTTACTGCTGCAAAGGTCATATTAATGGTCTGCACATAAAAATTGTAAATATAAGCTTGTAGTTACAAAAACAAAATTTATCAAGTACTCTAATATTCCCCAACATGCATTTAAATGCAACCAAAAATGAACATAAGAAACAGATAGGGGAACAAAGAAGAAAAAGAGGCCAACAATAATTCATTTGTATATATATATATATATATATATATATATATATATATATATATATATATATATTAGTAAGAAAACAAAAAAATCATACTGTGCTGATTGTGTCTCTCTTTTTTTTCATTTTTTTTTTTTCTTCCTAATATATATATATATATATATATATATATATATATATAATAAATATAAAAGTTACTTTAGTTTTATAAGTTACGTAAGTTATATACATATAACTAACGTAACTTTTATAAGTTACGTAAAAGTTACTTTAGTTTTATAAGTTACGTAAGTTATATATCTATATATATATATATATATATATATATATATATATAGATTTACAATGTAAAGAATCAAAGATAAAATCGAAAAATTAAAAAAATTACAAAAAATAAAAAATCCTAATATATATATATATATATATATATATATAATAAATATAAAAGTTACTTTAGTTTTATAAGTTACGTAAGTTATATACATATAACTAACGTAACTTTTATAAGTTACGTAAAAGTTACTTTAGTTTTATAAGTTACGTAAGTTATATATCTATATAACTAACGTAACTTTTATAAGTTACGTAGCCTTATAATTGTAAATCATATTTCTTACGTTAAAAAGTATTTTTTTTCCCTCATATATACATTTAATTAATTTTGGTATTAAATTGTGCAACTGTAACTGTACCGGATTATTATGCCAACCTGATTGTAATTGTAATTCATGTCTGTTACAATGTGAGTGGGTGGGTAAACGTGAACAAAATTAATTAACTATCAGATTAAAATAGTGAGTGGGAAGGAAGGGGATCCAAGGGGAAGGGAGGGGAAGGAAGGGAAGGAAATTGGAGGGTATTCCTTTTCCTTGTTTGGGAGTTAAAAAATGGTAAGGGAGAAAAAATGGAAGGTTAATGAGATATTTTTACAATTTTACCCTTTTTAAAATTAATATAATTATTATATTTTACAAACTAAATTAAATTTAAAATTTCTAACAAAATTATTTATGTACATTTCACAATATTAAAAAAGATAATATTTTTTATGAAATTTCTACACTGCAAGCTACGAAAATTGTCACAAATTTTTTTGACAGAATGTAAATTTCTATGCTGCAAGCTACGAAAATTTTTGTCAAAAAGTTTAGCGAAAATATTTCCGTCGAAAACTTTTGACGAAATGTAAATTCTGTAAAGAATTTTGATGAAATTTTTTTCCAGCAAAAAATTTCGATGGAAATGTGTTGCATTGAAAATTTTAATGGAAATATTTTTCGTCAAAAATTTCGATGAATATGTTTTTTTATGAAATATTTTGAAGAAATTTAGATTCTGTAAAAAATTTGTCAAATTTTTTTGTAGAAATGTTTTTAGTCTCAAATTTTGATGGAAATACTTCCCTTAAAAAATTTAGACGTAGTTGTTTTATGTATAAACTTTTCGGTGGAGATGTGTTTCGTCAAATTTTGGACGAAAATATTTTCGTTGAAAGTTTCAATGAAATTTAGATTCGTCAATAGTTTTGACTGAATTCTTTCCCGTAAAAAATTTATGTCAGTGATTATGACAAAATCTTGTTTCGTCTTTAGTTTTGACGAAATTTTTTGACGTATGCGATTTTCATCAAAAATTTCAACACTATTTTTGACAAAATATTTTTCGTCGATAAATCTTGTCGGTATTTGAGACTTTTCTAATAATGTCACGTATAAAAATGATTCACATTTATGTAGTTTTTAAATTTTAATGCTAAGGGTAGATAAGTAATTTTTAATATTTCCTCCCCTCAAACCCCCCAAATTGGGGAACTTTAATTTTAGGAAGAAGGAGAATTTTGGAGGGTTTAGTAAAAATCTCCAATTCCTTCCCCTCCTTTTTTTTAACTCACAAACAAGGGGAGGGCTTACTAAAACCCTCTCTTTCCTTTCCTTCCCCTCCTGAAACCAACTCCCAAACAAAGCCTAAGGGAAGGGAAGGGTTTTATTAATCCCGTCCATTTTGTGAGTTTAACAAAATGGGGGAAGGGAATTGGGGATTTTTTCAAAATCCTCCCAAAACCCTTCCCACCCTTAAAATTATAGTTCCCCAATTTAGGGATTTAAGGGGGGAAATATTAAAAATTATTTATCTAACCTTAGCATTAAAATGCGAAAACTACATAATTATGAATCATTTTTAAATGTGACATTATTAGAAAAGTTGCAAATATCGACAGAATTTATGGACGAAAAATATTCGTCAAATATAGTAACGAAATTATGACGAAAATCACGTTACATCGAAAATAGAGACGAAACAAGAATTGGCCATAATCACTTACATAAATTTTTTCAGAAAAAAATTCAGTCAAAATTCTTGATAGATTCTAAATTCCGTTCAAACTTTCAACTGAAATGTTTCCGTCAAACTTTCAGATTTTTTCAAAAAAAAAAATTCAGTCAAAATTCTTGAAATGAAACAATTACGTAAAAAGATTTATCAAAAAATATTTTCGTCAAATTTTTTTACGCAAAACCTTTCCATCAATATTTTCAACGAAACAAATTTCCAGCGAAAATTATCGACGAAAAATATTTTTGTAAAAAATCTGACAACAAATTTTTTGTGTAACAATTCTTTACAGAATCTAAATTCTGTTTAAATATTTTCCTCAAAATATCTGACAAAAACACGTATTTGTCGAAATTTTCAACGAAGAATATTTCCCTCAAAAATTTTAACGAAACACATTTCCATTGAAAATCTTCGTAAATAGTTTTGACGAAAAATATTGCTGTAAAAATTCTTGATGGAAATAAAATTTCCTCAAAATAATTCACAGAATCTAAATTCCGTCAAAAATCTTCTACGAAAATATTTTCATCATACTTTTTTACGGAAAAAATTTCCGTTGAATTTTTTGATGAAACACATTTTCGTAGAAAATTTTTGACGGAAAAAATTTCTAGCAAAATTTTCAATAAAAATAAATTCTATCATAGTTTTCAACGGAACACATTATTGTCAAAAAAATTCGATGGGAAATATATTCGTAAAAAATTGACAAAAAGCATTTTTGTACAAAATTTCGAAAAAAAAAATATTCTGTCAAAATTCTTTACGAAATATAAATTTCATCGAAAGTTTCGCGGAATCATTTCCCTCAAAATTTCTCACAAGAAGATTTTTGTCAAAATTTTCGTTGTGACACATTTTCATAAAAAAAAAAAATTTATGGAATTCTTTTTTTGTCAAAATTTTTTATGGTACTTTTGTCATAAAAAATATTAAACAAATCATTTTCGTCAAAACTTTTGACGGAAACTAAATTGCGTCATAAATTTTGACAATTTTAGTTTTGTAAAAAATTTCATCTGATAAAACTTTCGTCCCCTTTCGATGAAAAGTATTCCGACGAAATAATATTTTTTTATCGTTTGCAACGTAGAATTTTCGTCGAAAATATGATCTTTTTTAGCAGTGTGAAAAATACATAAATAATTTTGTTTAGAAATTTTATACTTAAAGTTATTCGTAAAATATAATAATTATATTAGTTTTTTAAAAAAGGTAAAATTGTAAAAATTTCTTATTTACCCTCCAATTTCTCCTTACTATTTTTTTTTTTTTTGGATACAACCTTACTATTTTTTTAACTCCCAAATAAGAAAAGGAAATACTCTTCATTTACCTTCCCTTCCCTCCTCTTCCTTCCCCTTGGACCCCTATCTTTCCTTCCCTTCCACGCTCCCAATAAAAAGCCTAAGTTGTCCCTTCTCACGTCGCCCGATCGTCTCATTTGTAAGACTATCATTTTGTATCGGCCCATCCAATTAGCCTATGTTGTCCAAGGCTAAAAAAAGCCTACAAAGTAAAAATTGTAGGCTAAAAAGGCCCACAATGCCAAAAATTATGCAATGTCCTGCGGGCCAATCCATGACTCATACCATTATATTTAAAAGAAAAATTCGGCCACCAATAAATGAACCTGGTAAACTAAAACCACTTTTGGATGAGCATTTGAAAAAATATATATATATATATGTCTTACTTATTTTAGAAGAATTTTATTTTGAAACTAAAGTTATTTTATATTTGGATGTAGTATATAAAAAACATTTTTAATTAAATATATTATTTGGATGTCACAATTAAAAAGCATTTTTCATCTATGAAATTACGTAAAAGGACATGTGAAAACAAATGATAGAAGCAAATTTGATTGTGAAGAATTTACAAAAAAAAAAAAAAATTGGTTGTGAAGAAGGTAATAGTGATGGCAGCGACAGTGAAGACGATGAACTGTTCACCTAGTTTATGTGGCCTTAAATTCATTGCCACGTGTCTAAATATAAAACGTCAAGTATTATAACATTTTTTATGACGTAACATTTTGATAAATTTTTTAGAGAACGTGGCATTCTGTTAAACTTTTGCCAATAACATGACAAAATGATCGTTGTCCCGCTTCTCAAGCGATATAAAAATTATCTGATGAAGTAAAGCTAGTAACCTTATCCATTAGTTGAATTAGAATTATTAGTATAAGAGTCTATCTAATTGTTCTGTCTATTTATTTTAAATTAGAATTGGTAGACTTTTTATCTTTATCAATACATAGGAATATATAATATGAAAATACTAGTTAAAGGGTGTTTCCAAATCAATAAAAGTTTAATCCAATTCTCTCTCTATCCTTCTCTTCTTTCCCCTGCTCTCCCTCCTCAACGTCGTACATAACCAATTGGAATAAGGGTTTATCATCTATCATGTCACATGATCATAAAATTTTTCCTACACACACAATATTTTGTGGGGCCCGCAGCAAAAAAAAACTCTAGCACGCAAAATGAATCTCTGTAACATAACACAATCACTTTTCCTATAACATAACTCTTATAAAACCCTTCGAATAATGGACCTGACAACGACAATTAAGTAACATAAAACAACCAACTCTTCGGGCATAGAAAACTACATATAAAATGCTAGAATAGTTTTTTAATTTTCAATTTGGTGTTTAAGACAGAGGCTTTGGCCCTTCAGGCACACACGCACATGGTTTTTTTCAGCCCGAAATTGGATCTTTTTATTGGGCTACGTGTTGTGTATGGTTGTCATAGTGGGTCCTTCCCAAACAATAGGCCCATCCTACTTCCAACATCATACATTTATTTCCTATATCCTTTTTCTTTCAGGATCCTCTTTACTCCTTTCATGCCATCAATTTTATTTTCGTGCTTCTTGCACCGAACATTGATTATTAGACTAAAGACTAATTTGTCGGTGCCCATTAGTCCAATTTCGATGCATGCTTTACGACCAATAGTCCAAGCCACTCAAAGTTTTACGGGGGTACCCTTCTAATATTCTATTGTACCTATGTTTTTGTTGAAAATTCACCGTAATTAGTAACAAGTCTTTAAAGGATTCTCAAATTTTTTAGTGTTGAATAACGTTTCATCTTGAAGGATTGAGGTTTGAGTCTTATTAGAACCGTGTATGATGAAATTCATGAAACGTTGGTGCTAAGCAGGTAGGGATATGGGTATGTGTTCGATTTTTATTCGTATCATTTTTAGGAGGAGTTTAAAATCTTAATTATGGACCTGCCACGAACAGTATAGCCTCTTGTAGAAGAGATCTGTGATTTATTCAAAAAGAAAAAAATTCATGAAATAAAGGGGACAAGCTCTACTTTTTTTGTTCTTTATTTAAGTCAAATTAAACGGTCTTAGATTGATAACGTAGGAAACATAATCTAATGTCTAATAATTTTGAGATACCTAACTCAAGTCTTTTGGTTAAATTAAGAAGTACGCTTTAAGAAGGATGGGTAGCAAAAAGCATGACCAAGATTCCATGCATACTTAAGCATGTAACACTTCTTGAAGCAAAGAAGAAAGATGGGGGAGATAATTGAAGCTGAACCGCAAACAATGACATCAAAAATAGAAGATTCCTGGAATGGAACAAGTATCTGTCGTTTTGGCAATGGCCAACAAAGACATACATAATTAAGGGCAAATTTTGAATAGTTGTCCATTTGATTTTGACTGATTCAACAAAAAAGATGAGGTCAAAGTCAGTCTTTGCCTAACATAAACACTAACATCACTGTCTTAAAAAACAACTCAGTCGAGGTTTCAAGAGTGTCGGCGTTCACATCATCGCTGAAGAGTGTCAGCGTTTTAGCCATTTGAGCCAATCTCTGAAAAAGTTCAACTATTCATTCTTAACATCTTTTTTTTTTTTTTTGGATAATTCATTCTTAACATCTTTGTTTGTTTAAGTCATAGCTAGTTTTCAAACAATGAATCATATAGTGCCCAAATGATTGAGGCTAAGTAAATTGTTTCTCGTGGTCATGCGTCACACTTTATTATATTGAAATTTTAAATATTTTGCTAACTTGTATGGCTGTTTCATTTCATGCGGCCACACGGACTTCGGTGCATGTTCCATCGTGCCTGTGGTTTCTACTGTTTTTTATTCATACTAATCGAAATGTATGAATTCATCTACAAGTTCAAACACACGTGTTTTTTTGAATTTATTTTATTAAAAAATGTTGTTATGAAAAGTAAAAGTGACTAAGATTTTTTTTTTCGCTAGAACCTTCTAAGATTAATTAAGCTCTTAATGGAGATTATAATTTAATGTCAAGAATCAATTATTTTAAAATTTAAGCTATTCTCTGAAGATCCAAAAATAATTTAATATATCTAAAAAGTGTTACTATTTTTTTCTGTTTGTTAATTAGCTAATGGAAATGCTTTTGTATATTGAATTTTTAACTTAATAGTGGAATTATAAGTTTGTTCGAACTTTGAATTCAGATAGGACTTTTGGTTTAAAATTGAATAATTGTCATAATATTTTACTGAGGATTAGTCTTATATTTATGTGCTTTGTTTTTCTCCTTTCACGTAAGAAAAGAAATTTTCTTACACACAGATATTTAAAGTAGGTCCCACCATTAAGAAATTAAAATAAAAACAAAAAAATAAAGCACACATATCGATGTATGAGTGACATGAGAAATATTTTCTCCAACAACATAAGAAATATTTTTTCCTTTGGGTCTCTTCTCTATCTTGATTATAGGGATACCAAGGAGCATATTTTGCCCTAAACAGATAATTAAGATCATGAAATTCAAAATAAAAATAAGAAAAAAACCCAATAAGCTTTTTAAAGATTTTTTTTAGATGCAATTAAAAATTGAACACATAATCTAATACAAGCTACCCAAACCACTAGATTAATCTTAATGGCTTAATTTTTTAAAGATTATAAAATTGAAGAAAATACGTTTATTACAAATCAATAAAAAAAAGTCAGCAATCAGCATTACTGATGTGTCGAGGAATCAAGAAAATGCCTGAAGAGTGGAAGAGGATATGATCCAACATCACATCGACTAATCCATCGCCACCGCAAGAATAGTAATATGAACGGACCACAGGGGATTCTGAAAACGAAAACTACTACTAGGAAAACAACAATGAAACATTATCTTGCATGGTATTTTGGTAGGGAATTGGAACTCAAAATTTTGGTAGAGCTTACTGCTTACCGATAATGCTAGATAAACTTAATTATTAAAGGGGAATCATCCGATTTACAATTTTTTTTTTTACAAATTACACTAAGTCTGACCGGTCATATACTCTTGATTGAAGTATGACCGACCAGTCAGACATAATATAGTTTGTAAGAGTTTATAAACAAAAAAGTTTACAAATATAACATTCTCCATTATTAACTTATAATTTATATATGGATTTAATTTTTCTCATGTTATAGAAGATAAAATTATCTTATACACATATTTAAAAGTGTACGTGCGACCCATGTGGGGCCCTATAAAGAAAAAATAGAGAAAAAAAATGATCACGCATATTTTTATGTGTATATAGGAAATAAATTTATCTCATGAGAAATATTAAACTCTTTATATATATAAACAAAAACATAATAAATCTTAAATGCATAAGAGATACTGGCCCATACATTGGGAGGGTTGGAACTAAAACTTGTCACGACAGAGAAATATGTAATTGATTCCAGGGAATAAAACATGTGGGGTTAAGTAAAAGTGCTATGAGCAGTGACCGCGCAGCCAAAGGAACACCTCTTTTTTTCCTTCCTTTCCTTTTGTTTTCAGATGTGGCTGTGAATGATAGGCTATTCGTAGTGTGTAAAGTGTAAACACCGTTGCTCTCAACCAAATGTGGACATAAAACTTAGTTACGTTGTGAACCCGCAAATGTTCATGTTCAAAAGTTGGCCTCAACTTTTCCTTTTGCTACCCTATTACGTGGTGCCTTCCCTTGCCATAAATAAATCCTACCTCCGTAGCCATAAACAAAACACCTTCATTCCCTTCTTTGTAAATTCACTTGTTTATCCCCTTTCAAAATATGTGACCATGTTCCAACTTCAACGAATTTTTTTGTTGTTGCACTCATTCTTCTTGGTTCTTTCCCCCTATGGTATACAATATACTAATCAAATTTTGAAAGTAAATTCATTTGTTTATCCCCCTTCAAAATGTGTGGTGTTCCAACTTCAACGATTTTTTTTTTTTTGTTGTTGATTATTCTTCTTGGTTCTTTCCCCATATGGTATACAGTATACTAATCAAATTTTGAAAGTAAAAGTTGGTCAGAAAGATATATGAAAACGTAAATTATGAAAGAGACGCAAGCTTTGAAAACGTGGATATATAATTAATGTTCAAAAAGAAGGCGGAAGATAATACAAGTGGCTTAGAAAAGTTAGCATCTAGTGAAAATTCAAAGATTTGGTCAGCCAGTGGGGCTCAAAATGCTAGCTGAAAAGGTTGCGTCCAATGAATTTTTTCCACCTTAATTGGCAAAGGCTATTTTTTAACCCTTATTTTCCATCTAAGGTTGGAATGAGTAAATGCCGTGAATTTAGGTCAGAGATGATGACTGCTTTGGGAAGTAGTTTCTGTCTGAGTCCCCTCTTCCTAATTGTGAACCCAACGTACGTAGTCAAATTCTTATCTCAATCGGTTTCAAAACATTGTACTTATCCTTAACATGCAGAACATATATATAGAATAAGATAGTAAATGTGATCTTCATTGAAAATGAAGTTTGTCCACTTTCTGACTTTGAAAATGATTTTTTTTCTCTCTCTCTCATTAGTTCATAAAGGATAATATTTAATAATACCATTTACTTTTATTCTAAACAATATTCAAAGGAATTTCTACAGTGAGTCTTGTTAGTTGAAGAATTATTTATACAAGTCATTGCGTCTACAGTGCAATAGCACGAGGTTCAGAATGAGTAAAACTTTTGCACATGGGACTTTAATTTGGCCAATAATTTGCCTTATTAAATGCGGATCACACTTGATTAGAGAATATTCTTCAAAGAATTTCATATTAATTCATAGTAGCTGATAATTACATACATCAAATAGTTGACCTCTACAAATTAACTTAGAACTCATTGAGGGTTTTCTCTCTTCCATTCCGAAAAGAAAACCCGGTTTGGGTATTCCTATGGGCATATACCCTTTTGTATGCTCATTACGTCTCTCTGACTAAACGGTGACGAAGCAACAAGCTCAATTGTATACGTAAACAGGTAATTAATGTATAACTATCTGCTCAAACCGATCGTTCACACACAACAATTCAATTTGTATAAATATTTACAAATTTTTTATTTATAAACTCTTATGAACTACGTCAAGTATGATGGGTCATATTTCAATCAAGAGTGTATCAGTATGACCGATCATATTTAGTATAATTTGTAAAAAAAAAAATTGTAAACAGATCATTCTTCTTATTCAAATATACTCCCTGAAACTTCAAATTGATCTTTCTCTTTGTCTCTTCCGTTGTAGCTTCTCCTAAATTATTGCGTTCTATGTTTTTATTTTTGTTTACTTCTTTTTAAACAACAAAAACGTTAGGCCATTGATTAGGCGGAATCGGATGAGGCCGAATGTGGGGATTATTAATTTATGTGCATCATCATTTGGTCAAAAGCCATATCATATCATATATATAATTTTAAAGGAGATTCGATATCGAAAATATTATCCATAAACTCCTCCTTTTGAAGGAAAAAAAAAACTAGTAAATATATGAATGTATTATCCTTATCATTCAATATAGAAACACACTACACAGAGAGACAACAATAATGGTGCCTCTATTTTAAGCAGCACAATCATCTTTCTTGTGGATTTACAAGTTTTGCTTTTTCAAACCCAATCAAAACAGCCTTTTCATTCATGGACTAGCTAGTGTTACATACATATACATACTAGCGAAGAAACAATTTTTAAATTCTATTAGAAGTCGATATAGATCCTCTAGCTACATTAACTTTTAGGCTTCTTCAGTGAAATTAAAAAATGTCTGACCCTCTGTTGTTATTATTATTTTGGGCATGTTAAGGTTCGTAACAAAACAAATTCAACCATATTCGCTCTATGATCTATGTTCATGCCATTAATTAACCACATGCGCAACTTTGGTACAATTGAAACCTCCTTGTTTCCCGTACGGTGTTTTTGTTTACTATGTAAGAACAAGGGCACGTGTCACTTCTTTCTATAAAACCCCTGAACCCTCTTCCAAGAATTACGCCATGTTGTTTTGTGCACTAGTGGGAGTTTCGTCAGCTCTTTTCAGACCACCAACTCCTTCAAAACACTAATCTTTCTCTTTCGGTTTTAATTTTTTAAGCAGAAGTTCTGTGTCCTTTATTATTTATTAAGCACCCCATTATTAATTATTTAAAGCTGAAATGACTAGAATAGAAGGGTGAGGATGAGGTGAGGTCCCAACCTTAGTGTGACACCACGTGACACCGCATGGTTCCAATACGTCTTTGTCCTACCAAACTACCCACAGAGACACAAACCGCAGAGTATCTCTGATTAAGACTTAACAAAACAAAAACCATTGATGTAACAATGTTTCAGATCACCTAATTAACCATCTAATCCATCTCGCTTTTAAGTTTTCCTATTGGTTCGTTCTCAGGGTCCACAAAAAATTTTTAACATGCTCCAGGTTCACCATTTATTCGGTGGTTCCTTTATTATAAATGAAAATTTTTAAATCATTTTTACCTTTCTTTTTTTTTTTTTTTCCCTTCCGTTCTTCCTTTTTTTTTTTCTATTTTTGAGAGGGATCACCATAGTCCCGCCCCACCAAAAATCTTCTGAGATCCACCTTTGTGCAATTCGCCATATAGTCATATACTCGTAAGCGTGAACAACTTAAAACTTAAATAAAAGAAATGGTGCATAGAATTTTTTTTATTAATTCATGTAATGAAATAAAGTACATGTGTGAAATATAATCAATATTGTTAGCTTTCAGATAACTTTACAATAAATGAATTATTTATTATAATTTTTTGGTAAATAGGTGACTGGATTTTCATTCCGTTGGATACCTACCACAACCAACTAGACTCCGATGTAAGTTTTAGGTTTAATTGATAACTGGGTTTGTTAATTGTTATTGATTTGATAGCTATTGTCTAATTTTTAAAATTAAGTTATATTTTTTTAATTTAGTTTATAATAATCTATAGGTAACTTAATTGCCAATAATTAAAATCGAACTTAAAACGTTTTGAGTCAACACAACTTGATGCTACCAATTAAGCTAATTTAAATGATGACTCTTCTCTTAAAGATTGGTGATTGGGGAATAGTAGGTAAACTAAGGTTGTACTATATATTAATTGTAAGGATGCAGGAGTGAGTTGTTTCTCTGATGGGTCATGCTCTTTTCCATGTGGCTCAGTAAAAGTTATTTATTTTTTATTTAAATAATAATAAAGATGCCTTAAGCAATCAACCAGTGAGAATGCGACACAGCCCATAGCCCCATAGGGAAGATCACAATGATTGATTCTTAGAATGACTTGGGGCATGAATCTTTGGGAACAAGATATGCTAATTTGTCTTCATTTCAAGAAAATTCAAGCATTGGATTGAACGAAACATTTTGGGCACCATTGCGTGGGAATGAATCGGCCTTCATTCTTTCAATCTTCTCCACGATTAATAAATTGTTAATCGTACAACTATCCTCTTCAAAACATGAGATATTTTGGTATCTTTCGTGCTCGTGAAGGAGATTTTATGGGTACAAAATATTCCTATACCTATAGGTATAAGATTTTTGGACAAAAATAGGACAAGAAATTCAAATTCTTATTTTGGATATAAGTAAAAATTAAACACATAATTTAATAAAATCTAACCAAACCCCTAACCACTAGAAATTAAGATTCTAATATGCTTTTTGAGGTATAGAATTATACTGTAGCAGCAATAGCATTTTGTATATCTATGCTTTTCCCTACCAATCTACCATCTTTTTTTCTAGGCACTCTCTTTGGGTTTTCGTTTCAAGTATTATTTTCTTACTATTTAATATTGACTAAATTTTTTTAACCATGATCATCCTAGGTATTATTATGAGATTAACTGTTTAGACATTATTAATATTTAGTATTTAAATTATTCAAATACTGATTCTTTTAATATTATTAAGTTCATCTATGCTATTGCTCATCTCTTGTTGTGTAATACATGGACGATAGCACGTATTATTTTTCTTACATTTCTATAGCAAATTAACCGTTTTTTCTGGTAACGCGGGTGTTATTAATTTCCTTTAATATCTTAATTAGGCTTGGGTAGTTAGATTTCTTTTTCAAACTTGTTTTCATTTCTCTCGAAAACATAATAATTCTAAAGTTTTATAATATATTCTTAGGTTTCGTTTTTTCTGCCGTTACAGATAAATTATCTGCATTGAGCCCAAAACGACGTCGTTTTATGCAGAAATCAATGTATATATTTTATTTTTTTATAATATCCAAAAAAATGTAAATTTTATAATTTTAATTTATTTCAGGGTTATAATAGTCTTTATAATTATAATTTTAATATTTCAACACCAAAACGACGTCCTTTTGAGAGTAAAAGCAGATAACTTATCTGCAATAACTGCGGAAATATTTTTCTGATAATTTTAATTAATTATTAATTAAAATTATGAAATACTTTTACATTCTGAAGCAGTGTTTTAAAACTTTGCCCCTACCGTTGGGTCAACTCGGACCCCCTCTCTAAGGGTTCGGGATAGAGATGTAAATAGACTAGGCTAGACTTTGACTTAAATAGGTCAGATGTGTGTAAAAAAAATTGGGTATGACCTGGCCTATTAGCCTGTGTAGGCCCTAAATTACAAGTCTAACGTGACCTATATTTAAAAAATAAAAGCATTGGCCTAGACCTGTTAGCCTGTTTAAGCTTATTAAACATTCAATGATTAAAAGAATAACTAAAATAATATTATTTTATTATTCAAAATTATTAACAATAATTTTTTATTATATTTTAAATAAATAATATGATATAAATCGGTCTATAGGCTTATAGGCCTGACATGTACAAAAAAGTCTCTGGCATGTTTTCTAAATATATTTTTTAAAAGCCTATGCCTGTTCTATTTTACTATTTATAATAGGTCGTGCCTGACTTAATATAGGCGAGGCCGAAGGCCTCTGTAGGCCGGCCTAGCCCATTTACACCTCTAGTTCGGGGTGAGCAGTTAGACTTTGCATATACGTTGACCCCCTCGAACCCCGGTTGTGTCTCGGTGACTCCCGTGCCATAAGGGTCACTGCATTTTTTTTTTACACGAAACGACATCGTTTTGTAAAAATTGAAATTTTTTCTAATCGAAATCACAGACGTCTTCACCTCGGTGGTTCCTCCTCATCTCCTCTGCCATGGTGGTTCCTCCTCCTCTCATTCTCTCCTCCGTGGTTGTTCTTCTCTTCACTAATCCACTCTTTTTCTTGGTTGGTTTCTCTGCTTTGAGCATGTCCAGTATTATTATACTAGTGAACAATAGAGTTTAGCTTTCTTTGAATCTTATGTATTTACTCTCTTATGTCATATCAAGAAGATAATAGATAAAAAATGATGCAAACTATAACTTTTAAATTGTAAAAAAGAAAAAACTAAAAAAAAAGTTTTAAATTGTATCGCAACAATAGTGAATTGGGAAATTGATAAGGAGAGTTTGAGTTTGATGATATTTTTCATTAACTTTATTGGAATATGTGTTTTATACTTTGATATTTTGATGCTTTGATTAGCTTGTGTAATATTGATTTATGATTGTAATTGATTAAATTATGTTAAATATATTTTAAATCTTTGAATGATTGATGGTTTAATTTTTTTTTTAAATTTTCATATAGGATATATGTTTATATTTTTTTAATATATAAAATCGGAACAAAGTGATCACATGATCCCTCCCCAATTAAACCCGTGACTCCTAACCTCGGCTGAGTTGATTTTTGAGCCAAATTTTTAAACACTACTATAAAGATATTAATCATTTTAAAAATTTTATTTAATATTTTTTTATCAAGTTATAATAAAAATATTTAAAAAAAGGGAAGGGGTATCTAACCTCTTTTTATAAAAAAAAGTTAGCTCGATTAACTCAAACGATTGTCAACGAATCTTGTTTTACCATAGATGCAGTGCATGACACCTAAGAACCCCGATCAATAATCCATGTGCCTATTAATGCTTGGATCTAGCTGCCACATGTTCATTTTCTAATCTAATTGCCCTAATCATTCCGTTATTTTATTCATTCATGTTTTATCTATTTATATATGTACTCTAGGGAAACATGTCATTGATGAAGGTTCAGCTCAACTGTTAATTTAAATCGGTAATATTAATATACTCTTTTAGATAAGAAAGGGAGTAACCTAAATTAAAGGAAAGTAATAGGGTGGGGTCTGCTTCATATACAAAATCCTTTTCCTAATTTTGCCTTTTTTGTCTTATTTTATGACCAACTTGGGACTTGGACCAAGTGACTGAAATTCTCCCACGGAAGTGTCATTCACCCTATTTTGGGTCATTTAACTTCCAAAATCGCGGGTGCTTTGGAATTAGACACTCCCCAACTTCCCCTCTTAAAGGCTCCGATGCTTACCCATCATCATCTATTCTAGCTGGCTCACCTCACTTTTGTAGCTACCCGCGATAAATGTGGCATCATAACTCCCCTGCTTCTCCTCAATTATCTCCTATCCAATTGCAATTCCTCTCTGGTCCCATCGCATCCCATCCTCATGTGGATTACAAATACAAAAATAAAAACAAAATCCAACGGCTCTGAATTAACCATTTACTCATAATTTAGATATCAGAATCTACAATGCATCTTTCTCTCCTTACTTCTTTTTTATTTTATTATATATTGCCAACTTTATTTAGCATACACTCCATTCAAATAATTAATTAACCCTTCTGTTTGTTTTTTATTTTTTATTTTTTTTTACCTATAAGTTGTGACAAAGGCTGGTTGGTTCTGCTGTGGTCCCAAAGAAAAGGTCAATATTTTTTTTTTAAGTCACAGCACAAAACGTACGCATTCTAAAAAGCGATAGGTATTTAAGTGAATTCGCCTTGTTCTTCAGGCATTTTGGTCAATTAGAGAACTTTCCAGAAACAGAATCTTTACCCTTACTCCTCCAACGAAAACCTAACTGGCCCTATTGGATTACCAAAATACCCTTCCTGTTTCAGGCAGACATAGGTATTAGTATTACAAGCGAGTATCCACAACCTGAGCTTACACGCAAAGCAGGGAAGCTTCGCCTTAGGACAGTCATAATAATAGGTTTCGTGTGCCCCATACCCATTGCCGCATTTATTGCGTGCCACTCACTTGAATTATTTAAAAAAGGGATTTTTTGTCACTTCATGCTCTGCATTACCATAAAATAAAAATAAAAATAAAAATTTTCCTTTAGTTTTACTAATTCAACGAAATTCCAACGAAAATTCAACCCTAGCCGGGCTCAGAGAAGCCGCGTCGTGGACCGTAGAAGATGGTTTACATACACTAAAAGCAAGTTTTTTATAAGCCGAGCCGCCAAATAGACCATTATCAAAGCTTCGTTTTCGCTGACTCTGTGGAATTCTAATCATTAGCCCAACCTCCGCGTAACAAAAAGCTCAAATGAACAAACCAGCCAATAGAAATAGGAGAGAGAATTCCACCGGAAACCGTAAAACCATTACCACATGTGGTTTTTTTTTTTTTTTTTTTTTCTCTCAGTGTAAATCTTTTTAAATAATTTTTGTCAATAAAAGTCACCACTGCATCACCGAGTAAAGAATACTTAGTACCTAATATTGAATATGTTTAATTATTTAAAAATATTAAATGTTTTTTTTTAATATTTATAATATATAAATGTTATGGTTTTTATTTAATTATCATTTCTTTAAGCAATAGTCATATTCCTTACCAAATCCATGTCTTTAATTTATAGAAATAAATAAGAAAGTTCCAAACTAAATAGCCAATTTGCAGCACAGGGAAATCTCGTGAGGTGGGTGCTATGGCTGGGTCCTATCGTCCCCTTTGCTATAGGATGGGACACCTTGAGAACCCTGTTGTAACCGCCAGCTAATTCCGTTCTGGCCACCACCCCAAGTAACACAGAAAACCCACGAAACCATACCCTTATCCATGCCGCGTGTATCCCCTGCTCAGAACAAAACGCCACGTGTCGACTCCAGCTTGTCCTTTGGAATTACGCTGGGTCACGCATCGTGGTAGCTCACTTACATTACGGAAGTCACTTCGCATGTGACGAACCCTTCCAAAACCCAAAAACACCCTTCGTGCTTGCGTCAACGGGATCAAACCGAACGAGGAGAAAATCGTCCTTTCGTGTCCAAAAGCTTAACTAACTGGAAGGTAGGTGAGAATTATCCAGTACAGGTCGGCAGTTGAAAAGAAAAAGTACACATGCCTCTGGGGCTTTCTGATTTGATGGAGTTCGTGTACTTTGACGGTTCTAAGTAAACGACGAAGAAAATCAACGGTTCGATGTCAAACTTGTGTATATAATCAACCCCAGTCTTATCGCACGTGATCATTCCTTCTTTCCTGCCACTTTCTTTATCTCTGACCGGCACAGGAGCCAGACCTCATTGATAACACCGTCCTCCGTAAGTTACCAAAATACCCTTGATACCCGTGCAGTAATTACCGACTCTTCATTTCTGTACCCGCCAATAAATCTTACTAACACTAACGGTGATTCCGTCATAACACCGTACGGAGAAACCTTCAACCGTGTTTACACCCGAAACGCGTTTTGGAATTTGGACGGCAAGTTTTGTTTTCGTTGAACCACCTAACAACCACCACACCTCTTCTCCTCAAAGTTTCTTTACTTTAATTATTTTTTTAATTTAAACAGAGAGGAAATGAAAAAAAATAAAATTTAAAACTCCATTTACATTTGTGTTTTCCGAGCTAATAAAGCGTTAATTATTTTGCAGTATAAAACTATAAATTATCCCTTACTTACCCTTTTTCGGTTTTCTAAGCATTCTCTTATTCTCTTTCCTCATCCACTATTTCTCTCCGTTTCTTCTGTCGCCGGAAAACCTCTCCCGTCCGCCGGGAAACCGCTTCCGCTCTCTTCAGCGCCTCCGGAGAAAGCTCGTCACGGTCTCCCGATTGACACGTTTGCATTCTGTCGCAATTTTCCGTGGTTGCTCTTACCAGGCGCTGGATCTCCCTGTGGCGCGGTATAAGACTTGTACTCGGCGTTCTTCGAGAATGTGGCGAGCGTGGCTGTCTTTCGAGGCTTGCTCTTAATCTGCAACCTTCAGGATCGTGATTTAGGGTTTGGCTCTGGGATTTGGATTTGGTCTTGTGATTGTTTTCTTGTGATTCCTTGTTCAAGTTAACGAAGACGGAGGCCTACAGGGAGCGACTTCGTAATGAAATGGTTGGTCAATCGTGCTATGTTGAGAAATATTATCTGTCTCACCTTCATATATGTTCTTTGACGCATTAATGTTTGAAACTCTCTGCTAAATGTATTTTCCCCTGGTTCATCTTTCAGATCTCGGACATTGTTATACTTTCTTACGGTTTGGATACGATTTCTATTGTTTTGTTAGCCTGAACGATGATTTTTTAGATTAACACTGCGTAATTTGAAGTTTTTTTCTCCCCTTTTTCTCTTTCAAGTTCAGAGTGTGGTACAATTCATGCTCTTGATGGATGCTTGAGGTGCATTTTGCGAGCTGATGTTTTTCCTCTAATAAATAAACCATAGCACTTCTCTGAATTATTTTTTAAAAAATAGTAAAAAAGGAACACCGTTCTTCTCTTTTTTCTTTTTCCTCCTCTTTCTAAATTAGGAATTTAGAAAATTTAGTTTAATCAAGGATTAATAGTTTTTCCGGGCCTATCTTTTTCTTTCCTTTTGTGTGTGGTGAAATTTATACGGTTAATACTACCTTTTGATTGATTGGGTCATGCTAAGGTGGAAAATAATGATGTTGAGAGGAGTAAACTTTTCAAATTTCAGCGCATGCATTTGTTGAATGTTCCTCTAATATCATTTTGGTTGACCCTTTTGAGTTGCGTTGTGCTAAATTCCGGTTAAGATTTTTGCCCCTCTTAGCGGTTACTTTTTCGAATGAGTGATTTACGTTTGTCTCAGATTGCAAATTTGACGTAGCTCGTAATTTTTTTTTTTTTTTTTGACTTGGGTTGCCTCGTAACGAATCTCCTATTGATCTAGTTATTTACCCCTCAATGGTAATATGCCAAAGAAGATTGTATTTATTTTTGCCCCATCATGTTTTTGGTTTTTTTGAGTTCAAAGTTTATTCCTTTCTCCCTGTTGAACTACATCCTTTTCCAACTGGAGTGAGCTAATGCATCAGAAATGATACTTTTACATTGATACACCTTTGGTTCATTTCTTGAAGAATTACCGAGCAATGCTTTGCTTGACTTTTTGCACCTTAATTCAAAGTTCCAGGGATGCTAACAAAGTATTTGCCTCAATCTGTTCATAGTTGATTATACATCTATGAGTTTCACTTTATTGTGACATAAATTTGTTTTCTTTTGTGCATTTAACTTTATTGTTACATCTAATTACCTGCCAATTTGAGTGTGTAATTAAGAAAAATGTAACAGGTGGAAAGAAGAGTGTGTTTATCGAAGGAAGCTAGGGATGGGTTAGAATTTTTGAAGCGTAAAAGGCTTGAGCGAGCAAAATCCATCACTGCTGCGGAGACAAGTATTGCAAACATGATGAACAGAAGTGGAGGAGATGCTTTAAGAGCTTCGGCATCATGTGGCATGAGATTGCATGGTAACGCAGATGCCTTTTCCAAGCGGAAGGTGGATAAGTTTGACACAAGTGATCTGGAATGGACTGATAAAATTCCTGAGTGCCCTGTTTATTCTCCAACAAAGGAGGAATTCGAGGATCCTTTGGTTTATTTGCAAAAGATAGCCCCAGAAGCTTCTAAATATGGTATGGATTTTGGTCTGTTGGATCTTTTATTTCTCCTACTGTGTGCTCACTTTAGTATTTTGCATTGATGTTATATTATTAAGTTAGTAAACTAGGGCATTGAAAGATGCTCAAGAGTCAAGACTAGGCATTCTGATATTTGTGTCACTTCTTAAATCCAGCTTTTGGGTGTATTGGGAGGTTGTTGATTGTTCGTAAAACAAATCATTAAATGACGAGGATAAAGTATTCTGCAAACTGCCATACCCATATGTTCAGAAAGTTATATCCTTTAATTAAGTTAATTTCATTAAAGCAACTGTCCTTTTTACGAAGGTGGTTAAAATTGCGACTTTACTCTTAAGATTGCATGATCCTGTGAGTTTTTCCCCTATCAATGATCCCGAGTACAGTCAAGAACACAATCTGATGTGGTCTTGTGGGATTGTCAAGCTTGTTTGTAGGGTCCCGATCCCACCAAGCTGGCAAAAGGTTCATTTTGAACCAATAACCTGAAAGTCCACTCGAACCCTAAGCCCATTCAGGGATCTCGCAGCCAATCTTGAAGAAACATATGCTAACGATCTCATTTCAGGCTTCTGGTGCTGCACTGCATTTTCAATTTACGTTTAATTAAGTTTTAGTAATATCTTAAAGGTTATTTTTCTTATTTTATATTGCGCACGTGCACACTCACATATAATTTTGTATCCGGTTGTATCTCAATTTTGACTGCCTTGCTTTTTAGGAAATTCAATTGTGGTCTATGATGATGTGCTTTTGGTCTATATACAAATTGTAGTTAGTGGGCAGTTGAAACGAGGATGATCTTTTATTTTGTAGCTTTAAAACACACTCTTTTTTTAAATACTCCAAACAAAATAAACAAAAAGTCGAGTAACTTACGGACATGGTGTGAAGACAAGATGCTAGTTAAAATGATTTTCCTCCCTGTCTTGTCTCCTTCCTTCCCTGGTGTCAATACTCAATAATTGTTTCCATTTTCCAAGGTTTTCTTCACTCCATTTTTTCATTAATTATTGGTGTATTAATGAGAGGATTATATTCATAATTTGGAATTTGAAAGTAGAAGTTGATAATACAACTTAATGACATGAAAGTTGCCTCCTTCCATGTTATATATCTTGCCTTCTTTTTTGTGAGAGTAGTAGATGAAGATGAAAACAATAGAGTGACAGAATTGTGACCTAACTGTTTTCCATTGGAATTGCTAATAAATTCCAGGTATATGCAAGATTGTTTCGCCTTTGAGTGCTTCTGTACCTGCTGGGGTTGTTCTAATGAAGGAGAAAGCAGGATTCAAGTTTACAACGAGGGTGCAGCCCCTTCGCCTTGCTGAATGGGATACTGAAGACAAAGTCACGTTTTTTATGAGTGGAAGGTCAGTTTCCCCACACTGTATGTTAATATTTGTAATGTCAATTATATTATTACTTTTGCTGAGTAATGCATTTGTAATTCAATCAGAACCTATACTTTTCGGGATTATGAGAAAATGGCAAACAAGATTTTTGCCAGAAGATATTTCAGCACTGGAAGTCTTCCTGCCACATACTTGGAAAAAGAGTTTTGGCATGAAATTGGCTGTGGGAAGATGGAAACTGTTGAATATGCATGTGATGTTGATGGCAGTGCCTTTTCATCTTCTCCCACTGATCAGCTTGGGAATAGCAAATGGAATTTAAAGGTGTTAATTTTACTAGTTTCTTTATTTGTTGAAGAGGAAATTATTTTAACAAAAGTATGCTTCTTGCTTTTTGTTTGGTATCCTAGTTAACTCACTGAACACCTCCTTTTCTATGATCTTAGAAACTTTCGCGGTTGTCCAAATCAATTTTACGGCTTTTGGAAACATCAATTCCGGTATGGCAATTTCATACGTTGGTCAAAAGTCATTTTTTGTACTATACTATTCCACATGACTTTTATTGGGTTTTATTTCAGGGAGTAACGGAACCCATGCTATACATTGGAATGCTGTTTAGTATGTTTGCATGGCACGTGGAGGATCATTACTTGTACAGGTAAATGCTCTACATATTTTTAATAAAATACTGGATGACATTCTCCCAAGAAAAGAGTTCCTTCTTTAGTTGTTTATTTAATAATATTAAGATATTATATTGTTATGACAGCATTAACTATCATCACTGTGGGGCATCAAAAACATGGTACGGTATTCCAGGTCATGCAGCTTTGGATTTTGAAAGAGTTGTAAGAGAACACGTGTATACAAATGATATTTTGTCAAGTGATGGGGAAGATGGAGCCTTTGATGTTCTACTGGGGAAAACAACACTATTTCCTCCAAATATTTTGTTGGAGCATGATGTCCCTGTCTACAAGGCTGTTCAAAAGCCGGGGGAGTTTATAATAACCTTCCCTAGAGCATATCATGCTGGCTTCAGTCATGGTTAGATAGCTCATTTCAATAATTTAGTTCCAGGAATGATATCTCACTTCATGCTCCCAACCAGTTATTACATGTGAAATAAATAAATTAATGTTGCATATCTTCATTAAAATTCTAGGTTTCAACTGTGGAGAAGCAGTGAATTTTGCAATTGGTGATTGGTTTCCTTTAGGGGCTATTGCTAGCCGGAGATATGCACTTCTTAACAGGGTTCCTTTGCTGCCCCATGAAGAACTTCTATGCAAAGAAGCAATGTTTCTTAATACATGCTTGGAACTTGAAGATTCAGACTTTCCCTCTTCAGACTTGTTTTCTCATAATAGCATTAAGATTTCTTTTGTTAATTTGATGCGTTTCCAGCATTGTGCTCGATGGATCCTGATGAAATCTGCAGCATGTATAAGTATCTCTTCTCATTCCCATGGCACGATTCTCTGTAGCCTCTGCAAACGTGACTGTTATATAGCATATGTTGACTGCAATTGTCACAGTCATCCTGTATGCCTACGCCATGGTAAGCTTTCCTCAATGCTATAATGTGTCATTTTGAGCTTGAATTTGGTTAGTTGCCTCATGCTTGTTTGATCCCATGCTATCGATAATACTACTTTTTACCATATATCTGGTTATCACATCAATAACCAATTGCTTCTAAATTATCCTGTGGCATACTAATGAGAAAAGCATTATCTTGATTCTCGACCGTAGTATAAATTTGCGGTCAACAATGAATTTTTCATTTGATTTATTATCTTGCTTGCATGTTTGATGATACAATATTCTCATATTTAATCTCTTTAAATTGTGACAAGTCAGATATTGAGTCTCTTGACCTCATATGTGGGAGCAAACACACTCTTTATTTAAGGGAGGATATTACGGATATGGAAGCTGCAGCAAAGATGTTTGAACAGGAAGATGGGATATTGGATGAGATAAGCAAGAAAACAAAAAGTGACCAAAACATGTATTCTTATCCTTTGCCAAATATGTTTCAGAGAGCTGAAGCAAATGGATACACACCTTACTGTGAGCTAAAACTTGATTCTGTTGTTGAATTTTATACAACTCCAGTGCTATCAGCAAATAATCAAGAGTGTGGTACACAAAGTCAATTCGTTTTCAGGCATTGCTCTGAAAATTATAAACCAGAAGTGTCTGAGGTTTCCTTTTCTGCTGCATCCACTCTTTGTTCTCTTTCAGAACCTCTTGAGAGCTCCACTTCTTCCAAAAATGTGAGTCCGATGAATATGGTTTTAGAATATTGTCATTACATATTATTGCATTGGGATCTGAACAACTATTGTTGATTAGTGAACTAAAGCCCTCTCCGTTTATTCTTTTATTCTGCTAGCAGGCCGAGGGGAATACCAACTTCAATTTAGGCATTATTGATTTTGAAGAGTTTGGTGAAAGAACATCGCATAGTGTATGTGAATCTTCACTATCCCCTGCTCTGTACCACGAAAGCTCGGCTAAACCGCAGGGTGATCTTCATAAATTTGACCCGAAGCCCATTGTGGATAGCGAGAGTGATGATTCTGAATCAGAGATGTTTAGGGTAAAGCGCCCTTCTTCTCTGAAAGCAGAGAGGAGAAATTTGAATGCTATGTCTTCCAAGCATTCGGAGCAGCAGGTATGTCAGATGATTCGTCAATGGTTTAATCGGTTCATCATATATGTCTGCTGTCTAGAGATTTTCTTCCTAAATTTCCAATATTTTCCATCTTCGTAAATTGACTATCAAATTCTGCTGTACTTATGCATGGACCATGATGACATATTGTAATCTATATGAGCAGGGACTTCAACGATTGAAGAAAGTCCATCCTGAAGAAAAAAGTGGGCAGCCAATGGATTTCAGCAGAACCAACGGATCAAGTTACAAATATAGTCATCATCATGTTAATCGTAAAATTGGTGGCGAAATTTCCTCGAGGGACAGATTTGCAAGGGGTAATGGCATTCCCATTTCTGTAAGATACAAGAAGTTAGGCAACGAGGAAATGAGTAGGCAACGAGATCACCACAGGAGAGATAGGATGCATCAAACTTTTAGGGAACAACCTTCCTTTGAGATTGGGCGGAAGCGCCTTAAAGTCCGAGGCCCATCGTTTTTGGGCTCGGAGAGCAGCAGACTGAATTGATGTTTCAAGTTGCCTCACTCAAAATGATTGCGGAACGCCATCTAGAATCTGACTTCGCTAACTTCATTTAGCTAATGGGCTTTCTAACTAGACAGAGAAAATCCAAATGATTATTGATTCAGGAAGCAGCGGCGAGATATTAACCGAATAGGATAAGAATTTACATTCTTTGTGCAGGCCCAACATTTGGGTAATCTGCACGGGTGGTGATCGTTTGGGTTCTCGGGCCGAGGGGTTTTTCCAACTTTGGCGGGTGAACCTGACCTGCAAAGCTAGAACTTAGAAATTGGTTTTAGTGACACTCTTATTTTTATGTAAATTTGTTTTCTTCTGATAAGTCGTTTAGGTCTTGTGAGGAACGTGGGTCTCTCTCCATTGTTTTCTCATTAATTGCTATCAGCTGCTTCCCCTTTTGATGTTAATTCATTCTTTTTGTAGCAATTGGTACCTTGTACCTAAACTACTTGAATAAAGTTCAAAGAAATTCCTTATTTTCTCTCAATATCTTCTTTCATCATTTGCTTGTTATGCCGATCTAATTTAGTGGCAAGGACAGTTCCTCGTTGGTGATTTTGAAATTGTTATTTGAACATCTATTGTATGCATTATTCTTTTACAAGTTACTAATTGTGATGAAAGTGGAATATACGACAGCCTAAGAATAACGCCATCAATTTTCTAAGGGGGAAGAAAAATAATAATAACGCTATCACTCTACTCCAGAAGATATCATCGAGTTGACTCGATGCAAAGATAATTTTTTAGTCTATAAAAAAGGAATAATATACCTTTCTCAGTAGTAGGACTATTGTAGATGAACCAAGAAAAAGCAATTAGCCTTATATCACCTTTACAAATATTCATTCCTACAAATAAAGATAAAATTAAGTTAGAAGAAGAAATTGACATAGATAAAAATTTAGAACAATTTAGAGAATCTGCATTAAAAATATTAGAACCCAAGAGATTACATGAAGTAGAAAGATTTACTATGAATACAAGTTTATTCAGAAATTATTGTGAAGAACAAGTATCATGTGTAGGAGATCAAGTGGTTATTTTAGATTGTATGAGTAAAAAGGCAAAATAACAGTTAAAAAAGTCACATAAAAAATACATACAAACAAGATTATTTATTATTGGTGTAAAAGGATTAGTAAGAAGTAAAATACGATGTAGAGTATTAGTAACTCTTTTTGATAAAAAGATGGGGAAGAGATATAAATAGAGCTTTAATTTGATAATCAGAAGTAGCTTTAAATAATGATGTAGGTTTATTTTATTGCACTTCTAATATGACTGGTTTATTTTATTGCACTCCTAATATGGCTTTATTAATAGAAGATTTTTGTAAGAATATTGAGATAGGTATACAAACAAAAGGATTTGAAGAATTTAGAGATGGAAGTAATTTAGTAATCACTATAGGATTTATAGGAAGAACAATGCAAAATATTAGTATAAATTACAAAATAAATATAAATGATGGTAATAGAATATATATTAAGTAAACATATAAAAATGATAAAACCTAAAGAAGTTCCTTCTCAAGAATTATCAGAATCAGAATGGAATACTAGTAAACTTTTTGAAGATAAAGAAAATGACAATATATTAATTCCAGAAAATGGAGTGTTTTATAATAATAATAATAGAGGAGATATTTATGTGCTTACCAAAAAAAGAGAGAGGAGATATTTATGTAAGATTTTTAGACTATAAACAAGGAATATGTAGAGAAGGTGATACTGAAACAAAAATATCTACTGAAATATTATACAAATAAATATAGACATAAAATCGAAGAACAAAAACAAAAAATATTACAAGAAAGAAATAAAATGCTAGGAAAAGAAATTGAAAATGAAGAAGTGATAGAAGATAAAATAATATTATCACGATATCATAATTTATCAAAAGAATTAGAAACGGTAGAAGAAAGATTAGTTAGACAAAGAATAATTGAAGCAGAACAAGTAATTTATCACGACAAGAATAATAAGTTTAGAGAAAAGGATATAACAAAACAAGAATATGAATTAAAATATAAAATACTTACACAGGGAGAAATAGAATTATTAAATAATTTTAGAGAACAAAATGAAAAAGAACAAGAATTTGAGATTAGTAATGAAGAAATAGATTTTAAAAGTTTAGATTTCACTTTCCCCGGAAGAAGTATCTAGTAGTAATGTCTTAATTTTTTATCAAATTCTTCTACTAGATTATCAATATCTATTTCTAGTCATTTTATTAAATAATTTTCTAATCTTGTTATCCTATGGTGTAATGTAAATAATGTTGGGACGAACTCGGTCCCTCAATCTCAGCTATGAAGTCTTTGCGAAAGTCAAACGTCGAGCTCGGAGCTCGGCTATCAGAGAGGTCAACCTGAACTCACCAGGTCGGCCTATACGCAACAGAAACAAAAATATAGAAAGGGGAGAAAGAGAGAGAGAAAGATGAACATAGACAAATTTTGACGTTAAAAATCTTCTCCAATATAAAGAAGTAAAAACTTACGATACACTAATTCAGAATCAAATTTCCACTATGAAAATAACGATTACAAGATATCAAATTCCTGTAACTATCTCATCGTCATGTCTGATTTTTTTTATTATTATTATTTTGTAAAGTATCCTTTTTAAGACAAGTGCTGAAACAAATGAAAAAGGAAATTGCAGTTGGAACAGAAGTTCTGGCTTTTTTTATTATTTTTAGTTGATATATTTTTATCATTAATTACAAAAACATTACTTTATTTTATGTTATATTTTACTTAAAAAAATTTAAAAAAATAATGAAATAAACAAAACATTGTTTATATTATTTTCATAAAAAATCTAAAAAAATAGAAAATAAAATAAAAATAACATGATACTTTAATAGTTATTACTGAAAATATAATAACTAAAGATATAAAAGAAAAAAAAAAACTAACCACCCACTTGTTTACTCATTTTCATCATTCTTTTTGGGGTGCGGATTAGTAATAAATCCTAGGTGCATCTGTTGCACTTAAATTCAGTGCATCTCACCAATGAAAATATTACACATAAGAGGAGTGAGAGAAAATTTGACAGATAAGAATTTTTTGATTGATATATAATATTTTTATTGATGAAATACACTGGATTTTTAGTGTAACGTTATCATCAATGATTCATTCGCGGATTAGGGGTAGAGTAGTTGTTTACTCATTATCGAACTATCATTAATCTGTCTACCAAACATTAATACCTAAAAGAAAACAAAATAAGGCCCCGCGAAGACTGACTTGATACGTGGCCACACAACTTTGGTATTGGGTTTGACACCAAAGTTTGATTTCATTAGTAACATAAGGAACTAGTTTGGGTGGTGACCCAAAATATAAAAACAAAAAGAACTACTTTGGAGTAATTAGGTTCAATATCTGTACCAAAAAAAAAAAAAAGGTTCAATAAAATAAACTGGGCCCAAGTTGGGAAATCACAGGCCTTGACTTGTTTATAAATAGAGGCCCAACATGGAATGATTCATAAAACATGCTATTTCCTCCTCTCTCTCTCTCTCTCTCTCTCTCTCTCTCTCTCCCTCTCTCTCTCCCTCTCTCTCTCCCTCTCCCCCCCTTGGGCTGATTCTATTTTTCGTTAGTTATTGTATAGATTTTCGCACCTTTTAATTTCTTCATTATTAAATAAATCTTGGAACAGTTGTGAAACCAGCCAAAAAGTACACATTCCACCATAAGAAATAAAGAAAAAGTGTAGTAGAAGGACTTCAGTTTTAGTATGAAATTAGTTTAGGATTTCAATTTTAAAATTTATCAATTAAGGACTTTAATTTTAATAATATTTATCAATTGAATAAAAGTGAGGCATTTGTGCCTTGTGTTTTTATTTATATTATAAATTATTCATTTATCAGGTTGAATATTTATCTTTTCATAATTTTTATTGATAAAAATATTTTAATAAAGGTGAGATCCTTGCTCCTTGGTAACAATATAACTCCAATCTCTTAACTAGTTTATCATAAAAAGTTTGAAGTTTTCAAATAATACATAAATCCAATATTTGAAGCTGGAACTGGAATCAAACTGAAGTCATTTGTACAATGTGGTGTATTAACTTGGAAGAAGTGCAGCTAAAGATAATCCTATGACATAATTAATGTTCTTCCTTTAGCATTTTCTTCTAAACACATTAAAATATTGGAAGACATTGTTATTGGAGAATCCTATGATCTAAATCTCGTATATATATATTCTGATTAGTTTTCTTTTAGTACCCAATAAATTATCTTTATCTCGTAATGCTCCTTGCTCTGTTTTGATTTGAATATTCTGACTAGCACACGCCTATATAGCATCGTAGTTGCAATGGATGCCTGTAGCCCTGTACATAATAAAAAAATGGGATCGATGAATTGAAACGTTGAAGCAAGAAGGTCAAAGATTTGAGATTCAATAAAGGTCAAACCAGCATTATATATATATATATATATATATATATATATATATATATATATGTTAAAATCATTTCTATAATGACACGTGTATGTTTATGATTTTCCACATTTAATGTTTTCATCTTTTGTATGGTTATAATTCCTCATATTCAATGCTTTCACGTATATATATAATAAGTATTTGATTGCTGCATATACAACAGTTGCAGAAATGTAAACATAAATATATATATATATATATGGCAAAATGATTTGTCATGTGATTTGATCTAAGGTTTGGTGCAATCAAAAAATTATAATTATATACTACGAGTAGTACATAGTTATAATATTAAAGTTGTGTTTTTTTCTTTCTTTAGAAATTTAATATGGGTAATACATAATTATAATATTAAAGTTATTTCTCCTACATCACTCGACAACTGTCTCAAGAGTTAATAAGGAGAGAGAAAAAAATAGCTTTAATATTATGACTATGTATTACTCATAGTACATAGTTAAATTTCTGAGGAGAGAAAAAAAAATAACTTTAATATTATAACTATGTATTATCTGTAATTCATAGTTATAATTTTTTGACCGCACCAAACCTTAGATCCGATTATTGTACATTCGTTAAACTATATATATATATATATATATATATATATATATATATATATATATATATATATGTATATATGTTAAGATCCTTTGGCAATAGTATCAAAATAAAAAGTGTGACTCCAAATCCTAATCGTTGATTTCATGAATCTAACAATTATAATTTATTGGGTTATACTTTTATACTTTTTAATTAATTATTAATTCTCAATAAATTATGACCGTTAGATTGACGAAAATCAACAGTTAGGATTTGATGCCAACTTTTTAGTTTGACATGGGTATTAAAGGATTCTCTCCCATAAATGTTTATTAGAATGCAATATATGTTTAAAAATTTTAAAAATGGCGTGTAACGTGTTAAATATCATAAACACTAACCACAAAAAAAAAATTCTCAAACACTATAAAGTAATCATATAACTCCACAACATAAATAAAAAAAGGGAAAACAATGCGCATTTTGTTAGCAAATTCTGGTGTAATATTTGAAATGAATGAATAAAGTTGTGATATTGGGCTTTGTGATAGACTCATGCAAACTAAAGAATCGTATGTAAATGTAAGTGTGAGTGGGTGAAGTTCACATACACATAATGCCATAAGTGTGAGTGAGTATCACATAAGTGGAAGGACTCATGCACCTAATGCCATAAGGTTTTAGGATAGATGTGCTGTTGAACCACTTGTATTGCATTTGTAGCTTATACCCATTGATGTATGGATAGTAATCTCCCCTCAATGGCCTCCTTTACGGTTGAATGACCTAGGTCTACCGAGTATTTGAAGATAATGGTTAGTGTTGGGGGTTGTAGGTGGTGGCAAACCAATGTTATAGACCAAGTCACCAATAGGCCGACCCACTCTTGGTTGGTAACCCCATTAATATTCGGTAAATTGGCCTACCAATGACGCACAAAATGAGCCTAAACAACAAACCTGCAACTAAGGGTCTGACACCATATCTCAAGCCAAAATTTTAAGGAATTGAACTTATGGGTTCTTTCACTTATATATGCTATGCTTATCCCATTCCTTTCCAATGTGAGACATTTTATACTGACATTTAAATTCCAAGAAAACTTTATGTACTGCTTTATTTAAAAAATTAGGTAATGCAAAAATGATTTAGTGTCCTTATTTCATGGATCTGGTGCATTTTTTTTAGGAAGAAAGCTCACGCATATTAACTTAGAAATTTCGTAATTTCTAAAATCCTATTAATTTTAATGTTCCATAATTTCAGCTTGTTTCAGAAATGCATAAACTTGTTTGAAAACATGTTAATCATAACGACTTCAATCGCTAACACACTCTCATTTATTAAGCAGCTCTTTAGTGAAATCATATGATTTTCTTGGCTTGGTAATACTGGATCTCTATTAGATTTTGTTGGATGGCAATGCTTAAAGCGCCATTGTGTATCATGTTTAGGTGTATAAAGGAGGACGGCGCATGTGGCGCCATGAAATAATGGGTTGGCGCATGTAGCGCCATTATGGCGCTAATAGTGCGTATAAAAAAATAAAAAATAAAAAAAGGGCCATATGAGGCCAAAGGATAAGTAAGTTTAGATTTTTTTTTAATACAAATGAGAATTGAACACATAAACTAATATAAATTACTCAAGACCCTAACCACTAGACTAAATCTAGTGGCTTAATATGTTTAAATTTTTTTAAGACAATCATTAGCTTTAGATTTTACTAGGATATTATAAGTAAAGAAAAAAAAAATCTATATATATAGATACCCTGATGATCGAAGAAAGGAAAAAAAAAACAGTGACAGAGAGAGAAAAGAAAAGAAAGAAGAAAAGAAACAAGGGAGGAAACAAAGAAGAGAGAAATGAGTCAAGGAAGAGAGGAAAGAGATAGTAAGGAGGAAGAGAAAGGAACCAACGGAGAAAGGAAAGAGATAGTAAGGAGGAAGAAGGAAGAGAAAAGAAAAAAAGAGACAAAAAGGAGAAGGAAGTGAAAGGGAAACAAAAAGGAAAGTAATATTGGAAGAGAACCTCTTTCTCTTAGTTTCATTTTTCTTCATCTATTTCATATCTAAAGTTCGTATTTCTCAAGTTATTTCTTTAAAAATTGTGAAGATGTCGTTACTCAAGCAAACTATTCTCTTATGAATTTCTTCTACTCATTTGGTTTATTTTCTATCTTTGGTTTTTTTGGATTTGATGAATTAATTCATATCAGTTATGAGAATGATCTGGAATCAAGATTAGAGAACTAAGGAATATCTTTGGTACCAAATGGATATTAACGGAATATGTAATTTTTAACTGAATGATTCTGATGTGAACTGACCCACAAAGGTTTGGGATCATACAGTAAAAATGTATGGAAGTTTTGTTTGGCTTGAGTTCCATCAAACAGAACCTTTCACATACAGAAACCCACAAAGGTTTGGGTTTTAGTAGTTTTAATTAAAGATTACACATTCTTTTCTATATTTGTCTTAGAACTTTCAGTTAAAAGTTACATATCATTTTCTCTGTTTATTATTCTAGTTATTATTTTCTAATTATAAACATGTTATAGGAGAATGATATTTTCCGCTAAAGCGATTGGACTGGTTATAGTTTAAAAATCCCAATATTTGAGATTTATTATGTTTATTCTAACCTCTCTAGAAAGTAAGAATGTTGGTATGTGTATCTTTGGAGTAGGATGAAGCACCGTGATTAAAGACTTTGAGGTCTGTAGGAGTTCATAGTGACTTTCTGTACCTGTGGAATGACTGATAGAGTAGAAATGTTTCTTTTTAGTTTAAATGATGATGTAATCTAGTCTATTTCAGATGTAATGGTGAACTCAACTTTTGTTTAACGTATAATTAAATTTTAAAGATATTTTTTATATCTATTGCTTTAGAATCTCATATTCTTTATCGTTTTATAGTTCTCGTTCTTTTATTTAAAATAAGATTTAAGAAGTAATGTAATATCCTCTATGATAGCCAGTTATAGAGAATGTTACATTTTATGGTATCAGAGCACAACAGTTCAGGTAAATAAAAGACTTAAACAATACGTTGCTTGATATTCTGTCATGGATCATGTATATTTGGAATTATTTAGTAATGAGTGTGATTAACTCACTACCATGAAACAATATATGTAGATGTATGACAAATACAAGGCAAACATATTCTACTTATGAATCAGAAGTTAACTTAGTAACTAATGCATTTACCCAGGTCGCAGAAACTCTTAGGGAACATACCATATCAAATCAACAAATTATAGTCATACCAAACTCTTCCTCTAAGATGCTGGAAGCGGAGAAACTTTACTTTATGTTATCAGAGAATTTTGCTTGAAATTCCCGACAAACTAATACCAAAGATAATATGCGAGATAACCCCAAGGTGTAGCTTAGTTGGTAAGCGGACTATAGCTCAAGAGTCGGACCCGTGGCTGATGAAGTCATAGGTTCGATTCCTACCAAATGCATTTTAAGGCCATTGGTAAAAATTGTTACGCTCCAAGCCACAAAGGTATCAATCTCATCTTACGGGATGGAACACCTTAAGTTTACTCAAAAGGTAATATGCAAGATTGTTAAAAAAAAACTCTCCTACGCTAGTTTGTTGGAAATTTTAAGGCTATATGAAATATATATTTAATGACATTTTACCCTGTGTTGCTCTCTCAAATAATTAACTCACTCACTGCAGTCCAGGTACAATATTCTTTTCCACTTTTAAACAATTTGTCATAATTGAAAATTAGCACAAATGAAGGAAACAATACATGCATTATTTTAAGGGGAATACATTTCTTATATTGTATAAGAAAAAATCATGTCATGCATACACATAAAAATATGTAGGATTCACTTTTCTTCTTTATCTTTTTTTTTTTATTGTGTTTCATTCACTTTTATATGTGTGTATAACATAAATTTATTTTATGAAAAACATATTACCCTATTCTAATCACAACAATAGAATAATTAATTTTACAGAAATATAAGAATTATGTTGTAGGATTGAACAACCATTTTTTAACTATGTCCCATTAGTATATAATTAAATAATAATAATTTTAATATTATAATTATATATTCCCGAAAATGAGTAATTAAAAAGTGAGTTTCAGAATATCACATAATAGGACATGAATCCTTAATTTTATCATTGTTTTCATTGATAAACGGAGACAATTAATTTTTCATTATTAGCAATAATAGATGCAGTCAATTATTGTTTGACTTCTACACTAGCAGTTACACGTTGGTTAAATACTTCTCCTATTCATTTTTCTGAATTCATCTTAGATTAAAAGTTTTTTCAAATCACGTAATGTACTTTGCTCTCTCTCTCTCTCTCTCTCTCTCTTTCATGACTTTCCATAGCCAGTAGGCTTCTTTCATGGTTTATTGATAGTGAGCCCTCCCTAGATTAAAAATAAAAATAAAAATTCTCCAAAGTGTTGCTTTATCTTTTTGGTAGACTTTTGGGTTTCTCTAATAATACAACAAAAATAATTACAATATATAAAAGAATAAAGATAGCTAAACTTAGTAAGTATAATTTTAATTGCAAGTAATATATTTTTAGTGCATATTTTGCCAATATAGGAGCTTTCAATTCAAATATGCGACGTTAAGGACTACTAGGTATCTGACCTTCCCAAGTTGCTAACACAACTTTAACATTATACAATATTATCAGTGCATCCAAGCAAATATTTATTCCAATCTAGAGGGAACCTTCATGCTTGTGTGCCTTGACTTCCTTGACAAAAGCCACAAACTTCAAGTTTGATTGAATGCCTAAAAAAACTTTGTGGGGCCATCAATCTCTCTCCCATAATTATGTATACCTTTTCTTTAAGAGAATAAATGTGTGAACTAATAAAAAGTGAAGCAAGAAAAATGTAAGATTGAGACAGGGAACAAAGCCAAAATTTATGTTAATGGGTTCTTGTCAAAATCTCGCATATTATCTTTCAATCTGTAGTCTAAATAGATATGTGGGGAACCTTATCATCCATTGCTCCTCTTTGTCAGAGAAACATGTATTCAAAATGTTCCATCTTTTACTTTTGTTTATTTTTCTTGTGGAGTATTAGGAAAGAAAAGGGATATATCCTACATGCCTACGTTCTTATAGCTAGGACTCAAATGGAAAAAAGTGCCCTTTACTACTTTTGAAGTCTTTAGTGCGTGGGGTTCAGCTGAAGAAAATTCTAATTGATGGGTTGTGGTCTGTTTTCAAAGGCATATATCAATTTTTTTCATATTATGAAAAAGCCACACCCGAAATGATTTCATTACACTCATCTGAAGAATATCATACAAGTCACCCCATTAGATGTATAATCCAATATACTTTTGATTTATATAAAAGAAAAGGATATATATGATTCAGATTTTATCCCAAGTGTCTGAAATTGTAGCCCTATTATTTAGTATTCTAATATGCTAATGCTGCTTAAAAGAAACCCTCTCTGTTTGCTTCTCGGATGAAACACTTGGGCAATCTGAATATTTTGGTTACAATATATTCTTAAAAAACATATACTACCTGCATGTAATAAAACCCTTTTATATATTTTCATAGTCACCAATCACTTAACAAAGTACATCTCCACTAATTATTTGATAAGCTGGAAAATAATGATATCTATATAATGAATGGTCGTCGTAAATTCTGCAAGCAATCCACTGATTAAGTGCAAGAATGAAAATATAAAGGAAAAGCAGAGAAGAATTAGTAAAGTAAAGTAATCATGTGGGTGCGCGATGGTTCAGCATCTCGTACCTTAACCAAGTGGTTGGGGGTTCGAACCTCAACTCTTGTGAATGGAAAACATTCCGTGATCAGTTCTTATCGTTTTGTGTGCTGACTCGGGATGAGGTATTAATCTCATGGCTATCAACTCTCGGAATAGCAGGATGTAATTCAAAAAAGAATTGGTAAAGTAAAGATATGGGTCAGACAATTTTTCTACGAGTGATATCCAACTCCCTTAAAGATTCCTTTATCACCTATAGTGAGAATCACAACTATTACAATCGTGTCGACTAAAGATTGAGACATAAACCGCGTAGGGTCATCCTTCAACTAATCATTTCTTATCATTATATTCCCTTTTGATTTCTATAATTTCACCCTTTAAGGCTTTAATAGAATAAATTTCTTGATGCTCATTAGGTGGTAGACAGGGAAAAGGAAATCAAACCAAAGAAAAATAAACCCGCTTTAAACAAGGAATGTTGTATCTTACTAAGAGCACTTTCCAAAGTTTCAATCTATCTAAAGCACAACTTTGCAGCACACATGAAAATCAATGCTTTGGTCCTCAATTTTATTATTTATTTATTTTTTAGTATCAATTTTTTTTTTAGGGGGGAAGGTCTATGTAAATATTGAGTTCATTCTCTGTACTCTAGGGATATATACTCCTTGCATAAAAATGAAAAAATATAAAACATTGTAAGGGATACACCACCCAAAAACTAACTCAAAGGGTGGGAGTGCCTAAGGTCTTATAAACTCCACATTAGTTGCACATACAACCAATGTGGGATTATATATCTCAACACGCCCCTCACACGAGAGCCCATTGGGCTTGAAGAGTGGATGATGCAACAGGCCCAACCTACCTGAGCTAAGAGAGTCCACAAGAGAAAGTGGGGGACGGCGAGACTCTGATACCATGTAAAGAACCTTGGGATACACCACCCCAAAAGGTAGCTCAAATAGTGGGAGTGTCCAATGCCTTATAAACTCCACATTAGTTGCACATACAATCAATGTGGGACTATATATCTCAACAAGCATGAATAGGAATAAATATAAAAATAAGAATAATGTAAAAATATTATTTTTTATTATATTTGATAAAAAAATATCGAAAACACCGAAAATATTTATTTAAATATCATCAAGAACTGTGCCAATGTCACATTGATTGACACACTGACATCCTCACTTAAGCTTGTACACGTGGTTAAATTTTGTGTGGTTTAAAGATTGCTACGTATTAGGGCTGACTTTGACGACCTAATATGCATTAATCAATGCAAAACATTTCTCTTCTCCATAATGTATAAAAGATCTTATGTCCCGTGTCGGTAAAAGCGATAGTGAAAATTCAAATACTTCCAATAAAATCACAGTGTAATGCCGCCGTACAAGAGGGACTCTAGATTGTTGTTTACTTGTGGTAGATCTTCAACAAGAATCGGTGAGTTGAACTTAATTATTATATGAGTTCCATCCCAAGAAATTATACATATATAAGCTCACGTGCATTAGATAGCTAGGTTGTAGAACTATAATAATAAAATTATTAACAAAATTATTCATATATCTTTTTCAATAGCTTAAATTATTAGAAGAATTTATTCGTGATTTAATATAAAATTTTAATCATCAAGCGGTTTAAGTTTGGTTTTTATCATTTCATTCTTTCAATAAAAAAAATCAAAATTTTCTCATTTATAAGTGAATTTGGGGATCGGGGTCAGTTCTAATAAAAAATTTCCTTAAATAAATATTGTTGGTGTTAGAGAAATCTAATAAAATATTATTAATATAAATATTACTTATCAACTTAACTTTTGGGTTGCTTTTGTTTAAATGTTTAATTTATATTTTTTTAACATGGATAAGTTAGCTTATACATTATCCCCTTTAAATTTTATGGCCTCTTGTGTGAGTGAGTGTGTTAGAGAAGTCTAATATAAAATTATCAATATAGACATCACTTATTAAATTAAGTTTTAAATTTAATCGTTTCTTTAGAATAGGCTAACCATTATAATTTCAAATGTTATAAATTAAGTAGAGGTTAAAAAATTATAAAATCATTTACTACCAATTATTTTTTTATATAAAATTAGAAAATCAGGGTGAATCCTAATTTTTTGGAGCTCAATTCTAACACTAGTTATAATGGTGGATGCACTTAAATTTGCTTAGCTTTAACAAGTACGTAAAACGTAAGACCTTACGTGCTTATAAATGTATGGCACGTGATTAATTAGATCGTAAAATTACAAGTATAAATAAAAAGTAAGGAGAATCATTAATTGGGTTGGATCGGATTTTTTATTAAAAAAATATGACCAAACTATTTTTATTTATTTTTTAAAAAAAGGTTCAGGTTGGGGTTGGGGTAAATTGGTTGTGGCTAATTATTTAAAAAAATAAATAAATTGAACTAAATCAGGGTAATTTAGATGAGTTAGCATAATTTAAAAAAAAAGATAAAAAATTGATTCTGGGACTTTAGGGGAATAACTCAAACGATAGGTGATCCTGGGAAATGGAAACGTGTAACCTCAAATCTCAATCGAAATATTTTAGATTATTACTTTTTGAATAATGATAGATGTGATTCTTAATTTGTATTCTTTTAACCTTTAGATTTAAGCTATTTTAATAAGTTTTTCATATGTTCTTTATAATATTCAATTTTTTAATGTATACCTTTTAATTTTACTTGAACTAATTATAATTTTTTTAAAAAAATATTTTATCTAAATTTAAAGATATTCATGGAAGATCGACCAAAATGCCACTATTTGAAAAAATTTTACTCAAATGTCACGCGAACAATATTTTTTACCAGACTGCTACGTGACGTAATTTGTTATGACTGATAGAATTACGTTCGATAATGATTTTGTGACACGTGGCACATTTTCGCAGAAAAAAGCTAACTGAACGTAATTGTTACCAGTGATAGCGAATTTGGTACGCAACGAGGCCACGTGTCACGAAATTATTGGCAAGCGTAATTCGCTACTAGTCGTAGCGAATTACGTCACGTGGCAGTATAGTAAAAAGTAATATTCACGTGGCATTTCAGTAAAAAAATTTGTCAAACAGTGACACTTTGGTCATTGTTCCGATACTCATGTGGTTCATGAAATAACTACTAGTTAAAAGAAGCCAACTTCTTAATTTTTTTAGTAAATTTATTCTAATAATATTTGAGAAAACTTGAGTATAGTTTTTGAACTTCAAAACAGAAATTTCTTTATTGGGTTGCCTATTTAAAATTTCAAAGTCCTTTATTCGTTCTCAGTTATTCAAGAATAAAATAAAGACACAGTAACAACGTTATATACACTAGCATGTAATATTAAGAAAATACGTACGGGAAAAAAGAAGCTTTAAGAGAAGCCAAATAGATAAAAAGTTAAGTCTAGCTTATTCTTTAATTTTGGGTCCTATAGCATCATTATAACCTTTTCTTGTCATTAGATTATTGAGAGTTGCCATCCAAAAATCTAGTTTTTTATTTAGATAATTAATTTTAAATTAACTTTGTGAATCCTAGTTTCAGTATAAGCCTGTCGCTAATGAGTTTGTAAAAATTAGTTAATTAAAAATATACATAAGCTGACCGGAACATGACTTAATTGAACAAAATATCAATAAGAAATTTATGTTAAGCACAACCTGCAGTTTAACTCTTTTTAATTTTGGTATAAGTGACATGACATGTACTGATCATCTATGAAGCACCGACACTTCAAAAATCCTGACGTGTTGTGTCCGACACTCTCGGACACTCCGACACTCCCCGACACTCCAATATGCGTTATAAAATTTTAAAAAAAGGTTCAAAGGTTGCGTTGCGTTGAGTTTTTAGTTCCAACTATTAGATTCGTTGGATTGCAATTAACATTTTATTGAGTTTAATATAAATATTTTGGAAATCTGATGTTTCTTTACAAAATTTATGAATATCATAAGTTTAGATTCATTTTTTTATTAAATTATTGAATATTAAATATAATATACACTACATAAATTAAAAATATTATTTAATATCAAAACGTGTCCTAACGTGTCGAAATCAAACATTTTTTAAAATTAACGTGTCGGAGTGTCGTGTCATATCGTGTCACGTGTCCCGTGTCGGTATCGGTGCTACATAGTTTATTATATTCAAAAGATAGCAATATATTGATAAATTCTATTGAAGGAAGGCCTATTTTATATTAGCTGCAATTCCTTGCATGTTCACAATTAAGAAAGTACAGTGCTACATTTATAAACAAACAAAATATAAAGTTCCTCCTTGAACGCTGAAAAAACTTAGACGACCAGGATTAATTTATGGTGTGAAATACTTGAAGAGAGACAAAGTTTAGATGCTTCTTAAAGCACAAATCTCAAAAATAATGATTAATGCATATTCACAAGACATTTATGTTCCAAACGTAATTAAAAATAAAATAAAATAAATTGTTAGTATAACAACAATTATAATTTATTCAAACCTTCACAAGCTCCAAATCTTAATTTTTATTTTCAAGGAATATAGTTGACATTGATTGGATTACTGGGATTATAATAATCAATGCCCTTAATGAAGCAGCGAATTTGATAACTCGAGAAAACGAACTGTCAGCGCTGTATTCCCGGACCATGCTCATCGCCGTTACCATTTCAGTATTAAAAAATATGGGCATTAGAATTCAGACAGAACAAGTCACAAATAATTATTACTATATATGTTACAGTGCTTCCAACGCTGTCGGGAACCCTAGGAAGAACACAATAATTTTATCATAATAATATTAATTACTATTAGCTCATCTAGGACACCAAATTAATTATTCAATTCCATTAGTCCTTAGTTATTAATTAGGGATTTGATTTTCTCATGTTGCATGAGAATTCAATTCTCACGTTGTGACTCAACTAGAGGTGAGTCCCATATTTATTAAAAAAAAAAAGAAGAAAGGAAAATCTTTGCACGCAAATCAAAGAATCACTAACATCAGAGTTGAATTCTCATGCAACATGAGAAAATGTTTTCCTATTAATTATATATGCTATCAAATAGACAGAAAGGTGTGGGGTTTTGGACACATTTTGTTTGACTTGAAAATAATTTAACACTGCTATTTTGTCTTTGTTTGAAGAAAAAGATAAGATATCATTTTCCCATGGGGATTACTTTGGTATATTTTGTTGGTCTCAATGTAAGATTGTTTAAGGGGTTTGGTGAAAAAAATGAGGTGGGTGTTTGAGTACTAGTCCTAGATGTTAAAAAGATTTTTAATAGTGTCCAAACCCACCAATATTTTAACAACAGAAACACGGTGAATTGAAGGTCAATCACTGTATTTTAGGACTTTTAGGGACCCTATATTCCTGCATATTTAATAAATGTAGCTGTAAGATGGGTAATTAATGGGGCATTGGTCAGCATAAAATGCTCACTCTGAAAGAAGGAAAATGCTTTTTTCTAGACCTAACTTGAACTTAGTAATGAATCAGTAGTTAATTATTAATTAATACAATTTCTTATGTATTAATCAATTAACTGTATTTTTTAAGCAAAATACAACATTAAAGAAATAATAAATGTTAATAATTAATTTATCAATAGTTAAGTGTAGATCCGGTATAAATATTAAGACGTAATAAAGAATAAAAGAACCGTTGAAAGAAACAACTAGACCTTTTTGTAAATATTAATATAAAAATTTTACCACAAAACAAAACAAAACAAAACAAAACAATAATAACAGAATGCATTAAAACAAAAACAGAGAACAATTAACAAATTGCCTTAAAGCCAAAAAAATATGCAGATGCTTCAGCTTCGCGTTTGTAGAATTTTTTTTTCTTTTTTTTTTTTCTGTCCATAATCAATGCGAGTTTAAATTGCACGTTAACAAAAATTTACTATCCCTACAAATGTAGCCCAAGTCCCGTTTGGGCTTGCACCGCTAATAAAGATATGAATGATGCTTTTGACTGTAAAATTGCCATTGAAATAGGTTCTGAACTTTTTTTTTTTTTTTTGGTAAGCTAAATAGGTTGTGAACTTAACCAAAAATAATAGCAACATTATTACTAATATACTTGCACAGAAAAACATAGAAAAAATGTTGTACGCGGATACAATTTTTCAAGATTAAGTTCGTTAATCGAGAGGAGGGGGACCCGCAACGGAAGATATTAAAAATAATTGTTTGGATGGTTTAATGTGTTAATATGTGCAACTAATAAATAATAATAATACTTTAAAGGTACAATTTAGATATACAATTTTAAAATAAATTTATCTTAAATTACTGACTTTATTGACTGAAGTTTATAAACTCAATAAGTTTTTATTTTATTTGCTGAATTACTAAAAAATTTAAACTATTTATAAAATAAAATAAACCTTGTTTTGATTGTTTTTCGACATCAAAATAATTAAAAAATTGCTTATAGTAATCAAATGCAACAATGAAATATTATTATTTAAGAATCAATTTAGTGCTCCAACTTTTTTTTCAAGAACTCATTAATGTTTAAATTTTTTCAAGAACAAATTAGGAAGTTAATCTATACAATATGTAATTATATAATATATATATATATATATAGGGATAGGTTCAACTTACACCGGTGTAAGAATAATAAATTTCACACCAAATCTTAACTGTTGACTTCCGTGCATCCAACGGTTGACATTGACCGTTAAATGCAGAAAATCAATGGTTAAGATATGGTGTAAGATTTATTATTTTTACACCGGAATAAGATGACTTTATCCCATATATATATATATATAAGGTAGGATCATTTGACACCGGTGTCAAATTTAAAATTTGACACCTCATCTGATAGTCGTTAGATCAAAAAAGATTAATGGTGTCACATGTTTACAAATCAGAGTTGATCTTTTTTGATCTAACGGCTATCAAATGATGTGTCAATTTTAAATTTAATACTGATGTCAAAGGATCCTATATATATATATATATATATTCAAAATATTTAGATGATCAATTTAAATATTTATTCTATGTAAGTAGACCATGGTGTATTCTACATTTTTAGAAATAGCTTTAAAAAAAATGTGAAAGCCAAGCGGGGGCCTATCGAGGCTTTATCCAAAAAGAAGGTAATGTATATGGATATTAGTTGGGTCACGAGTAAATGACTCAAGGAAGGGACATCAAAAGCAAAGTGACGTAGCAAAGGGTAACGCATACCAATGCTCCTCGTCGTAGGCAGGGCTTAAAGGCATTATTATTAAAGCTTTGCATCATGCCATCATCTTTCTATTTGCCCAACACAGTCCTAGTGATTCTACTTTTTTCTTGAAAACCGAAAATAAAAGTAGAAAATCGAACTTTGTTTCCTCACAAGCTATATATAACTAAATCTACTTCCTCGTGCCACCGTTTCATCACTTTTGTCCAAGAATAATAGCTCTTTCGATTTTTAGGATAAATTCTTAGAATAAATACCCCTTCTACTTGCATTTTTTTTTTTTTAAAGAAAGAAAGAAAGTTTACATATATAAATCTTTCCAATCTATATATCTCTACCTCTTTCTTATGACTATGTGGTTGTTGAGTTTACCAAATTCTCTGTTGTTTTCCCAAAGTATGCTGTCATTAAGTCTCATACAGGATTGGTTGAAATTGAACTTGAATGTTACCTTTTATTCTGTAACTAAATTTTTAGGCTCTTTACTCAAATGAAAATGATTTGCAAGAAAGATGACCGATTAATCATATAATAAGCGTTACTTGTATTAAATTTTGGGTCAAAAAGTGAGTTTAACTTTCACTTATTTTGGAAAGCATGTTTGTCATTCAAGCAATTAAATTAGGACATAGTAGTAGCAGACCAGAACATCATTTACCAATTATTTACCCAACAAAAAGTAGTCAAGCCTATATATAGGAACTGCTATAGGGTCGTCCCTCAATCAAAATCAAACGATCAAACAAGTAAACAACCCATCTTAATAATTTTATTAAATTTCTTTCTTTATTGACCTTAACGATTACATTGCTTCTTAATTAACGAAAGACCCAACACATTGTCAGTTGAGAGATCCAAAGTTGAGGAATCTCATTTCCATAAAATTAAAATTAACGATTCTTTCATTGCTAAATTAGTATTAGTGCTCATTATTTTTCCACTGCCAATAAAAATCATCAAGACCAAGATATATGAATGATTTTAAGACATTGAAGCCATATTTTATTGTCATGCTTGTTTGATTTGCATTATAGCTAAGATTCTCCATTGTAGGATATTAAAGAATACAAAAGTATTTTACCAAAAAAACAGAAAAGAAAAAAGAATACAAATGTAAACTCTAAGTATCGTAAACTCTAAGTATAATTTTTTTTAAGGTTTTGAATCATCTCCGGCCTCTATTTTCTACCGCGTGTAAATGGATGACTGATAGGTATCTCAATAAAAACTATAAAATAAGAGAAATACTACTCTCATTTTACATGAGATATTTATCTAATGTTTTCTCAATTCGAGAATCGCACTTTTTTTTAATAGTGGGCTCCACTTGAATTTTCTCATAATATAAGAGAACTACTCTCATGTAATATGAGAGTAATATTTCTCATAAATTAAATATATATATATATATATATATATATATATATATATATATATATATATATATATATCTAAATTAATTACAAGCCCACAATATGAGACTGCATCATTTCTCTGTACCCTTTTAGGTGATAGCTTTTCGATGTACCTCTTGTGCTTCTAAGGTTTAGATGCACACTAGCTAGCTCATCATCATCTCCTTCGATCGTGTAATAATCTCCTTCAAGCACCTTATTCGTCATTGCTACTCTAATCTGCATTGAAATTTCTGACTTTTATTTATAATATGACAAATTGTTAATTTTACAAACCCCTTCTTTCCTACGGACAAATCCAACCGAAAATTCACAGAGATGGTATTCGTGCAAAGCTTTCGGGGCAAACTAGAATTACTCGCGTAATATAATATCTACATGATGGGTTTTTTTTTGGATATTAAAAATAAAATAAAAATTAGAACCACTTGGGTGTTAATTCAGTCCAAAAGCTCAAATGGTTATTTGAAAGTCACATTAGGGGTTTTATATTATACTTTTTAAATATGTCCCTTCATACAAGAGGTTATTGGACTTGAATGGTGAATAATGTATTAGGCCCCACTTATCTGTATTAAGAAGGTCCACAATATTTTAATTGTTTTTTAATAGAATGAGAGACGGTAAGTATCAATATCGTGATTACTTAGCCACGGGGCTCTAATAGCATGTAAAAAATAAATTCAATCAAAATTCTTATGCTGCTAGGTGAAGGTCACATTAATGGTTTTGTATTATTTTTTTTCAATGATTTTCATAAAAAGTATACCTAAAATACAAGTAGGCAAATTCAAGTCTAGGAATAATATTGCTAAACAAGAATCAACCTAAAGCTGAATGTGCCTTTTTGACATTTTACTTGGGTCAAGCGTCGTGAAGTAATGTTTTAACGTAAATGTCGTTTGGATTGAAGTTTATGTTCACAAAATCCTTTAAAAAGGCATGGAAACAATTGGTTATGGGGGAAAAAAAGTAGGAGAGAAAGAGAATGAGAAAGACAGGGAGAAGTTAGTGATTGTGAAAATATTTTAGTATATAACATTACTCATGTTTTTTTTTTTTTGGTACATAACATTACTCATGTTTTAATCAAAGGAATTGGCACTTAAAAATTCATACATTTTACGTTACAACATCCGTACTAATTTTAGTAGCTACCTAAGGCTAACTTATCTATATCTGGTGAAGCCTAATACTTTCTTTTACGAGGCAAATATAAAATGATTACTAAACTTAATTGCAATTAAGAGTGATCGGTCACTTTGACTAGTTGATTTTGCTATTTATTTACTAGTAATTCATTTTAGTTTAATATGATCAAGATACACGCACACATTTGATGTTGTGTTAATTTGACAGTGACACACATTGATTTTTAGACAGAGATTATTCATACGTCGATTATCTATAGAGTGAATTATAGGACCATCTTTTTTTATGTAGATTGTTATTAGGACCGTCCATTTGAATTCTTAAACCCGTAACCATAAAATTTAATTTTTGATAGAGTCTCACGACCCACCGGTGGATTTTTCCTATTCCGTTAATGTTCCATCTATCTGTAATTTTCCTTCTTTCAGTGGTTTGCTATCAATATTTAAGTTAACAAGACTTGCATTTATTTGTTCAAATTATTTGAATGACCCGAAATAATTAATTACTCAATGAATTAAATTAATCTCACTCTCGGTTTTTACCTGATTCATTTTTGGGTTTTATAATTCTCATTTAATAGGAGAATTCGAATTTTTCTACACACCCTTCGATTTTCGTGCCAACGTGGGTCCTACACATAATTTTTTCTAACATATGGGTCTCATATGCTTTTTGTCTCTACAACATGAGAATTCAATTCTCATGTTGAATGAGAAATTTAAAACCCTTCATTTTTTTATAATAATTTCCTCTTTTTTTAACTTGTAGCCAACATAAAACTCTGGGTAAAGTGTGTATCATTTTAAAGAATGTAAAGTTGTGTCATTTTAAGAGAGAGTAAGAGATAGATAAAGGAAGAGAGAGTTGACAAAAAAATAAAGGTGTGGGTCCCACCTCTTTGTGAGAGTGAAAGAATATAAGTTGTGTCATTTAAAAGGATAAACACTTTTCCCTATAACTTTTACTTATTTATTTTTGGGGTTTATCATCTATCATTTAACATAACCACAAAAAATTTCCTACACACACAACATTTTGTGGGGCCCGCAGTAAAAAAAAACTCTGACACGTAAAATGAATCTCTATAACATAACACAATCACTATTCCTACCACATAACTCTTATAAAACCCTTATTTTTGTTTTGGTTCCTTTCGGTAATGTGTTTCCGAGGGTGAATGGAATATATGAGCATTCACGAGCTTGTACGTTCCGATATCTATTTGATGACTCGAGGACCATAAATGTTGAAAGACAAGTTTACCCATTTATAGACGCTCCTCTTTAATCCTTTACACAAATAACATAGGTTAAATCTGACTTTTAATACCACACATATCTGTAACGACCCACAAATATACCTCTGAAATTTCTTGGTTCATTATAAAAAGAAAATGACAAGAACATAATGGATGGGTCCAAATTTAAGCTAAGAAGAATGCATGATGTGATTTGCAGAGAATTAGGGTTTCATCATGATCTCAATGAGTGGTTTATAATTGGGCTGTTAACAAAACAAAACAAATCCCAAAGATGTTGAAATTTGTGTGGAATCACGTGACTGTAAATTCCAGAATTTTTTTTTTATTTTTTTTTTATTTTAAGACAAAGAACCAGAGCCCTAGGTTTCAGTCCAGTGAAAGGGGGGTTCTGTGTGCGTGTGTTATAGAAAGTTTAGGTATGAGTTGCAGAGGGACAATGCACACGTTAAAGGTTTATAGGAAATGTCCTGCTTTTCCTTTTTTAATCGAAAGAAATCAGAGAGAGGGAGGAAAAAAAGAAGAAAAAAGAGTACATTTGTAAAAAGGAATAAAAGTTCATAACTTATTTACCTTTTTCAATTTTTTTCCCCCTTCCTTATCTTATTCTCCATTTCCTTTTGTCATTCTTTTTCTCCCTTTCTCACCCTCAGTACCCTACCCCCCACGTCCACAAAAGAAACAATCTTCTCTCTCTCTTTCTCTTTCTTTATTTCTTTCTCACTCTCTCTCTCTTGTCCACCACCCCTAGAGTATAGTACCTCAAGTGTCATTTTCTCACATATACTTCACACAAAAGAAACAGCCATTCACTTCACATACCTTGTCATTTCTTTTTATCTCTCTCTCTTTCTTTCTCTTTCTCTTTGCCGTCTCCTCTCAACCTCAAATCTCTGCTCTGCAACTACTCCATCAAAATTGATTGAATGCTTGAAACCCCCCCCATCACACCCTTTCAGAAACTCTAATTAATTACCCTTATCTTGCAATCACTGAGCCAACCCTCCATCTCAATATATATATATATTTTTTTTTGTTTTCTTTTCCTTGAAAATTTTTGTACTATATATATATTATATATTGCACAACACAAAAGAAAACTTAGGAGGAGGAAAAATTACATAACTGAAGGCAAAACAGGATCACAAACACATACTTGTTTGGTTTGTGGGAAAGCTTAAGGATGGAACTATTCCCAGCACAACCAGACTTATCCTTACAAATCAGCCCTCCAAACAGCAAACCCACATCAAGTAGTTGGAGGAGAAGTACTACAGAAGAAGACATGGACTTGGGGTTTTGGAAGAGAGCTTTGGATTCTAGAAACTCCTTATCATCATCATCAATGTCCAAAAAGGATACTTGCTTTGATCATGACCTCTCCCTCTCTAATCCAAAGGCTTCAGATTCCAAAAACTCCAACCTCATTCATCACTTCCAAAACGGTAATGCCAATCCCTTCCAAACATTTCAGCAAAACCATTACTTTCACAACCAGCCACTTTTCCACCACCACCAACAACAACAACAACCACCACAAATCCAAAGCCTAAGCCAAGAACTTGGTTTTCTCAGACCCATCAGAGGAATCCCAGTATACCAAAACCCTCCTCCTATGCCATTCTCTCAACAACAACATCAACACCAACATCATCATCATCATCAACATCATCATCCCTTAGAAGCTTCCACCCCTTCATCTATTTCCAACACGACCACAGGTTCAAGCCCTTTTCAGTCTCAAGCTTTGTTGAGGTCGAGGTTCTTGTCACGCTTCCCTCCTAAACGAAGCATGAGAGCTCCTCGGATGCGTTGGACTACCACACTCCATGCTCGCTTTGTTCATGCCGTTGAGCTCTTGGGTGGCCATGAAAGTAAGCATCATCTTTTTTCCATTTAATTTTTTAATATAAATGTTCTTTTTTTCTTCTTTCCCTTAATTTTCCCTGCTCCCCCTTTTCTTCTTACACCGTTGTTGCTTTCACTTTCTCTAACATGGAAATTCAACAAGAAAAATGGGAGAAAGTGAATTTGCCTTTCTTATTCTAATAATATAAATTTGATTAATTATTGCAACTAATCTTTCTTTCTCCTGATGAAGGGGCTACGCCCAAATCAGTTCTTGAGCTAATGGATGTGAAGGATCTCACTTTAGCACATGTTAAGTCCCATTTACAGGTAAATCTTAAACTCGTTAATTGCACTAGTTCATAACTAATGTCACTATATAATATACCATAACAATCTTTTTTAAATCATATTTGAACTCTGTGTTATTCTTAAATTTTTATTTTTTCATTGTTAATTTCTTCAGTCAGCTTGAAGGGTACTGGTACGGTTCTGATTGGGTTTTAAATGGTGTTTGTAAGACGTACTATGCATATATTTATATGTTTAAATTTATATGCTACATTACATTACATTACAGGAAGCACTTAAGTCATCTATTTATATTTCAAATTCCAATGGTTTCCTTTCAAAGGGTCTCTCAAATCCTTAGCGCTTCTTTTTTCTATTAGATCTGCTGCCTCTGCTTCTGCTACCTAATAAACAGCTTTTTGCTTGGAAGAATGAACCACCCAAGTTAAAGAAAAAAAAAAATCAAAAGAGAGAGAAAGAGAGGTACTTATTGATTTCTGAAAACAAGTAAGACAAAGCCCCATGAATTCAAAATAAGTCGCAGCCAAGCCGAGACAGACAAGTTCATAGCTGCCATGCCATTAAAGAAAATTATATTCTATATATATATATAATAAAATTGCAGTGAGAAGAAGAAGAAAAAAAAAAATTGAAAAATGATAAGCAAGTACGGACCAAACACCATCATTTCTCAATGATCCCTTCCTCAGATATGGGTTTTTCTTTACCATGCCAGCTTTAACCATGGTTAGTCACATGCTTCCATGCATATGCATATATTACCGTAACCATAAATGCTTCTGTATGAGAACTTGTACTGTCTCGCATATCAATTTAATAATTAATACTTACAAGAAACAACTTGGTGGCCATTTTTTATTCTTTCGGTACACTTCTTGGATTTCTACTTATCCTCTCCTCCTACTTTGAAGCGTTATGCACTAATTAATACATAAATATGTTACTAATAATATGATTTTGCATTTTTTAATTCACTTATACTATATGATGTTAATGATGCATAAATTTAAATCCAGATGTACCGGACGGTGAAAACTACAGATAGAGCAGCGGCTTCTTCAGGTTTGGGCTTATTTTCATTCTCTCTAATATTGTTGGAAGATTAAGTCAAGAAAGTTTAATATTGTTAGCTAGCTTCCTCTTCCTCTTTTCTTTAATTTTTTTTTTTTTTTTTTCATTTTCCCATTTAAACATGAATTAGGGCAATCGGATGTATACGATAATGGATCATCTGGAGATACTTCTGATGACTTAATGTTTGACATGAACTCTTCAAGAAGGTCTGATCTACCCATTAAGCAGGGAAGATCAAGTGTTAATCAAGATAAGGAATATTATGGGCTTTGGAGCAACTCTTCCAGGTAATTACACTTCTAGCTATAGTTATATATATATATGATGACTTATCCCTTTTTGGGACAGGATCCATTTACAAATTTTTTGGAATTTTTTGACAAATTACACTATATTCTTCTGGGAGAACATAATGTAGTTTGCAAAAGTTTGTATTCTACGGGGAAAATATAGTGTAGTTTGTAAGAGTTTGTAAACAAAAAAGTTTGTAAATATAACATGTCCCTCCCTTTTTTATTATATATAGTACAATGTTGGTTTGAATGATGTTGGCAACTTATTTATTTGCCTAGCAAGGGGGATTTTTTGTTTGTTTATCTTTATGTGATTAAGTTGTAAAGTAACATCATTCTTGTTTCACTTTTTTTTTTTCTTAACAAAAATTATATTTCAATCTATGTTTAGCCGGTCATGTTGCAAAAATACTAATATAAATCAGAGGAAATCATCCATGTCTTATTCATATGAGCATTTCTCTCTCTCTCTCTCTCTCTCTTAGTCCTTTGCTTTCACATTTCTCTCTCTTAACCTCATATGCAAACATAGTTAGGCGCAAAGAATCACAAAAAGAATAAATCACTTCAGTTTGCTTTGTTCTGTCTGTCCACAACCCATGAGCATCCAAACTACATGATGGGTTAATAATATAGTCTCTTCTAGTGGGTGAAAAGGAAGTAAAAAAGGAAGCCAAGCACACTCATACCATTCAAAGACACATGAGTTTGATATTTGCCTAAATCCACCTTAAAAATAGAGATATCTCTTTCCTTAGGATTTTGTGGGGCTCAGACATTATGCTATTATATGGGGTCCTACAATTGGGAAACTTAGTGTCAAAGCCAAGCCCTTCGTAGACCCATAATTAGAAATTTTGGTGCCAAAGCGATATGCCCTTTGAAACTTCCTTGAATGGTCCTATGTATGTGTATATATACACACACTCACACACACACATACACATAGTCATGGGCAATGGGATATCAATTAGCATGGCTTCAACTTTACTTCAATCAGAAGAATAAGTAAAAGGGGCTATAAATAAGACAGTAAAAGATGGCTTTCTTTTCTCAGTTTGCTTTTCATCTGCATGGCTTCCGGTAATGGGAAATATTCCCTCGATGTGTTTGGTTGTAACAGGGAAGCTTGGTTGCATGGCAAGCCAAAGGCTGATTCTGTTGGAAACGTGCCTTCTGTTGAGGTATGTAAATGTACATTACTCAATACCTCTTTATTTCCCAAGGTTGGTTTTGTTTCAAAAGTTATATTTATACACAAATACCAAGCTGGGTTTGGAATGCATGAAAGGGAGTTGAGAGGAAAAGGAAATACGTTTGATCTTTTTCATCTTGCCATGCACATTATACAAAAGGAGAAGGCTTTCCATAAAGCTGCTTTGTCCTTCACAAATTCAAATGGTTAAGACCAGTCCTTTTCACATTTACTAATTGCAAGGTTAAAAACAAATTTTGCTGTAAAAGACTTCCCCTCTAGTTAAGATTTTTTAATGACCATACTGAAAAGGACATAGAACCCTAAACCTACTCCATTTGACTCAATGATCCAAATGGTCTAGACCCTGAAATTATATATATCTCGGATATATATATATATAATGTTAATGCTATATATACATAAAAATAATTGGAATCTAGCAAATGAACATGCAAGTTCCTAGCACTTAGCAGGCTTTTAGGTGTACCCCAATAATTTGAAGTTTCTTTTTCCTTGATCAATATAAATATTCTTTAATTATTCTCTGAGTCAAATGTCCTTTGATTCCCAAAACCTGTTCACACACTTCTCTTATGCTATGATGTTCTCTCTGTAATCTGTTTTCCTCTTCTTTTTTTCCCTTTCTTTATCTTATTCTCATAATTTCACTAGAATTTTTCTGATCTATGCTTCTTCTTATTTTTTCATTTGTTTTTCAGAAGGAAATGGATCCAAAGTGCCTAAGTTACGAGAGAATATCAGATGGAAGCTCATCATCAAGCCTTTCGGGATCAAGCCCCAAGAAACCTATTTTGGATTTGGAATTCACATTGGGCCAGCCACTTTGAGATCTCCCTTCTGAATATATATATATAATTTATTTATTTACCATTATATATATATATATATGTCTCTGAAACTGATCAAAGAGCTAGAGCACTGGAATGAGAATCAGGAACCCGCTTAGAGAATCAGAGAAAGAGAAAGCTAAAAGAATACAAAAGCGAAAAAAGAAAAGTAAAAGGAGCTAAAGAAACACAAGGAGACAAGAAAGACAGAAAGCAACAAAAGGAGGGGGTGGGGGAAAAAAGCATGGCCCTCCTATCAGAGAGCTCTTTTGAGATCCAAATTAACATATTATATTTTCTAGGTAAATATATGAAATCTAATTGATTTGTATGTTTTGCAATCTGAGAGAGAAAGAAAGAGACATATAGCAGAGAGAGAAGAGGGGTGTTGGGGGGGAAGGTGAGCTTTAGTAATGTTAAAGTATGAAGTGATCCTTGGTAATTGTAATGGAGCACTTTACATTTATGAAATATTTTGATATTTCTACCAAATCCTATGTTCAATCCTACGCATAGGCACATGCTTTACACTTTAGGAATAAAAAAAAAGAATAGAGAATATGGACTTAGGAAAAGACTGAAAATTTTGAATAAAGTCATAAAAAGAATACCAACATAGTCAAGCTACAAAATAAAGTGGCAATGATAACGGATGATATTTTTAAAAAGGAAAGTTTTTATTTAAAAAAAAAAATGATATTCCTAGATAACTTGGTTTTCCGTGGACATTGCAAAGTCCCAAACGAAAATGAAGACTTTTATTTTGATAAAGATCATGTCCTCTCACATCTTTTCTTCCCATTTTCCCATTTCTTAAAGCCTGAAACTACTGATTGCAAATGTATATTGTAATCGTATAAGGTAAATATGATGACATATTCAGACCATGAATGGATTCAGCAATTATACACACATAATTATATTGGACCATATATTTCACGTCAAAAGTAATGGACTCGAATTTTCAGTAACAATTATGTTACTCTTCTGATGCCGGCTGATTTAAGGATTAATGATTTCTTCACAAACTAACGGGAGACCTTTCACATGTTTTGTCTTCTCTCACATACTTCCGAGAAAACTTTCATCCATCCCAAAATTTCTACAAGTTAAGTATGAAGTTCTTCTATTCTGGACTACCAAAAAGTAGATGGATCTTGTTAGTAAGGTAGTACAAATTAATTCTTATAAGCTATCTCCAACTATACAGTCTCATATCTACACACTATTTGAAATCTCTCTCTTTCAAGTATTGATTCAATTCATCCATGTATCCCCAACCGTAAAATTTGACATCAGCCGTCCATGCCTTTTTTATACGGGCGATCACTATCTGCACTTGAGAAATTACACTTCTCGAACCATGTTGGTTTAACTCCCCTAGTACGAATTGAATGTGGAAAAAAAAAGTCAATAGGGAAAATAATTGATGCAAAAGAAAAAGTAAAAATTTGAATGGAAAGCCGAAAGCATGAAACATAAATTCTTTCTAAAGTCAGAGTCCTATCCGTCGTTTTCTTTACATATTTGATCTAGTGTTTCTTTCTGTCTTTTAATGGTAAAAATATAGTATGTTTTGCTCATATCAGAGAACAAGCTCATAAAAATATCTTTGAATCTTATCTAAATTCTCGGCCCAATTTTTTTTATCTAATAATTGACAAATATGGAAAGTGAAAAAAAAAAATATGAATGTCGTATATAGCTATCACTTGGCCACCCAGAAAATATAATGTTTTAAAAAATTTGCAGTACTGGTATAGAGAACTCACAAGTCATAGCCAATTTCCTTTTAGGAGGCAATTAAGAACCACTCCAAAAAGAAATCAAGGACATATTAAATTGAGGCACAAAAGGAGGGGGATATAATGAAGAAAAAGTAAAACTGGCTTTGGATTTGAAAGTACTGATTGCTGGGTGTTAGACGAGGCTTTGAGCATGTGGGGAATAAAAAGAGGGCTGAGAAAAAGAAGCAAAAGGAGATGGTGTTAAAATTTATGAGGAGAAAGGAAAAGGGGTGTGCTTTAATTACCTTTAGTTTTTCTTTCAACTTTATTTGCTTTCCTTTTGATTTTGCACGAATGCATGGAGTCATCAGTGTTTCAGATAACCTAGTGGGACACAATAATTTTCCCAGCAATAGAAAACAAAAAGAAATCACATAGTACAATATAATTACACTATAGTTGATCCACATTGCTACCCAACAAATAGCTGAGTCATAAAATTTAGTTTATGTTACACCCTGACTAGCTTAGTTCGTTAGTCTTGTATGAAGATCTCCCCCCTCACAATTAGATATATAGTAGAATTGAGCTTTTTATATAGAACATTTTTTTTATTCAATTGGTTTTTATAAATAATACCAAACCAATTAATGTGATGCAGTGGGTCCCGTGTCATATTATGCGGGAGAGCTCATTTTTAGTGGTCCGAGATCTTATACTCCCTTTCCAAAAATAGGAGAAAAAAAGAATTGAGAGAAAAATTTAAAAGGAACATAGGGATATAAATAAAGGGCTTGATGTTTATTATTTTAAATTACATAAGTTAGGTCATTTTATGAGAGTGATAGACACAAGAAAAGAAAACCAGGGGAGAAAGAAAGTGAGTGGTTTTTTTTTTAATTTGAATTTTAATAAAAAAATTTATTTTATGTCTATCCCTCTCCTAAAATGACATAACTTTATGTAATTTAAAATGACAAACATTTTTCCCATAAATAAATGAAAATATTTCCTTTTTTTTGGTAAATAATCACTAAGATTGTGCTCCGGGAGTGATTAGTTTTACAAGCGGCTTTGCGGGACTAGTCCTACACGCTCTCATTCGCACGGGAGTAAAACACAAGTTTATATTTCCTCTGCACAATTGCTACAAAATTAGTCATGCTTAGAAATGAGCAATTGCGACCAAATGATGGTAGCAAAGTTGATGCATGTGAGCTAAGTAGGTGAGAATGAGAGCATGTGTTTGAATCTCCCCATTACCACTTTTGGGAAGGGTTTAATGCCTTAATCCTGTACCCGCCCCAAATCGGATTAGTGGCAAAGCAATGAACCGATTGGAATATTTCCAAAAAAAGAAAAAAATGAGCGACTGCGGTGGTTGCGGCACCTTCCGTTAATATTACTAGTTTGCTCTGGATTCTATCAATTTAGCCATTATTATTGCTGTCTTTCTCATTTTATTTATTTATTTCAGAATAATCAATAATTTGTTTCTCCCAAATCCATAATGATGTTTTCATTCACAGAAATTGGTTGTCTTGGTTCAAGCTCCAGGCTTGGCTGACTCTAAATAACTCCATCGCGTAACAAGTTGTAATTTAATTGACCAACTCCGCTTAAATATGTTGCCGAAATAATCATGGAGTTGTTAATTAATGCCGGAATATTCGTAAGTATTAATTCATTTACATAAATTTAGAGTTCTTATATTTGACATTAATCTATCGTTCATCCAACAGCCTTGCAATTTTTCATGTCTTTTTTTTTTGGTACAACAATTTTTCATGTCTTTAATCACTTTTGCATTTGATGATACAGAAGGAAAATCAAGAGTTTTAACATTTAAAGTGGTGCAATAAAGAGAATTTTTAGTTGTCAATAACTCTTGGGAGCATATTCTTGGAAGTTGGGTTTAATTATGGTTATTTCTATTTCCTAAGCAACATAACTCTTGGGAGCATGACTCTTGGGAGTTAGGTTTAGTTATTGTTATTTTTATTTCCTAAGCAACACAACTCTTGGGAGTTATTTGTCTATTTGTATTCTCATGTTTTTAGTTATTCTATAAATATAGGATATTTTGTAATGCAGAAGACAGATTTGGTAAATGAAAAAGTGTGTTGCAAGTTCTTAAACTTGTCTTGAATCTTGTTATCTTTATCTAACCTTGGGTTAGTGGTGAGGCAAGTGAGTTCTTTATCAGTTGGAGGGTGACTTAGCCTTTAATCTCAATTGTGGTGGACTCTTTTCTATCTCATTTATTGTTACAAAGTGTCTTTTCCCTTTTCTCATACCCATCACGTATCAGCAGCAAATTGCTCTAATAAATTTTTCCTTAACTATAAAAATTATTGTTGCTTAATTGTTGCATGTCATCGATGTCTTTTTCTTTTTTTTTGGTATACGCATGTCATCGATGTCTTTGATTTAGCAATCATCTCGCCAATATTGAAAAGTGGTAACAATTACCGAACTGATTTATTTTGGAATTTGAATTGTGGAAGTTCTATTAATGTGACATGCAAGTACGCACTTTTTTTTTTGGGGTAAGCTGCAAGTACGTACTTTAACTTTTGGAGCTTTTGCATTATTTGCTTCAAGTTAATAATTTCTGCAACTTACTGTTTAAATTGGTACTCCACATTAGAATAGAGGATTATATATATATATATATATAAAAGGTAGGATCGTTTGACACTGGTATCAAATTTTAAATTTGACACTTCATTTGAGAGCCGTTAGATAAAAAAAAATCAATGACTCTGATTTATAAGCATGTGACATCATTGATCTTTTTTTATCTAACGGCTCTCAAATGAGGTGTCAAATTTAAAATTTGACACCGATATCAAAGGATCCTACCTCTATATACACGGATGGTAAAAATCTGACCTAGAAAGCACATTTCCTCTTTTTAGTGCAAGGAACAAATGCTAATTTTAAGGACGCTTTTCCTAATAGATTTGACACAAGCACGCCAAACACTTCCAACCTAATTAACTTTCGTAGCAATTAAGCAGTAGCGTATTCAATCAGATTGTTTTTGTACCTTAATTATTAGATTCCAAACTTTAATCTCTACACGCAAGTCCCACAGGTCATGATTTAAGGCCTCTATTATTAGGCATATAATTTTCAATGAATTATATTTATTTACATAAAAGAAAGTGAATCGACTCTAATTGTCCATGGATAGAGATGGACTCACATTAATAATAATCAACACATATATATTTCTTTCATGTTTTCCCACTTCTTTACAACAAAGCTACTCATCATTTGGTTTTGGTACATTAGCACTTTAATAATTTGTTAAATAAGTATATATCACGTTGAAGTTTTTATATCCGGTCTACATTCAATTGGAATTAAAAGTTGGCCTTAGTAATTATAAGTTAAATTAATTAACAAAGCTAATCATGACGTGGTTCATACGCATATAAAACTAAACTTGGCTACAGTATAAAGCAATATATACCTCATCCTAAAACCAAAAGGAAAAGGGAAGGAAAAAAAAAAGTTGGGAACATTTTGTTTTGATTTCTTTTTTGACGTTGTCTCATTTTCATGAGTTTCACTTTTTCACTTTTGAAAAAACTTGCCATGCAAGTGTTACAATTGGCAGCGTCGCTTCTGCGTACTAGGACCCTCTCCCCTTTGGATCTGTACCTTCCACTTATATTAATTTATTTATAAAAAGTGAAAACCCAGCTTGAAGCTCAAACTGAAAACACATTCATTAATCAATAAATTTGGTTCGAAAAAATAGGTACAGAATGCAGGAACCTGTACAATGTCAATCTATAGCATAAGAGTAGTAAGAATACGTATTTTTTATATATCAGATTATCAGAACACAGAGGAGCCAAGAAAATAACAGTAGTAGTAACAGAAGGTTGCAGAGAACAACCCTCTAAAGCCTTGAGCTACTGAACCTTATTTTTCTTTCTTTTCTTTTTTTTTTTTAATTTTTTTTGTACTGATAATTAAAGATTTTCGGTGCTCAGCAAATAAATTTTACGAGACCCGCTTTAGTCCTAACAAACAAAAAAATTATTCGTAGTCCTTAAAAAATTCAATGTGGACTCATTTAATGTCGGACTATTTTGAATTTGTGAGGGATTACGATTTCAATTAAAATGGTTCATTTTGAATTTCTTAGGAACCTTTTTATTTGCTGGGGACTAAAACGGGTATCGTAAAATTTGCTAAGGACTAAAAATGAAGGTATTTACAATGAGGGACTAGTTTACAGTGCCGCACTCCTAGGACAAAGTAACCGGAGGAGATTGAATGAGGATAGCTACGTATCATACCCAAAAAAATGTATTTACTCGATAATTAAATAAAAAGTAACAGAGTCTACGCACAGTTCTGCACGCTACTGTGTTTTACAGACATAGATACACTACACACGCATAATGCATAAATCTCACACACACACACACACTACAAATTATTTATTCATCATTACGCTATGATTCAATCCTCGGTACACGATCTTCACCCACGTGTCACGTCAATGTCGTGGACGACAATTGAATGAATGAATGAAGTCTTTCTCTGTCAGCCGTCAGATCTGCATGCTGTGGCCTCTGCTCCCCTTACGAAGCCGTATTGAGAAGGTTGAAAACGACCACTGAGTTGAGGCCCGTTTTGACGCCCTTGTTTTCACCCATATGTTATCCCATGCGTCGTCGTTTGCAACGCTGAGAAGAGAGAGAAAGATGTTTGAGTAGCTCGAGACATTGTTGCATGAAAAAGTTGCAGTGTGAGGGTCCACGTTAGGTCAGTAGCTGACAGTTGGTGGCATCGAATTTTCATGCAATCAATTTAATGTTCAGCATTGATGTCAGAGACTGTGCAGCGAAAATAAAGTTAAAAAATATGAACTATTTTATTTATTTTTTTTAATTTTTATTTTCCTTTTTAGCAGAATGATCAGAGATTCACTTGGTGATTTTACTGGTATCGTGCCCAGTTCCTAGCTAGTGAGTAGTCGATGCCAAAAACGTGCGTTTGAGTGACAGAGAAAATGTAAATAAAAGACTTAGCAGATTAATGGAAAGAGTCTAATTGTAAAGGAGGCTGTTGAGGTTTAGGTATATTTGAACAAGTTTGTATGGGGATTTTCAGATCAGATGGATCAATTGGTACGTAATATATATAAATTAAGGACGTACTGGTGTAGCATGGGTCTTTTTTATTGATGGTTCCAAATTATTTAGGGGCAGATCCTTTGATACCGGTGTCAAAATTTAAAATTTGACACTAAATCTCAACCGTTGATTTTTGTCAATCAACGGTTATCATTTATTGAGAATTACACTTTTTAATTAATCATTAATTACTAATAAATGATAACCGTTGATTGACGGAAATCAACGGTTAGGATTTGGTGTCAAATTTTAAAATTTGACACCGGTGTCGATGGATCCTATCATATATATATATATATATATATATCTCTTCACCTGACGATACGTAACATCTTTGTTTGACGTGGAACATCACTCGATTTGCATATACTTACGTAAATCTATCACAAAATAATATAAATCACTAAAAATGTTCTATCTATTAGAAAGACCGTTATCTAATAGCTTAAATTTTTGAGTTGAATTAGTAATTTACATAGTATCAGAGTGCTTTAGTGACTATATACGATGTTACGAGTTCAATCCTTATCGCACCTCATTTTCTAGTGGAATTAAGTAAGAAGCACAAGATAAACAAAAAATTAAGCTTGTGTAATATCCGCGCTTCAAAACTAAAGAACTCTTACGTAGGGGGACGGATTAGAAAATAATATAAACTATTAAAAAGGTCCTCACCCAACAATTTAATTTTTTTTTGTTGGAATGATTCTTTAGAAAATTAATTTTAATTTAGAACACACTAGCTAGTTGAATCTAAAATCTGCATTAATTTTAATTTCATGAACTGAGATAAATGACTTATATAAATTGTTCGCGACCACAAATATTTGGTATGATTAATATATGGTTCATAAATTCCTAAAGGCATGCATGTGCATTTTTGTAAAAGAATAAAGTAATTAGGGAGATGAAGAATGGAAAAGACAAAATAGAGAAATTAACAAAAATTGACGCTAGCTAGGGACGTGTTAGGATACAAGACGACGCATAATAAGGCGAGATTCTCGCGGGAGGCAAAGGCATCATTCTTTTCTTTTTAAGAGAGAGAGAGAAATGGAATTTGGAAACATAACAAATAGCAACATAGTCATAGGTAGAGAACAAAGGGGATGACAACATTAGAGAAGAGAGGAGAGGAGAGTGCGAGGGATGTCTTGAAATCCTTCGCACGTGATCTCAATGGAATTGACATGTCAATGAGAAAGAGAGTAAAACTAAAAAGGAGTGAAAGTGGACAAGTGTGTGTCATGGAAGTAGAATTAATGACTAGTTAAATAAATAAAAATAATAATAAAAGAAATGGGTCAAGGACATATAAAAGAGGAGAAGGAAGGAGGGGGGTGAATAATAAATAGTGGTGGAGTAATAAAACAGTCGTTTTGTGTGTGTGTGTTGAATTGAAATGAAATGGAGGACAGAAATTCTGAACACAAGGAACGAGGCAAAATCATTATGCAATCCATTGCTTTATGATTGACGCCTCTCTGACCGTATGGCATTTGCACCGCACTGTCGTTTTAGCATCAGAGAGAGAGAGAGCTCAGCTTTGTCATTTCACATCTTAATTTCTTTCGGGCAGTTCGGGCAAGAGAGAGAGTGAATTTCTCAATCGGACGGTGACCATACGTTCTTTCTGTTGTCCCCCCTCTCTCTTCTATTCAACCCCAGTCCAGTCTTTGTCTGCCCAGCATTCAAGCCGGGCTACTTTATTCTGTTTTTTTCTCTCTCTCTTTTTCTGACTGAAAAAACAAAATTGAAGAGTAGTACCAACTAGTATATCGTCTAGTCAATGGACCTAAAATGTTTGGGACTAACTATGACCATTGGTTACGTTGAAAAGGTTTTAAACAAAAAATAAAATAAAAATGAATTAACTAAATTTATTAAGATTAAATTAGGTTGAGTTCACAATATCTTTTTTTATCAAATCAACTCATTTATGATTTAGCTAATTCAAGTAAAGTGAAATAACATCATTTTATATTAAAAGTTATACAAAATAATAGTTTTTTTTTGGTAAACAATAATAGTTCTTTTTATTCAGATAATTTTAAATTTGAACATTTATGGAACTTAGGTTGGTTTGGATTTCGTTCAATTGAAAAAATTCAAAATTCGATCTTTGTACTTATTGAAATTTGACTGATAGGATTTGAATAGCAATCAAATCAATTGTCCAACTCAATCTATATTTTTCATATTGGTTTAGTGGAGTTATAGTTAAGGTCATCGAGCCAAATTAAATTCACAACCATCCCTATTTGAGATATAATGCGTATCGGCAGACAGAAAAAAATCAAGGATAAACTTTTCATTTCAAGAAAATAGTGTCCAACTCAAAAAAAAAAAAAAAAATAGATTGTAAGAAATAAAATGATAAATTATGAGAAAACATTCAATCATCCCTTCTTCATTTTTATAAACACTATTATAACTCTTTTAATTCAAGAATAAAAAATTATTCTCCCTTCCCTTTTGCTCATAGAAGCTCCATCCCGACATACTCTCTCATGAAAAAAGGTTTAGTTACCTAAATTAATTCTTGATATGCAACTATGCATAAGTTGTATTCTTTTTTGAAATATTACAATCGGTTCATTGCTTCGCAACTAATCCGATTCGGGACGGATCAAGGATTAAGACTTTAAACCCCTTCCAAAGGTGATACGGGGTGATTCGAATACATGCTCTCACCCCCACATGCTTAGTTCCCATGCGCCAACTGAACTATCACTATTTGGTGCATGTCATGTATTCTAAACCCTCGTTAAAAATCATATCTATGAAAATTGGGCCGGACTACACGTTAAAAAAAAAAACTCAATCCTTATTTAACCATAAAATATTGACATTTTATATATGAGATTAAAAGAGGAATTCCAAATATATCTTCTTGAAAAATATATGTCAACGTATCCTTGACAATTAATAATCTCATATATATAGGATTAATAATCTTTAGTACTCTTTAATTTCTTAAAAAAAGTATTAAAACAAGGGGTAGGGGTTTCTTTGGTATTCCCGAAAGTTGAGGGGTGGGTGGCGACGAAAGTTGTCATGGAGACAGCGTCAGTATGACTTTATCTTTATCCGAAAGTGTCTGAACTGTGAATCATTCATTCATAATTACTTCCTTTTAATGCTTTTGGCCATAGCATGATGTGACGTTTGCTGAAACATTTTATCTCTGTTGTGGGACAACAGTGACAAGAATGCTTTGCCCATGTAATATATAGCAATCTACTTTTTCTCTCTTTTAGATTTTTATATATACTTTCATATATATACACATGTGGACCACTGTTCTTTTATATTGTTCATAACTGACTGACTAAAGAGAACCCTAAGCTGTTAACAAGAAGATTTCAAAGGGATTTCAGACATGCATGGCAGTGATTGTGTTGTGTGTGGACCACATTTAAAAACAAAAATCCTATGATTCATTATCTCTTTTATTAAACTTTACTAGATTTCCTTAACACTTATAATTTGTTTCTTGCAATAACTTTCTAGCTATTTCGGAAAGGATATTGTAACAATCAAGTTATGTTACTATCAATCAATTTCACCGTTAGATTGATTATGTTGATCAAACGGTTATATTTGTTTTCATCGTTATATGATCATGATTTCTCAAATTTAATACTTTTTATTTATTTTCACATTTGTATGGTTATGATTTTCCATATTTAATGCTTTCATTTTAAATATGGGAAATCATAATCATACAAATATGGAAATAAATATAACCGTTGGATTAACATAATCGATCTAACGGTGAGATTGATTGGTAGTAACATGATAGTAAAATAACTCGGTTGTTACAATATCTTTCCCCTTCTTTTTTAATGTATTTTTTTATTTTCACATCTAAACATCTCTTTTTGGTTCATCAAGTTTTTGCAGTCTGCACTCTTTTGTCTATGTGATTAATATAATTCAGTATAGTTGCTTCACAAGACAAAATTTAATAAATTTGCTCCGAATTTCAGTGCGACCGTAGTCCGTAGACGTACATAAAATGGGTCCAATATATCAATAATGTAATGTGCCATTAATTAAAAACAGACGTATGGTTCGTACGTGACAACCTTTTCTTTTAAAACACATAAAATATACAATTGACCCATTACTACCCAGTTGCATAGTGGGATATATTTCCACTGCAAGATAACGTTAGCTTCTCTATTTTGTTGTTTATAATGCCTTCCAAATTCCAGTTGAGATAATATATATTATGAATGTGAATGATATTTCTTTTTAAATAAAATTGAAAAATAAGATGGATTATTGGATTAACATACATAAAAATGTACACCCGTATATAATAGAATTATATAATGAGAAAGGGAATAAGCAGTTCGATCACAGATTGGATCAACAAAATATTATTTGTGGGAGAACACAGTCCCTGTCGAGAGAAAGAATATTATTAGGAATAAAGTACCATGACAAGAAGTATCTAGCAAAAAAAATTAAAAGGGAAGAATAATTATAAAAAATGTTCACATCGTTTTTTATTATTCTTGATATATTCATTTAGTCAGGGGGAAAAACTGCCATGACATTAAAAATTGACTTTCAATAATAGAGAATCCCCAATCTAACATGCTTGAAATGTATAAACATCACACGTCTTCGCGAGTGCTCAAGATATATTAATATTACTATTTCGAAGTCGAATAATAATAAGAAGGGAAAACGTTTAATAGAATTTTCCTTATGTACTGGACAGTACTGTCCACAATGTAATTCATAAAAAGGAGTATCTCAGCCTGCTACACATAGTTGTGGATTAGATAGACAAAGCCCATGAGCCCAACAAACATGGCCCAAGTCCTGGCAGATATTATATAGGAACCATTAAGAAAAAAATGTGTATGTTTCAGCCCAAAAAACAAAAGACAGGAATGATGATTATAATGCCCGAAAAAGAGAGTTATGATCATACCTGCGGGCTGCGACTAAGTAAAAAGAATGAAAAGAAAATGACATAAATAAGAAAGACTACTAAAAATTGATTTGAAAAGTTAGATAAAAATACTAGAAACTCAAAGTTAATCTAATGGTTGGGGTAAATATATTTCTCATTTCAAATACTCGATTTCGAATTTGGGCCAACGTTTGAAACCACATAATCGTAATTAATAATAAAAAGTAGAATTTAGAATATTGTTGGATTCATCAACTCATATTAGATCCCATTAAGTGCTCCCATCAAAACCTTCCGACGGGAGATCACATTAGAATATTGTTGGATTCATGGACTCAAATTATTAACATGTACGCTACATTACTCATGATTATATTTGTGAAAATATGAGAGAAATCAACGCATGTTGGTCATCTTTTCTTGCTCTTCTTACGAATTGATCTAATATCAATTTTGATTAGAAAATTTTCCGTAAATTATTGATTTATCTTATGTCTAAATATAAGACCCAGTTACAAGTTTATCAAATTGAATATTTTCAAGTGTTATGTTTATCTCATTTTACACGAGATAAACAACTCTCCTATACACACAAAAAGAAAAAGAGGTTGGATCCTACCACTCTTTTTTTTTTCTCTCCTCTTACATGTGGGTCCTACTTATACTTTTATTTCTACAACGTAACTTTTTTCCTACATCATAAGAAAAATATATCCCTATTTTCAATTATAAAAAACACTACGTTGATATGGGGATGTGAGAATGTTTGGTGTAATTTGAGCATTGGGTCACTCACGGAGGCCCAAGTCCAATGGAAAAAAAAAAAAAAGGAACCACTTCTGCAAAAATTAACGTTGCTAGTTGCTACCTGGGAGCTGCATCATATTGTTATCTCTATCTATTGTAGGAATGGCAGCTGCTCCAGCTGGTCTCTGCTTTCTCTCACGAAACCCCACAACCAGAAGCCTCGATTTCTCACTTTTAAAACCAAATGTGGTGTCTCTGCGTGCATTCTCTCTTCGTCCTTTTTCTTCTTCTTTGTTATCTCGCAAATACTATCCTAGTCTCGGTTCCTGCAAGTGTTCCTCAACCGCTCCCGTTTCCACCACAACCTACGAGGTACCACAGATAAAGAAAATTGGTAGTTGACTTGTGACTAGGATATGACTTGTTTATGACTAAAGCCATCTCAGTTAATTAGTTTTATCTGTGCCCAACCATTTCCCATGTTCAAATTGCAAAAACACATAATGTTCTTATTCTAAAGTCTTTTTTCTTTTACTAGTTGAGTTTGATTATATCTGATGACAAAAATGCAGTTTTCTGATTGTTCTTCGGAGGTGGAGTTAAGATTACATATAGGAGGATTGGATATCCGAAGCACAAGAGACATATTGGTTGATACAAACGATTCATCTTTAGCTGTTAGAGTGTTTCGGCAAGGATCTCCCATCACACTGATAGAAACTAATCCTCTTTTTGGCAAGATTAAACCCGCTGAAACAATATGGTTTGTGCAATTGAAATGACATTTTTTTTCTTTGAAATAAAAATAAAATAAAAAATAAAAAAAATAGTATTTGGGTTCTAGCCTTTGCTTTCTTAGTTGAATGGTCTGATTTGGACAGGTATATAGATGATGATCAACTTGTTGTGAACTTCAAGAAACAGGATCCTGATTTGAAATGGCCTGATATCATGGAGTCATGGGAATCACTTACTGCAGGATCCACACAACTTCTGAAAGGAGCATCAATCTATCTCGTTGGTGATTCAACTGAAATCAACCATAAAGTGGCTCAAGAGCTAGCAACTGGTCTCGGGTACCATGAGTTCATTTGTAATTCTATTTATCAATATTCCTACAACTCAATCACATATGAGCGTTATTTCCAATTTCACATATATGATATATCAATTATCACTCATGGGTTTTTTCCACAAGAGAAAGATCTTTTCATGCTGCATACCCAGCTATGGCTATATTCAAAATGCTAGTTACTTAAATTAGCTTATATGGAGCAATAATTATATAAAGGGATGCACTTTATGATTGATTTGGAACTTTCATCAATGGCTGATGAATTTTAGTGCTTGATATTCTTCTCAGGTACACGCCACTTAGTACAAAAGAGTTACTGGAAACATATTCCAAGCAAACCGTGGATTCATGTGAGTGTCTTTGCTATACCTTGCTTCTTGTTGTCAAAGCTTGCTCTTTTCCCTTCCGTGCTCCAGGGTTTTGGCAAACGTATAATTGAGACATCAAATATCTGTATACTAATACTATGTATTGTTTTCAATATTAGCATCTTTAAGAGATATTCAAGTGTAATAAGTCTGAACCAATTGTAGAGATATTCAAGTGTAATGAGTCCCACATTGGTTGGTTTTGGGTTGAGATGTAGTGTCGGACCCACTTGGTGTATTTGATCCACTTAGCCCATTGGTGGTGGTCTCCCGCCACGGGCTTCCCCTGAACCCGCCTGACAGTGGTATCAGAGTCGGGTTGGGCTCGAGCTAGCCTGGTTATTGGCTAGGAGACGGGTTGAGTACTTGGGCCCAGGGATACTCGGTTGAAGGAGAGCATATCAATATTGGGTTTCACACTTGAGGGGGAGATTGTTGAGATATTTAAGTGTGATGAGTCCTACATTGGTTGGTAATGGGCTAAGTGAAGAGTATATAAGTGGAAGGACCCATGAACCCAATGCCTTAAGGTTTTTGGTTGAGATGTGGTGTCGGACCCACTTGCTACGGTTGATGTAGCTTAGCCCATTGGTGGTTATCTCCCAGCCACGCGCTTTCCCTGGACTCGCCTGACAAAGGTATCAGAGTCGGGTTGTGCTCGAGCTAGCCTGGTGATTGGCTAAGAGGCGGGTTGAGTACTTGGGTCCTGGGTACTCAGTTGAGGGGGAGCATACCAATGTTGGATTTCACACTTGAGGGGGAGATTGTTGAGATATTCAAGTGTGATGAGTCTCACATTGGTTGGTAATGGGCAAAGTGAAGTGTATATAAGTGCCTTAAGGTTTTGGGTTGAGATGTGGTGTTGGACTCACTTGGTGTATTTGGAGTAGTTTAGCCCATTGGTGGTGGTCCCCCATCACAGGATTCCCCCTGGACCCCGCCTCCTAGCCAATAAGCAGGCTAGCTCGAGCTCAACCCGGCTCTAATACGTCAGACGGGTCCAGGGAAGAGTCCGTGGCGGGGGACCACCACCAATGGGCTAAGGCTATACCACCATATCAAGTGGATCCGACACCACATCTTAACCCAAAACCAACCAATGTGGTACTCATCACACTTGAATATCTCAACACTTTAATGCTACTAATAGAGCTCTAGGATCAATCTAAGGAGTGCCTCCAGTGATGTCTTACAAGATAGTATTACTTTAATTTTAGCCTAGGTACTACCTACTCTGGTGGATGAAACCAAAGGAGTGTGCTAATTCTGCTTAAGCGTATGAATGATCAGCATCTTATGGAAGCTGCTGAGTTCTGATCCAGTTTGTAGCCATTTTTTGTTTGTTACTTCCATTGACAAATATATGTTACAAAGGGAGAAAACAAATTCTGGTTTTATAATCTTGTCCACTGAAATTGTTGTATTTGTTTGAAGCTTCGGTTGTTCTCAAGAACATATTTCACTATATCCTTGCACACTATCTTTCTCCTTTCCCCCCATTATCCTTGCTGCAGTTTATGTATTTTATGTCATCCGTCAGTTTTCTTTAGTCAAACCCCCCACCCTGAAAGATATCACTGTGGTGATGCATCCTATTTATGTATCTGGGTACTTGAAGTGACTTAAATACCATATTTTGCAATGCATTAAGAAGTGTAATCAATTCCAGGGGTGCTTGCTGAAGGTTCTGACTCTGTAGCAGAAGCTGAAAGCACTGTGCTTGAAAGTATAAGTAGGTACGTCAATCGCTTCATTTCATTTTCTGGATAATTTTTGTTGTTCGGTAACTAACTCATTTATTTCCATTTCTTAATGTTATGCCAGTCATGTGAGGGCAGTAGTTGCAACATTAGGAAGGCAACAGGGTGCTGCTCGAAGAGCTGATAAATGGCGGCATCTTTATGCAGGATTTACTGTTTGGTTGTCACAGACTGAAGCAATAGGTTATTTTCGTTGATCAATTCTTGGTTGCTTTTTACCGGACATATGTCTCCAGTCCAACCTTGTTTTGAACCTTCAAATTTTCTCATGAATTGGAACTAAAATAGAGATGAGTCACCCGAGCCTCGACTCATGAAGAAACTTTTACCACTACCAAGGGTATGTTTGGATGGGGATTTAGGAGGAAATGAGGTGAAGAGGGAGAAAAACTTTAATGCACCGGGAGCACCAAACTCGGTGCTCTCCCTATTTAGTAAAAGAAAGCACCGAGTTCAGTGCTCCCGGTGTATTGAAGTTTTTCTCGCTTTGGGAGTTTTTTAGAATGAAGGGAAGGAAATGGGAGATGACATGTAACCTTCCCTTATTAATCTTTATAAACATCTTATAGTTCCACCAATATGGATAACTTAGGAGGATTTTAAACATCCAAACAAAGGGAAGGAAACTTATGAATTCACTTTTCATAATCCTCCCTCACTCTCCCTTATTTTCTTTTGATTCCCTTCCCCTCCCAACTCCCAGACATTTCCTTGTCTCCCTAGAATATTCACCAGCACGATTGCTGCAGCCTGTTGTTTCCAGTAAAAATGGGTTTTTAATAGCTTGAAATACAGATGAAGATTCTGCAAGGGAGGAGACCCATAAAAATGTCAAAGATGGCAAAATTGCATACACAAATGCAGATGTGGTTGTTAAGTTACAGGGCTGGGATCCTGCTTATGCCAAAAGTGTGTCACAGGCATGTTTGAGTGCCCTAAAACAGTTAATCCTTTCAGACAAGAAGCTTCCAGGTACTTGCGCTAATTTATAACTGGATTCCATGCTCTCATTTTGATCCAATGACTTTTATTCATTTGTCATTCATTTCAGATGTCAAAATTGTTTAAAGTTTAAGGTCACCTTAACACGTGATTTTTGGACTGATAACCTGGAAAACTACTTTTCATTGAGATTAGGGTGTGATTTTAGAGGGAGGATATTCTTACTACCAAAATTTTCTACTACCAACTTACTACCTATCTAATCACCATTGAATCAAAGAGAGAGAATGCTAAAAAGTTTTTGAAAAAAGAGAAAATGTTGATCCAATGGTGATTAGATAAGTAGTAAGTTGGTAGTAGAAAATTTTGGTAGTAAGAATATCCCTCCTCGTGATTTTATGGGATGAAAATGGAAACTGAAAATAGGAAGGTTTAAAATGAGGAATGCAGCAGGTCAATGAGTATCTTTCCTTAGTACTAATAACAGGGAAGGGAATAAAAATGGAGCTAAAAATGATTTTACAAGTGGAAGGAGGAGGGGGTTTTAGATTGAAGGTGAGAGCAGCTTACACATTTTTATTAGCCCTATCATTGACTTCGTCTGTGTCATGTTGCAGATAAAAAAAGCCTCTACATAAGATTGGGATGTCGTGGTGATTGGCCAAACATCAAACCCCCTGGTTGGGATCCATCAACTGAAGGTTGACGTAATCTAGGAACGGAGTAATGATTATTTTTTTAACAAGTGAGTAACATGAAATTTGTCCATACAAGTGTTTATCTACCACATGGTAATATAAGAGACAGCTTCAGTGATTTTAAGTTGCTATTATAGTTGGCAAAACCAATGCTCTATAGTTTCGATCTATGAAGCACCGACACTTCAAAAATCCTGACGTGTCGTGTCCGACACTTCCCGACACTCTTGGACACTCCGACACTCCCCGACACTTCAACATGCGTTATAAAAATTCAAAAAAAGTTTCAAAGGTTGCGTTGTGTTGAGTTTTTAGTTCAAATTATTAGATTCATTGGATTGCGATTACCATTTTATTGAATTTAATATAAATATTTGGGATACCTTATGTTTCTTTGCAAAATTTATGAATATTATAAGTTTAGATTCATTTTTTTTGTTAAATTACTGAATATTAAATATAATATATATTACATAAATTAAAAATATTATTTAATATCAAAACGTGTCCTAACGTGTCGAAATCCAACATTTTGTAGAATTAATGTGTCGGAGTGTCGTGTCGTATCGTGTCACGTGTCCCGTGTCGGTGTCCGTGCTACATAGGTTTCGATTACTATACGATGGATGGTGCTACATAATTAAGTGCTCGTCTGGTCGTGAAACTGATCATACGACGTTTAAACTGATGTGGACTGGATCGTTTAAATGAGTGGAAAATGGGGAGCTAAATGGTAAGTGCCTAATAGGTAGGAGTCTTCTTCTTCTTCTTCTTGGGTGGAATGATAAGCCATGATTCGCCAACCAATCAATAATGATAACAAAATTCAACCTCTCACTCCTTTAATAAAACTAGCCCCAAGTTGTGTGTTACAAATCTGTCATTCCCATCTGGTGCAAGTTTGACAGATTCTGAGTGAAGCTATGGAATCATATTCTTAAATGAGCTTCGAGAAGACCAAACTGCAAGGTAGGCATTGGCATTGGCATTACCCTATTCAACAGACGGGCTTTTCTCATTCCCTACTCCTTCAAGACCCCTCACTTCTTTTAAAGTCCCCCACATAATTTGATGATCCAGCTTCCTCATGGGGTTTTTGCCCAAACCAGACCATCAAAAGTTTCTTCCTTGTAAGGACGTTCATCTACTGAAGTTAACTTATGCAACTGATTTCTCATGTAAAAGCACACAATTGTATATGAAATATTCATAATTAAAGACCTGAAATCAGCTTTAAAAGCCTTATATAAGACTATAAGAGAGTTTCATCGGGACACAATCGTGTGGGTCCAGAAGTTAAATTTGCCGCCGATGTAATCTTCGCTAGGTCCTTCTAAAACTTAGAATCAGCATTCGCAAGCAAACTCCCTTTCGTCCAAACTGCTTGGCATTTTCCTTGACTCAGCATGCAATATGATTGGATGCTAACCTGCTTTCTGGAGCATCATGAGGTCAAACCATGAATCTCATCCCAACAAAAGCTTAACGAAGAAACAAGCAAATATAATTGCAAAATTAAAAATGATGCAGAACGACTTTCTTGACCTTTAATTCTAGAAACACAGGAAAATGGATCTCTAGAAGGAGACTTTTTCTTTTTCTTTTTCTTTGAGATATTTTAATCGAGGTAAACCCCAAGATTAAAGATTTAAACTCCTCCCAAAGATGGTACTGGATTGAACACATACTTTTACTCTCACCTACTCCGTTCCCTGACGCCAACTGAGTTACCATCATTTGAATACTTAAAAAGACTTTGATAGTCAATTTTCAACAAAAACATTTTTTTTTATACTTTTCTAGCCACCTACCCCAAAAATGAAGATGATGTTTTTATACTTGTCTAAAGAGTTACCTGGACTATGATTCCTTGCTCCCAATGGCCAATGCAAAATATTTGCAGCCACAAGACTTTCGATGTGAGCCAGGCAAATTCCTCAAATTTTTAACACCACAGGAGTTTTGAATATTCTAAAAAGTTCTCACACATCCTATTACACGATCCACGACATGATTAACCTTTTTTAGCGAGACGAAAAAACGTGCGTGCCGTATGATGAACGTTGCTATCATTAGCACAATATTGGAGCTCAAATGCATAGTTCCATTATAGCATAAGAACCTTTTTAAATGCTAGAGAGGGCTTGAACAAGACTACTTAAGAAAGAGAATGGCGAGATTATCTTAAGAAAGCCACCAGGGTCCGTCAGATGGTTTAACGAGAAAATATAAACCCCTCCCAAACCCATGAGTAATTAGCAAACCCGTCAGCCTAAAACCATGGGACACGAAAGCGCCAATTACATCAGTCAAGTTTAATGGTAGAAGAAACGAGCACATGCGCACAAGGACAACCCCCCAACACAAATCTGCCCTCACAAGGAGTCAGCCTCCTCCAGCCAAGACACTAGAAGATCCAACATTACAATTCCCAGACCAAATCAGAAACAATGTTAACTGTATTCCAATCAGACAACCAGCCCAAAAGCTAGCCACCTTCATGCGAGATAAAAATCTGCAGCACTCAACATGGACATTAGAGATAAAATCTCCCTAAAATGCTTCAAACCATTTGTTACTTCAATAAGTTCAATCCGCCAATCCACCGTACGAAGTGAGAGCTCATTTTTGAAGTGAAAAAAACACGGAACATCCAATCAACGGTTTTTATTATGAAACCCCAATATAAGGTAGAAAATATGACGCTTGACAATGCATCCGATCACAGACGGTTCAAAATAAACTCTAATGAAGTTCCATAACAAATAGGTTCTAGGTCCAATGAAGATGACAAGGAAATGAAAAACACGATAGTTGGCCTAACAATGTCACAAATTCATATTGACCGGTCCGATGAAAATCTGACAGTAGTTAACTCCAAGTGCGAAGATCTTCACCTCCTCACAGAAAGACACCCTCAGCCTTCCTTCCTGTTCGAGTCTTTCAATTCACCATTCGATGGTATCTGCAAGTAGACAGTTAAACATTTAGGAGGTATAACCACACAACACAAGACAGCGCATAAGATTACAAAATTTATATATAAAAAAATGAAAATTATAACCCAGTTTACTTGAAAGCAAGTAACTCTTTTAGTAGGGTATCACAGCAGAAGACCATGCACAAGATTTCAAAACCAAATTAAATTTAATATATATACATATATATGTGTGTGTGTGTACCTTGACATGAAGATTTGTTAATGTAGCTCTCAACAGTCTGTCTCCAACTATCAACCTCAGCTTCCTCACGAAATCATCACGGGATATCTGCTTTGACTGAACTAGAACAGCATGATATATTAAATATATTTCGTCAATCAAGACAGTTGAGTATCAAGTGCAGCTACTTTACATACCTTGAATTGTCCATAATGTGTTATGATCAGTCCCATATCCTTGGGAGGAACCTTGTTTCTGATAGCAGCAAAAACCATAGGTAATGGCATCCAAGGGGATTTTGGAGCTTTTGAGGTGCTAGCAACCACACTAGCAGCTTTTCCCTGAGGATAAGTTGTACATTGACACATGAATATATATGTTAATCAAGTAACCGACCTCACATGTGGGGGTGTAAATCCGTCAAGCCAGGCTTTGAACTAAATAAGTCAGGCCTACGTAGAATCTTTTGAGCCCAACTTGGACTATTAGACTGATTTAGGCCTGAGCCAGGCATGTTTTATTGAACAGGCCAACCGGTAGGCCCTTGAAGGCTACTCACATATAATACACTAGAGAAAATAAAATTATAACAATAATGAATGAATGAGCTACATTCCTAAGAGGGTAAGAAAAAGTATAACATATCACAAATTACGAAAAAAGATCACATATTACCCCATCCCAGGAAAAAAAGTATTATGTGATCACAGATTCACGGGTAAAAACAGACCATTCAGACAAAACTATTCACTGGAATGTTATGAAGCTATCACATCCTTGGCACCATCCATCCCATTTACCATTCTGATTCTTAGAAATTTAAACCTTGCACCTAATCTGTTTTCTCCACTAAATCATCACCCTATAACTTTTAGAATACCTTACAATAGCCAAACCTCATGAAACTTTCAATTCCTCTATATTCTTAGCATTGATCCCCTTAAAATTGGCAGCCTATGTTCCAGTTCCAGAAAGCACTTCTTCCACAAAATAAAGGCAGATCAAATGCTAACTGCTTCTGTTTTTTCAGAATATATCAGCCACGTGATTTTTCTCCATATCGAAAGAAAAATTAAAAGTGAGAAAAATATTTTAAATATAAGGTAAAAAGGAGAACAGAAACTTAAAAAGCATTCTTAGTTTAAAATAAAAGGTTAAAAATAGGTATTACCAATGCCCTTTATGTAGAAAAATTGGCAAAGCATAAGATACAAAGCTCAAATATCAAGTAACAACTTACAGTATCTACTGTAGAAGAGTCTGACTGTAACAGGCCACGAGGACCATGAATGACTGTATTAACCCCAGAAACATTATTCTTACTCTCACTTCCACAAAATTGACCTGTAAAAATGCATCATGTATTAGTGATCAAGAATAAATTTTTATTCAGAAACGAATGGCCCCATAGTTACTAGAATCACACAATTCGAATTGCACAACTCTCTATTCAAATAATTTCTATGACATATTTACTGTGTCTTTATCTTACGATTTAATAAAATTTATGATTCACGATTCAAAAATAAGCTTGGCGATTTGTGATTTGATAACCTTGAATAGCAATCATACAGTTTAGCAGCAGAAACGGCAGGCTGTTTCACTGAAACAGACTTATCTGATAAATTTGCTGAATGTGAGAGAGACCAAACACAAGGAGATACTAAAAATATATGGATGAAACACTGCTTCCTAATACTAAATCCTCTAAAACTTTTCCATCTGAATAGAAAGAATGAACCATAAATATCAATTAGTTTGCCTTTGATCAACTTACTGACTACTAATTATCAAGGTTATCAAATCGCAATTCATATCGTGGAAGAAACTAATATTTGAATTGTGCATTATAAATTGTATTGAAGACATTGAAAAATATATCATATAAATGATGTATAATACTCGGTAATTTTAAGCTAGAAATTAACAATATCACTTCATCAGTCTTACAAAATAAAATCATAAGTCAAAAGTCATAACTGAGTCATATAAAGTGACTGCATGAAGCTTATGTTAACAAAAGAACAAAAATAAAGCAACGATATAGCAATATAAAATGCATATAGAACGAGTGACTATATCTGTTTGAGAATAATGAAAATTAAGCAGTGGAATAGCCAAAGAACGTGCATAGAGTGAGTGACTGTGAGAAGCCCCCATTTCAAAAGAATGAAAATGGGACTGAAATAGGATGCTTTCAATAGAGCAGCTTTAGTTCCTTTTCATTTAACAATTTAAGCTTATTTGACTTTTCAACTTCTTTTTATCAGAATTGATGACAGAAAAGTAACATCATCAACAATAAACATCAACAGTGTGATTCTGCATCATCAATTTATGCATGTATGGCACGATTCGAAGCCATCTCTCGTTCATCACATGATGTGAATCGATGGCTTACCTAATCACATGATTCTAACAAGTATGCTAATTATATAATACTAAAATGTATAAATTATTCTTTCTAGGAAAACATATGTCAATAGCAAAACAAAAAAAAAAAACATACCTTCAGCATCCAAAGAGGCCTTGAAACTAACAACGAATTCTGGATAGATGTGGGTGTTCACATTCATATTCCATATTATATAGTATCTTGGACATTCAATGTCATCCACCCCATTATCATATTCACAACTACTGGGATGAAACTGACCAGTGCCAGGACGGAGAGGCTCCACATTCCCCAATATTACACGACAGAAGACCAAGTGCCGAATCCCGTTTTCGTCAACATCACAATAGCGTGCACTGTAAAGATTGAAAAATTGAATCCTTCTCTAAGCATTACGAACAGAACAATCCAGAAAATAATAACATAATAAAGTAGGCAGTAAAGAAAACATTATGACAAAAGTAAATATGGAAAAAATGTACTTTGTATGCAACAATACATCAAAATTATAATACAAGTTTCTAAAGAAATTTTTTTTTACAGTACTGATAATTAGAAAAAAATCAAGAAGAAGGAAATATTCTCATAATTCCACCCTCAAGGTAAAAGGTGAGCAATAAAAACTAATTAAAGATTATTCCAGCAGTTTAGCACAAAACGCACTATGACCAGTATTGGATAAGGAACTATTAAACCATACAATTGTCATAGACAGAAATACGGAAATATTCAACGAGAAAATGATCAATTTTATACAAATGGAATGACATTTCTGATCAATTTTATACAAATGGAATGACATTTCTGTCACATAAAGGCGGAATATATTCATCTTTTACTAGTGTCTGCAAAATAGTTTTCATTTTTATAAGAAAATGTAAATACTTTTTCAAATCATGTAGACTACAAAGACCGATGCAGATGACAGAGTATGAATTAAAAGTGAGAGTGACAGTGAAAGAAAATGCTAAGAAGGATATTTCTAAAATATAACTGAATAGATTTAGCAAAGATAGATTTTAGCGACCAACTTCGTTACAAGATAAAGGATCAACTTGCTCACCAGACTTGCAGCTTAGTCTAGAAATTGAAAAAAGCAAGCCCATGCACTACTATTCATCTTGCTTTTACCCACACAAACTTAAGCCATAGATAATGTTATCATTAACATTAGTAGCGTTTCAAACATTTATTGTTCAAGATCTGAAAACTAACCTGGCATCAGGGCAGGTGACAGCTGCAAGATGAACACCAATCCCATATATGCATTTAGATGCAGATAGTCTACAATGACCAAGCCCATACTCCATCATTGTAGATAGTTCTCCTTTAGAAGAAGCAAGCCAAGCATACTGAACATTAGCATCCCCATGAAATTTTTTTGTAATTTCAGCTTGCTTCTGGAATAGCTCCAATCGCACTTGCATTGACGAACCAGAGCAGCGGAAAATCTCATCTATGTCAGTACCAGTACTGCCAAAACTACTCATTCCCTTAAGAAACAACTTCTGTACAGAATCCAAATCCAATTTTCCATATACAGATTCAGTAGAAGCATCTAAACCTATGTCTTGATTTTGCTCAATGGCTTCGCCAACATTTCCGCGGTCCATTTTGCTAATGCTACCTTCAACTTCTACATCATATTGACTGCAGTTTTGTTTAGTATCAATTTGAATATGTTTAACTAAAGCATTGGACTCCCCACTACACTCCCCCAACCTGGATTCATCCACTCCATTTATTTCAATTTCTAAATGTAATTTTATTTCGTTAGATTCATATGAGTCGTGACTTTTTCCATCCTCTTTGCAGAAACTATAAGGTTCTTCATCAGAAGCAGCATATACTTCAGGGAAAAAGCAGCACCCTGCCTCATCAATCCAAGCAATAGGTTGTTGCAAACCAGTTTTCAAGTCCACCTGATACATATGTAAAAAATCTAGCACAATATGATAGCCATTTAACTCTACCTCCACTGCTGCCTTCTTGACTTCGAGATCTTTCTTAACCAAGTCAACAACATCCTTTGGAAAGTCCAACCATTCACCATTCTTATAGAACATCAAACGTTCAGGCTTCCCACTCTTCTTATAGTTCAAATAACACCTAACTAAGGATCGTCCAATATGAGGACCAGCATTTGTCAGCTTGTTTTTATGTCCGCCCAATCTCATCCGTTTGACAACCCTGCTTGCTGGTGACCCAAATGATGGCCAATGATGTAACACTGGTCGCGAAGCTCCATTTAGATGTACAGCACATCGGGTAGCCCGCTTTCGCTTCAGATTTAGTGCAACCCTATCCAATGCCTTTGCGGTTTTTGCTTCCATTTCTATCTACTAGATCAATATCTATAAACACACTTATATGTAAAAGCTCAGATACAGCAGTCAAATAGAACCCTAAACCTTGAGCAGATTTAAAGAAACATTGGCAGCAATGGTGAAGACCAGGACATCAAGAATATTTGGCAGTCCCTGGATAATTAAAAATTTTGAGAATGTTGAACTAATAAATAGGATCAGGCGCTCATCATTATAAAGTTGACTTAATAAAGAATAAGGAGTTAAAACATAGAAAGCCGTCCCAGTATGACAAAACAAGTAATCTGAAACACTTGCACAAGTGAATTATTGCAAAAGTACTATCTCCAAGAAGATTAAAATTTAAATAAAATTAAATAAAGTATCATATTGATAAAATACACCAAAAGATAATCAACAACATTCAAATACAGTACGTTAAACTTAAAAAGCTTTAAAGGAAACAATTTCAATGAACAAGATAATGTCAATCATTCTAAGCAATGTTTATTCAATTCTACAGCAAGCATTTCTCAACTATTTAATGTCACTTGCTCGTCATGAGGCCAAAGACAGCAAAACACCAGGATACAAGTTCAGATGATATATTTAATTTGAGAATACAGCTAAGCACAGGTGTATAAATCGCATGATTCGCAATTCGAATCACACAAATTGAATCACACAATTCGATACAATTTTCCAAGCCAACGATTTGGTGGCATGTGATGAATCGAAGATGGCTTTAAATCGTGCAATACTCGTGTGAATCGGTGTGATTCTGTATCACTGAAACGAATCGCATGATTCAGCTATTCATTAATTTTTTTCTGTTCTTTCACCAATTTTATATAAATAAAATAAAAAATTCAAATAAGCTTAAGTAGTTTAATCAAAAGGAACTAATGGAATGTTATTGAATGTACTACATTTGATTACTCTATTGTCCTGTTTTCATTCTTCTAATATTAGGGTTTTACACACTCACTCACTCTATGGATCTTATATGGCTATTCCATTGCTTTGTGTTTTCATTCTTCTAAAACAAACACTTCACACAGTTACTAGCTTACTCTAGACGCACCTTATTTGGCTCGTTCTTTTAAAACATAAGCTTCAAGTAGTCACTTTATGTGATTCAATTATGACTATGACTTCTGATTTTTTTGGACTCGTGGTTAAGTTGTTTTGTCAATACCTAATTCTTAGTTTAAAATTATTACATTGAGCATTATACATCAATTATATGATATATTTCAAGCTATTTTTCATTGTGTTTCTGAATCTTACGATTTACAATTCATTATTCCAAAATTAGCTTGGCAAATTCAAGATTTAAATTGCGATGTGATAACGTTTCAGCTAAAAAATTGTACACCAAAAAATGTACTCTTTGTATTGCAATTCTACAAATGCTCCTAAAAAGCGGTTCATGAACCATGCATGTACTAGATGTAGTCAGCTTTAGCTTATGTAATTAGCTTTAGCTTGCTTGTAGTAGGATACTAATGAAAAAAGGAAACTAAATAAATTACGAAATCTCATTTGTCCAAGAGATCTAAAAATAACCAAATTGTATTGAATGAATGATAAATACATAAGCATAACCAGGGGTACGGTAGTCAAAATAGAGATCCTACCGAGCATCGGAAGAGGGAGAAAAAATCATACATAGTGGGATTGACACGGATCGTAAAGATCCTACCCCGAAAATAATATTATAAACCATTCCCCATTGAACCCGGACTAGCAAAGGTGAGGCGAGGGCAATCTTTGTACATTATTACCCTTACACAATTGCAAAGAGGTTGTTTCATTCACAAAGTAAAGGCTTTACTACTGCTTCGGGCCCGCCCTCTTTGGGAAATAAAATTATACTTAAAACAAATACACACACACATATATATACACATAAATATACATATATACACATCCATGCATATAAAATAACTTGAATAAAAAAATAACCTTCTAGTTACAACTAAGATTTAATAAACAACTTCAAATATAAAAGACATAAATCCATAGTAGTTAATAGTGACGCAATAGCACCGCGAGTCGCGCCGTATGGGTGTTGCGGTGCCTCGCCGCAAGAAGCCGCACCGGAACGCAATAACGGCCATTGCGATCGCATTTGTGGCCATATTGCTGTCATAAGGAAAAATGTCAATGTTATCCTAAATTTAAATGTGTAATAGAAAATTTTTAAGGATTTTTTAGTCTATCTGCGTCTCTCACCGTCACTTATGCTATCTCTGCCTTTAAAAAATGTTTCTTTCTGTCATATATCTATTCCGCTATTTCCGCAACCGCAATCCACTATAACGCTATAGTGTTTCTCAGGATTGGTCGCGACGTGCGGCAATCCACATTTGATAACTTTGTCTAAATCAAAACAAATAGTTTTCATCCTTTCCTCACATTTGTATATTTATTTTATTTTCTCTGCGTTACAATTTATTTCACATGCTTATTTATTTTACCTCTCTCTCAACATTTTATCTTACTTATTTATTATTATAATGTAGAATATACATATTCCTTACTAAAAGGGGGGGAAATAATGTATTATGTATTATTACTAAAAAAGTTCTAAGAAAAAACTCCAAACACTCCCCCCAACTTCTCCAATTTAAACCAGTACACTTTTTCCAAAAAGAAAAAAGAAAACAAAGCAATGGCAGCTTTCACTTGTTCAATGGCTTGTAGTACACTATCTCGTAGTAAGCAAATAGTACATTTTTCTCGTAGTAAATTACACCCAACAAATCCAACGGCTCACACTTGTCCCCCATCAAGATCACCTTCTGCCACATGCCACCATCTCCCCCAATCCTCTTCTTCCTCCTTCACTTCATGGAATAAACAGCAGTGTTTTGCTTCTTATGTTGCTCGGCTAATTCTTCAGCAACCTCAGCTCAATTTCAAGTCATCCATTGTTGCCCGCTCCATGGCCGCTGCACCCTTCAGCCTCAGGGAGAAGGAAGTAGGTTAGATTTATAACAGGTTCGTGTCTTAACACAAACAAGGGTTCTCATTTTCGCGAATTGTATGTAATGGTGAGATTGCACGGTGCCACGGGGTTTATGCTTTTTCAGTGATCCTTTGCAATCCCCGCGATTCACGATTCTCCAACCGAGTTGGATCATTCACGGTGGAAAACTCATTAGTACGATCCAAGGAGTTAGGCCACGATTTTGACTACCATGACCAAGAAAATAAAATAGTAATAATAATAATAATCTCAATTCCAACAGGAAACTGGGTTTATTATTTTAAATTCCTGCCAAAACAGCACACATAAACTCATAACGTAGGCTGAAGTTGACTTCCATGGCACCAGTTTTACAACAAACTAAATCCCTAGCTTCAACTCTACATATGCTCCCTGGAAGTCCTACGAAATAAACACCTGATGACTATGCACGATATACAAGTTACAACCTTGCCCAGATATGGTAGAATCTAAAGCAACATTTGAGGAGATCTAATTCCGACTCTCTAAGACATCATTGAAATCTTCACTCTCCATGACAGGGCTACACATAGCATTACAACCAAACTAGGACTACTAGTGCTTGAAATCAAAGAATTAGGCATAATCAGACCAACTACAACATCAAGAATATCACAAATCACACTAAATTAAAAAATACAAATAAAGTTTTGCATACCCCGCACAGCTGTTAGTGTTCATAGTGTACATGCTTTCCCCTGAAATAGCTCTGCGATGGAAATTAATAATATAAAAATTCATAAAAATTAAAATATATGCAATATCAACAAATTAAAACAAGAAGGCTGTAGCGGTCAACAACCACAACCAAAGACAATCAACATATCAAAACATAGCCAAAAAAAATCCATGCTCTATCAAAATCATTTCGAATAGCATAATCGGCCCCAAAAAATGATGAAAAAACGAGCATGATCGGTTCAAACACCAAGCACAACCAAAATCAACCCCGATCTACTAAATCCAAGCCCCAAATCGAAAAGTCAATCAGACGTGCGAAATTTGTAGAACAGTGGAAATCGCAATTATTAAAATTGTGAATCGAAAAGCATAGAATAAAATAAATCAAGGAATCCAGAGCAGGTTTTGAAATTACCTGAGTGCGCAGACACACAAAACAACAGAGTTACCTATTTACCATATAGAAATCTTTAACATCGTTAATTTTTTCTTTATTTTCAATTTCTCTTGTGCATCGATTAGGGAGGAGGGAGAGGGGGAGGGGGGGTTTATATAGACAGTTCTTCGCTGAAAGAAAAAAACCCTAATTGGAGGAGTCGGCAAATAGGAGGAGCAAACAACGCCTGAAAAGGAAGCTGATAATTGAGACGTTTCCCTCTTTTGATTCTGCAACTCCCACTACCCCTTTTCCAAGTAAACCCATGCAAGATTCACACCAGGGGTTTGATAAACTTACCCGCCTCACGCCTTACTTTCGTCACAGCCTTGTTCTCATTGGACCGTCCTTGCACGCTGACTTATCTTTTGAAGTGTTACTGTTTCATTTTTAAAAAAATTTCCTTTTTTTTTTTTCTTTCCCAATTCTCATCCATATCTTCTCCTGCTTCTAGAATATTTATTTTCTGAATATAATTTTTAAGTGATATTTTTAAAAATGATTATTTTCTTTTTTTTTAAGAGATGCATGTATTTTGTGGGTCAGTATAATAATCATTTAATGGAATTTCAGTGTTGCGGTAATCTTGAAATAAGACTTAATAATACTTACAGTTGTAAATTTTAAAATGGTTCAAATTACGTATTTTTATTTTATAGTAAACTTGAGTTCATCCTTATAACTTCACTTATATTTTTAAAAATAAATGATAAAAATCATAAGATAATTTTTTAAATAATATACAATTTCATGTTGCATTTTGAATTGGGAATAAACTGAGTTACTGAGAAATATTTGTCATAATTCGAAATTATTAAGATTTTTTAAAATAGTCCTCAATTATAAGGATAAGTTTGGATTTGAAAAAATCTATACGAATCAAATGACACAATAAAGGCTAATATAATCTTGACAAAATTAAAATTATAAAAAATATTTTCCTGATTTTAAAATAATATTAGTTTGGGAGGAAGGATATTTTTATTACCAAAATTTTTTACTACCAACGCACTACATATCTAAACATCATTGGATCAACATTTTCTTTTTTTTCAAAAACTTTTTAATATTCTTTCTCTTTCGTTCAACGGTGATTAGATAGGTAGTAAGTTAGTAGTAGAAAATTCTAGCAGTAAGAATATCTTTCTCAAAGTTTGTAGTAATAACAAATAATTTTATGTTATTGGATAAAAGAAACATCAAATCCTTAAATAGAAGCTTGTATTGCATATAAATTGAATGTTACCAATAACCGCCTACATTGGAACGACTTGATTCCCAAATCAAAAATAAAAATTTTATGCAAAATTTCAAGTCTTTTCCTAGTCTCAAGCTAGCTTAGAACTTAGGTTCCAGCAAATATGGTTAAAGTGAGATTCTCAAGTAGTTAAGGGATTCATCTCCCAAGGATACACTAGTAAATAGTAATCATCCTCATTCACAGATCACTCATGGTGCAGACTATAGAGGATTATAGAGATGATTCGTAGACCTTGAAAAGGTCAAGTCTCGCACCACCTATGGGTCCTCTTGCTTTCTATAGTATGATTTGCCAGGAATATGGTTAGGAAGACTTTGTTGTAGTTAGTTTTGAAAATGAATATAATTTAAGATAATTATATTATGTGAGATCATCTTAATCATTAATACTTAAATCCTTAAAAAAAAAATTCTCTTTTTCTAATTCCTCTCTTCAATTGTGAAGGGTTCGAATTGAATTCTTGGTGTTTGAAAAGGCAAGCCCAAATCAACAAGTCACTCATGAAATCGACAATTTTTTCTCTCTTTTATTATTATTATTATTAATCTACTCTTCTATAATTATAATTTTTCCAAATAACATGATCATGTTAATTAATATATAAAAAATCCATTCGTTAGTTTTTTTGGTTTTTCTCTTACTCTTGAAAAAATATTATCAAAATATGAATGTTTATACATATGACACTTTACAATACGTCATATGGACTATCATCATCTTATATTTAAAAAAAAAAAATTTACTCATGCTAAGAGGCAACATCTTGTGAGTCACACGTCATTCTCCTCCCCTATCTCTTCTCGGAGAAAAAATTCAATAAATCATGAGCATCGCAATTGGTGCTCCCTTTTACTAAATAGGAAAACAATTTCTATTCTAACTAATGTTTTGTATTATATATTTTTTTAAGACCTATAAAAAGCTTCTATTTAATAAGAGGAAGCATTAATTTCAGTGCTCCTGCATTGAAGCGTTTCTCCTCTCCTCACCCATGCTTTGAAGCAATGTGATTTGATTTACCATTTATAAATAAATAAAATATTAAAAATACCATATGTCATTTCTCAAAAAAGGAATAAAATCAAAACTAATTTCTTATAATTAAATAGGTTGATTGACCACATTAATAAAAAAAAAGTTATCGGAAAAAGATGCCATTTAAAAGTAAAAAAAAAAAAAAAAACATGTGTCATCTATTAAATAAAGAGGGTAGGAAAAAGTGTTTGTCATTTTAAATGACATAAAGTTATATCATTTTAAGAGAGAGATAGACACAAAATATTATTATTTATTTAAAATTTAAATAAATAAAAAAGCTCACTCACTTTCTCCCCATGATTTCCATTATTGTATCTATCTATCTCTCCTAAAATGACATAACTTATATCAATTAAAATGACAAACACCAAACGCATAACTTATATCATTTAAAATTAAAAAGAGCCACTAATAATTTAATAGGTTGATTAACCATATTATTAAAAAAATTGTTAAAAATAACACATTTCATTTATTAAATAGGGAATAAAATTAAAAAAAAATCCAATTAAATGGGTTGATTGATCATATTAATAAAAAATTATCAAGATAGGACTTTTTGTAGAAGGCCTCACGTAAACTAAAATCGCCCATTAAAAAAAAAATCAGCACTTATACTATAAGTAGTAGTTTATTTCTATAATTAAGCATATTAATATCATGGACTGGTTGATGTGGAATTTCTCACAACACATACGTACACAATAACGAGTGACAAACATGATTTTTTGGCTATTGCATGTATGGATTTTGTTTGTGAATCTTTCACAGTTAGAATGTAAAAAATTTAAACTTTCGATCCATACACAATATACCTCCATCGAGTCAAAATTGAGTAAGACATAACTTCTTTGAATTAGGGTAACATACATCTAAAAACTAGTATAAGTTTCAGAACCCTAATTTCAATAAGCTATGATTGACTCGGTTCTTACTCAAATGAGGATGAAAAGTTTCAAATTCCTACTTTCTAATGGAAAAATAATCACAAACAAGATTCTTATTTGTAAATAGATATATGTCATACAATTATATAAAAATATCATATTTGTCATAAGTTTATATATATGTGATTAATAGTTTCACATCAACTCGTTCATAAATTGATATGCCTATAAACATAAGTTGGTGTTTGTATTTTGTGCTTGAATGCATAGCCAAGTCTCATTGATTGGTAAAATGTGGTGGGCATAGGGAGGGGAGAATGCAAGCGTGGGCAACATATGAAACAATGCTTGCCATTAGAAGTTACCATGGTGTATTTTCTTTTTCTTTTTTTAAAAATGGATTGTGTGAAACTAATACACTCAAGATAAATTAATCAAAAATATCACGTTAATAAAAGTTTTAATGATAACAAAAAACAAATGCTTAAAATTGAATTCAAATACAAATCAACATGCAAAATGTAAGAATCTCTTACATTAGGTAACCTTCTGTTATTGTGCTATAAGCCAAAACATTACACATCTCACATAAATTTTAGTTGCCCCTCTCACTTTTTGGTCACTAATCACAATTTAGTATGAAAAAAACTCCTCAAAGAAACCAATTCCTGAAAAACATTACCTTACACTCATCTTCACAGCAACCAAACACACACGCAATCATAAAAGTGACTACATTTTTTTGAGATCATTGATTACATTTTAGCACCGAAAATTTTTTCAAACAAACTAATACCTCACTAGGTCACTTATAAGTTATTAAAACTTCCGGTGGAAAAAAAAAATCTCAACAACCAAACAAAAAATATGGTATTTTCTCATCAACGAAGTCCCTCCATATAACATAAAAAATCACACTTTCTCATCAACCAAACACAGAAAAAAAAAAAAACACTTTTTCATCAACCAAATAAAAAGAAATTATATTTTTCAGCAACCATACAAAGTTTAACAAAAAAAACCACATTTTCTCAACAACCAAACAAGAGAAAAACTAATCGGGACTAAGGGGAACTAAAACCAAAACCAATCAAAAAAGCAAACAACACAATAATGAAGAAAGAAAAGAACCAAAATCAAAAGGAACAAAACAAGTAAATGAAAATTGAAAAGAAATAAAAAAATATAAACCATGACTAAAATATCAGATTCCTAGACTTCTCCAAAGGTTATCACCCCACAATCGTTTCCCAAAAAGTCTCTTTGCACACTAATGTCCTTCACGATGCATGTCCTCGCAAACGAAATGAGAACAATATGCACATTGTTGCGTTCAGCGCAGTGGTGTTACCACAATGACAATGGGAAAATAAGAAACAGTGAAGAGTCAACAGTGGTGAAACAGGTTAGGGCAACAACAATGGTGAAACAGCGTCAAGAGGTGAAGCCCGTGCTTTTGTTAATGACAAATAAAAAAGTTATTTGTGGTCCTTAAGAAACTCAAAATGAATTTATTTAAAAAACTGTGGTACTCTCTCACAAATTTTAAAAAGATCCACATTAGTCCGTCAAAAGGACTCAAATTGTTGGAATAATATCTACGCTGATAGTCTTTGATTAGTTTTTGTTAGCCTTTTAATGTTACGTGTTGTTATTTTACTGTTACGTGCATTTAGGATGGAGTTTTGATATGTTGTTTAGTAACAGCCTCACTTATTTAAGTTATAACATTTTGTACATTTGAACTCAAGGAAAATGTTATCAATTTAACATGGTATCAGAGCTTTGCGGTTTATCAACCAGTGTGAGCAGCTGCGTGACAACATCATGTGTTAGAGCAGAGAACGCATTGACTTGTGATATTGGTTCCTCCGTCTGAGCTGCATTTGCCACAAAAGGTTTTGCATGAAATCCTCCATGTTGGTTGTTCCTATTACCACCAGAAAAACCGCTATTTTGGTTGTTTCTATCACCACCAAATCGACCACGTCCTCGTCCCCTTCCAACACCACTGCCAACAACACGTCCAAGATAACCAAAAGCCTGCCAACATCGAGAGGCTTCATGATTATTCTTTCCACAGTGAATGCATGGAGGGCGTTCAAAGAACTTGTCTTTGACAGGTGCGACCAGCTGTGTTGCGCAGCCTATTTCATCAACACGAACATTCTGAGTTCGCGTAATAGATCGATGAGTTTCTTCTTGTGTCAGGATTGCATAGACTTTATTCATTGATGGAAGTGGTGACTGATTGAGGATTTGCGAACGTAATGAGCCATATGCAGAATCATCCAGGCCCATAAGGAATTTGTACACCCGATCATGCTCCCTCTCTTCTTCAATCTCCTTCACATACACACAATTGTCACCACATGGACAAGACGTGTAGCTCTTGCTGCTTGCATGCTCATCCCATATTGCGCACAACTTCATGTAATATTCAGCAACGGTGCTGCCATGTTGTTGGACGTTGGCAAGACCAGCTTTGAGTTGATATTGCCAAGTAAAATTCTCTATTGCATATCGCTCCTTTAAGTCATCCCAGAGGTCTTTTACCTCATCAAAACATTGAATGAATGGCTGTAATTTTTTATCAATGGTGTTGTGTATCCATCCGTTGATCATAGAATTGCACATCTCCCAAGCGCGCCATTCTTCAACCTTCGCTTTGTCTGGTTTCTTCACCGATCCATCAATAAAACCGATTTTATTTTTTTCAGGGCATTTTTCATGAGTTTTGCCCAATTGTCATAGTTTGCCTCTCCACGAAGCATAACAGTTGTCAAGATAATCCCTGGACTATCTGGTCCAGCCAGATATAATGGTGATCCAGGGTCTGATGGCTTCAACCCAATGCTACTGGTGTTGGTCATTTTTGAATGGAATGGAGCTTTTGCTTACACTGTCAGAGTTTGAAATTTGCGGAAGTTTTCATGGAAGGATCGCTTTGAGGCAGATCATACTTTGTTCACTTTGACGCGTGGGTCTACCTTCTTGGCTATTTTGGTCTATGTTGATGATTTGGTGCTAGCAGGTAATGATTCTCATGCTTGTGAAGAGGTTAAAGTTTATCTTAATAAGTGCTTCAAAATTAAAGACTTGGGACACTTGAAGTATTTTTTAGGCATTGAGGTTGCTCGTAATAAAGAGGGTATTTTTATGTGTCAAAGAAAATATGCTTTGGACATTCTCAAAGAAGCAGGATTGTCGGATTGTAAACCAGTTCAGTTCCCAATTGAACATAATCACCGTTTGACACTTGATGATGGACCAGACTATGGTGATCCAGGACGATATCGAAGAATTACTGGCAAGTTGGTATACCTGACAATAACTCGTCCAGATTTGAGCTATATAGTGCATATTCTCTCACAATTCATGCAAGCCCCGAAAGAAGTCCATTATGAAGCTGCTATCCGCGCACTGAGATACATTAAAATGAATCATGGCCAAGGTATTTTTCTTTCGTCTCAAAGTGATTTCAAGATTCATGCTTATTGTGATTCAGATTGGGCTAGTTGTCCCTTGACTCGCCGTTCAGTTTCTGGTTTCTTTATTATGCTTGGTACATCTCCTATCTCGTGGAAAACAAAGAAGCAACTTACTGTCTCACGTTCCTCAGCAGAAGCTGAGTATCGATCCATGGCTGCTGCAACAGCTGAATTGATATGGTTGAAGTCTTTTCTTGCCTCTCTTCGAGTGTTACATGATGACCCGGTGGAATTATGTTGTGATAATCAAGCAGCTATACATATTGCTGCCAATCCCGTGTTCCACGAGCGCACAAAGCACATAGAGATTGATTGTCATTTTGTTCGCGAGAGGCTATTATCTAAGACTATTCGGACTAGTTTTGTTCGTTCTTATTTGCAACTTGCAGACATTTTCACAAAGGCACTTGGTCGGGCTTCTTTCCTTGCGTTTCTTCCGAAGTTGGGCATTTCATGTCTTCATGCTCCAACTTGAGGGGGAGTGTTGGAATAAAAGATTCCATTAAGATATCTACGCTGATAGTCTTTGATTAGCTTTTGTTAGCCTTTAATGTTACGTGTTGTTACTTTACTGTTACGTGCATTTAGGATGAAGTTTTGATATACTGTTTAGTAACAGCCTCACTTATTTAAGTTGTAACATTTTGTACATTTGAACTCAAGGGAAATGTTATCAATTTAACAAAAATGGACCAATTTAGAATTTCTTAATTATGAATAATCATTTTATTTGCTAGGAACTAAAGCGGAAATTATAGAATTTGTTAAGGATGAAAAAAGATATTTATTATAGAAAAAAAGTAGTGGTGAATACAGGTTCAGGGCAACATTAAGCATGAAGAATTAGTGGTGAAATAGTAGGATATTGGGAGAGAGTGGAATAATTTTGTCGATCAATATGCGTGGGAAAAAAAATTTAGTAAGCGAAATGGGTGAGATACGCATGGGATTGGGAATTAAGTTGTGGAGGGAATAATAAAATTGTTACCAATTTTTAGTATAAAATTTACAACTTGTAAATTTGCATAAATTTCTTGGCCTCTCTTATTAATGCATTTTAATAAAAAAAGATTATTTTTCTAAATTTTATACAACGATATAGGCATAGCATTCAATTTGGTTAATTTAAGTCCAAGTTTGTTAATTTTCCAATTCTGAAAATTTTCTATATAAATTTCCAAATAATTTATGTTTTTTCCTTTTGGTATTAAACGGATAAACGATACATGAAATATTTTAACAATTTTAATAATTAAAAAAGGTAAAGTATTTCTCCGGTCATATTAATGGAGATAAGTTATCTCTTGTGAATCCAAAACGATATCATTTTGGGATTAAAATCAAGGTATTTTTGTAATTATAATATATTGCAGGATTATATTAGTTTTTATCATTACAATTTTTAATCATGTAACTCAAAACGACGTCATTTTAAGTTCACTAGAGATAATCTTATGTTTGGTAACTGGAGAAATACATTTCCCAAAAGGGGTAATGTTTTCCTCATTTTACATGACACAAATAATTTTTCTACAGACACATAAAAGTGGGTCCATCAATTCTTTTATGGGTTTTATAAGAGTTATGTTGTAGAAAAGTGATTGTGTTATGTTATAGAGATTCGTTTTGCGTGCCACAGTTTTTTTTGCTGCGGGCCCCATAAAATATTGTGTGTAAGAAATTTTTTATAATCATGTTAAATGATAGATGATAAACCCTTCTTTTATTTTAAAAATAATGCCCCCCATTGACTATGTCACGTAAGAATTTTCCTACACGATAATATTTATTTTTTCCCTTAAAAAACAATTAATATAGTTAATAATAAATTCTGATTTTCTTTCTTTTTCATTAAAAAGTCAACTTTATGTTAAGATTAAAAGAATGCCTCACATTTCAGTTTCACCGTATCGCCACAGAACCACGATGGCTGTACTCTCCTTCACTTCGCGCACTCCTTTCCTCTTCTCTCTAAACCACAAACCTCATTCTCTCTCCTCTCGTCACTTTCAAATCTCTCTCTCTCCTCGCTGTCCCAGATTCCCTTCTCTTCGCTTCAACTCCTCCTCCTCAGCCTCCGCCGCCGGCGACACCGGGGACGCCGATAAGGCCTCCTCTAAGATTTCCGACGAGTGGGGCGAGGACTACGAGCCCGAGCCCGAAGCATCGTCCAAGCTTCCCGATTCGGACCCTCCGAAGGACGAGGACGAATGGCAAGGAGGAGGGGAAGCTGACGCCGGCGGGTACATCGACGGCGGAAATGGAACTCCGGCTACCTCCACCAGCACTCCGGCGGAGGAGAGAGTAGAAGATAAGCTCGAGGCGCTGAAGCGTGCTCTGGTGGATACAGCCTATGGGACCGAGCTCGGTTTTCGGGCCGGGTCGGAGATTCGGGCTGAGATGTCCGAGTTGGTGACTCAGCTGGAGGCGGCGAACCCCACCCTGGCACCGGTGGAGGAACCTGAGCTTCTGAATGGAAATTGGGTTTTGCTGTAAGTCTGAATGCGTTTACAAATCATGAAAATTTGAATTTTTTTTGTTGTGTAATGTGAATATCTCATGATTTGTTAATCGTTTTGTTTTCAAATGAATTGTTTTCCTATCATAGTTTAATGTAAGTTTGACTGATCTGATAGTTTAGTGTTGTTGTGTAAATGGAGAATGTAATATATGTCAGGAGGTCTAGGTGAAGCCGGTGGCTGAGATCACCACCAATGGGCTAAGCTACTTCAACTTATGATGCATGGGCATCCGCGGGGACACGGGACACGACACACCGACACGTTAATTCTAAAGAATGTCATATTTGGACACGTCGGAACACGTTTTGATATTAAATAAAATTTTTAATATATATAATATAAATTATATTTAATACATATAAGAGTCCATAATAAGTCATATAATTTAAATTTCATAACATAAATATAAATATAAATAATTATTCGTACTTTGTTAATTTTTCATGTCAAATTTCATAACAGAAAAAAATTAATTTATAAATTATTTCTTTTATATTTAGTTAACAAAATAAAATTAAATTAAAAAAAAAAAGTCCGAATGTGTCCGAGCGCGTTGACTACGTGTCCAAAAAAGTTGACTGCGTGTCGGAACGTGTCGGAGAGTTGACTGCGTATCCGCAAATGTTGACCGCGTGTCGGAGCGTGTCCATGTCGGAACGTCCGACACGTAAATTTCTCAAAAAATAATGTGTCCGTGCTATGGAGACTTCAACTATAGCAAACCACCAATGGGCAGCTACTCCAACTGTAGCTAGTAGGTCTGACACCACGTCACAACCGAAAACCTTAAGGCATTGAGTTAAAACATGATGTCGGACCCACTTGTTAGTACTGGTGTAGTTTAGCCCATTGGTGGTTATCCCTGACCTGATAGTGGTATCAGAGCCGCGTTGGGCTTGGGCTAGCCAGGTGTTAGCTAGGAGGCATGTTGAGTACTTTGGCGCCCTGGGTACTCGATTGAGAGGAAGCATACCAATAATGAGTTTCATACTTGGAGAGGAGATTGTTAGAGTATTCAAGTGTGATGAGTTGCACATTGGTTGGTAATGGGCTAAGTGAAAATCTATATAAGTGGGAGGACTCGTGAACGCAATGCCTTAAGCTTTTGGGTTGAGACATGGTGTCGGATCCACTTGTTAGTGCTAGTGTAGCTTAGCCCATTAGTGATTGTCTCCCGCCATGGGCTTCCCTTGAACCAGGCTAACAATACATGTGTTGCCTTAGTTGGAAGGTTGTGGGATTTAAACTTGTTTCAGTTAGTGAACATTTGGGACTATTTTCAGTAGTTTATCGCTCCTCCATTACAAAGGTAAGGTACTTTTTTCAGAGGGGATAATATGAATATTGAAGCTGTCTGAATTCTGAACTGAAACCTAGCTAAAAGGAACTTATGCTTGTGGTAGGTAACCATATTTCTTTCATTCTTGTATCTTAAATGGTGAAGAATGATTTGGTCTGTTTCTTTCCTTCTTTCTTTTTAAATTTGTTTACCATTTTTGAGAATCTTAAAAAGAGTTATGATATGGAGATTTACGACTTGTGCTTTGGCGTCTTCTACTTTCTCAGGTATTAATTGGATTCCTGTTTAGTTTAACATGCTTATATTACAGTCCCGTGGATTGAAAGTTTTGGATGAAAATCACGGTAGCAACTGTCATCCGACGATACTTATAATTTCAAATCTTTGAAGTATCTTTGTGACACCAAGAATTAATGGGCCTTTTTATAACAGGACTTTGTACTGAAAAAATAAGACGATTTTGTCTGTTTGAGTCATTACTATTTTACGGACAAAAGCATTTGTTTTTGTGCTCATCTTGATGTACTCTATCAGAAAAAGAAAGTATTGTTGGTATTGATGAAACTAACTCAAACTGTCTCTTATTGATAATTCTTAATTGAAGTCCTTACTGTTTCTTTGCATGTTAAACTGATGTCAGGTACACAGCATCTTCTGAACTGTTGCCTCTTCTAGCAGTAGGAACATTACCTTTGTTGAAGGTGGACAAGATTTCACAAACAATTGATACCAGTAGCTTCACCATTATAAACTCCACGACATTGTCTAGCCCTTTTGCCTCTTGGTCTTTCAGCGCATCTGCCTCATTTGAAGTTCGAAGCCCTACAAGAATACAGGTATTCTCATGAAAACCTTACTATTTCACTAAATCACATTTACGAAAGGCAAAGTATGTTTGACCCGAAGTAGTAAAAAAGGTGAAAGGTTGTAGGGCTTTAGCACCTTAAGGCAAAAGGCGCCAAAAAGTGCATATCTTGTTTATGAAAGATGTTAGCATCAGGGCAAACCCTTGTGTACAAGGCTCCTCAACTGTTGCGACGATAGGGGTGAGGGTTTATTGTATGTAGTAGCCTTACCTTTGTATTTTTACAAATAGACTATTTTCTATACTTGAATCCATGAGGACCATGACCTTCCTGCCACAAAGGAGCAACCTTCCCACTGCTCTAAGGCTTGCTTTTGGAAGATGTTAACATTAAGAAAAAGTGAAATATTCGATTATATTGCATTAATTTGCCTTATAAATTAACTACCGAAGCAATCAAGCATAACATTCATAGTATAAATAAAAAGATTAAGATGTTCAATCTATAAAACCCTAAATTGGTTGCTCACTTGCTCCTAAGAGTGCCCAAGACTCATAATTATTTATTTTCCTTTAGCATCAAACATAGCAAGTTAGATGGTGGGCTTTATGGGTTTTTTCTTTTTCTTTTTTCCTATTTTTTTTTTTTAAAAGAAAGAAATAACTATAAATAAGGTGTTATGGGTGTGCCTCACCTGAGCCAAAAAGGCATGCCTAAGGCACCGGAGGCATGCATCTCACTGAAGGGGTAGGGACTGAACTAGCACAAGGTGCTGACACTTCTGCCACATCAACTTAGTTCCTTAGTTGCGCCTTTGGGCACCTTTGAGTACACTGGTTTGGCCAAAAGAAGTAGAAAGGAGAAGATAAAGGATACTTTGTATAGCTGTAAATAACCTATTTATAAATCTTCCAAGTTCTTCTGCTTTTGTAATGTGGAAACTGATAATTGGGTTTTCTTACTTTGGAGCAATAAAACTCATGATCTTTCGGTCATGAAAAAAACAACTTTACCACGGCTCCAGTTCGCCCTCTTAATAAAACGACAATGTAAAAAAGAAAAATACTTACTATGCTTACCATATTCTATGTACTCAAATTTGCTGGTACCTCAAAAGTTCATCATATTATATTTGTACTTGAGTAGTTAAATAAATAGTTGCTGCTATTCTGTCATGCAAATGTGATTTATATGTTGCTTATTGTTTAATGATATTGCAATTTGTATGCTACCCTAATGTAGTTAGTTAGTCATTAGATTGCTCAGCGTGCATATGAACTTTTTAGATTGCTGATGACTAGAAAGCCCTTGCTAACATTTCTAAATGCAAGCAGGTCATATTCAAAGAAGGTACAATACAACCTATAGAGATAAAGTCTAACGTTGAACTACCAGAAAATGTAGACATTTTTGGCCAAAAACTTAGCCTTCTGCCTCTGCAACAATCCCTGGGTCCTCTGCAGAATGTTGTGGCAAGCATATCGCGTGTCATTTCTGGTCAGCCACCTCTTAAGATTCCCATTCCTGGTGAGAGGACAAGCTCATGGCTTCTTACAACATATCTTGATCAGGACTTGCGAATATCAAGGGGAGATGGTGGTCTTTTTGTCCTCGCCCGAGAAGGGAGTCCCCTTCTTGATCAGTAGGAAAGTAACTAAACTCTTGTTCCTTTCTTCTTCCCCCACCCCATCCCTGCCCCGCCCCCAAAAAATAATGTGAAAGGTATATTCGACATTTATCAATTTTTTTTGTTTTCTTCTCAAGAAGGTGAAATGTCCTATGTTGTCAGGCTGTAATTCAACAATCTATAAAATGTCGGTGAACGATATATTCAGCCCCTTATTAGCTTTGTACAATATTGATTTGGAGGAAGGAATATGAGATCAAGCTACTTTTTAGATTATGAAACTTTGTGTTGTCTCGGCATGCGCTTGATCTGGGAGTGGATCCTCTAATGTGAAAAAGTGGTTAGGTGGTAATGTTATTTTATCACAACTACTCATTTAAAAATTACACATTTTTATCTCTCTTATCTCATCATGGTTGTGATCAAATAACATGACCACATGATCACTTTTTCACATGATTGGATCCATTTTCGCTTGATTTAGATTTAAATCCTAGGCATAAGGGCTTCGTTGTCCCTACTCGCCTATTGCCTCTGCATATTTGAAGTTTGTTGGCTCACTGACATGTATAGCTACATCGGAGTTGGTAGTTTATTGATTGCTTTTAATTAATGTAACTATATTGTGGAAAAATTATTTTAAAGCAAGGATTAACTTTTTAAAATTTAATGGTGATATAATCTTAATTGTTCATTTTAAAGAAAGTTTACCTTGAAAAGAGTTTTTTTTTTAAATAAAATTAAAAAGAAGCAGCATGCCGCGGTCTATCATTGGCGAGAATCTAGCTTCAGTTTCAGATAGGCTCGATCTAAATGCAGCAAAATTGAAGACTAGTAGACGACGCTCAGTGCCTCAGTCTCTGCGTGTCCCTTGATTAGCTTTAAGATATGATGGAAGTTAACGCAGTCATTGGTGCTAGATGACGCATTAATTTTTCTAGGTCATTTAGCTAGCAAAAAAATTAATTTATTATTTTTTTAATAAATAATTACGTGTTTTTAAATTATTTATATAGGTATAGCAGTCAAACATATTCATATGAGACGACGTGAGCCAATAAAGAGACACGCTCATATGGGACGTGACCTGAGAGAGAGAGAGACGCCCAACATGAGCGTAATCTCCCTTAATATAAAAACAAACAACATGTTTTATTATTCTTAACATTCATCTTTTCTCTGCACCGTCATTGTCACACCACTACCCCCTAACCTATAGCATCCGACGTTGGAAGTCGTAATGAGTTGTTGGAGCTTGGACGTCGTAGAGGACATGACTAGTGCCATTAATGATGGTTGCCAATCTTAACCATTCTTACCCGACTTTTCCTCGTACTCATAAAAGGCTACAACTTTTTCTTTTGCCAATTTACAACTTTTACTAAGGGGGTGTTTGTACAAAAGAAAAAATTTAACTAGGGAAACAATTTTGTTGGAATGTGGTTGGAAATATTTTTTCCCGCGTAAGTTATTAAAATGTATTTGGTTAACCAAAACTTGTCTCGGGAATATTTGTGTTAGTTTGCAGTTAATGTTTGGTTGATTGTAAAATTGTAGTAAGAATATGGGATTATTTTACAAAAATAACTCCACCTTTACTTTTTCATTCAAAATTAGTACAACAAACAAGGTTATTTTGGTCCACTTTATAGTGACACTTTTTTCACATCTCCGGGCAATAATGTATTCCATATTATCGATAAACATCCTCTATTGATTGTTGTACAAGGCTTGACACATAAAAGAAAAAAAAAGGAATAATTTGGTACCCGAGAAACAAGCTCTTTTTTTTATTACCAATCATGACATTTTCCTTTTACCAATATTGCTTTCCTAGATAACCAAACATAATCTGCCTACCAAACGCCTCCTAAAAATACTTTTTATCTTAATAAAATTTGAGAACGGAGACAAAACTCATTTACTTTGGTTGGTAATTGAAAGAGAAGAATTTTATTTCCATAAATAAAATACATGAGTAGTTTCAGAACGAGGCTACAACTCGTTTATCTTAATATTTCCATAAATACAATACATGAAATTGAAAGAGAAGAATTTTATTTTGGTTGGTAATAGAAAGTCATTACTAGACCAGGGAGGTCACGCACGCTCATGTTGGGCGTCTCTCTCTCCTGGCCACGCTCCATATGGGCGTATCTCTCATCACTGGGTCATGCTCCATATTGACTTGTTTGATTGCTATATCTGTGTAAATAATTTCAAAACGACTACATTTGCATAATTATTCATTAAAAAAGCAATATTTGAATTTTTTTGCCATTTAGATATCCACGTAGCATTTTGAGAGAATACTTGCAGTAAACTTCTAATCTATAGTTCTAGACCCTTTTTGTTTTTTGTTTTTTCTGCAACGGGTTAGTCTATTTAATAAGAAATTGTTATATCAACATTAACATTAAATCAAAATTAAATCCAGATTATTAAGCTAGAAAATACTATCTTGATTTTGAATGCATATTTCTATCTGTTTAAGCTTTGTCAGCTTCAGCTTCAAATATTATTACCTTGAGATTTGATTTTCTCATGTTGCATAAGAATTCAATTCTCATGTTATGACTCAACTAGTGGTGGACCCCATATTTATTAAAAAAAAAAACTTTACACACAAATCGAATGATCACTAACATGATAGTTGAATTCCCATCTGACATGAGAAAATATTTTCCCTATTACATTATGTTTTCACGAGCAAACTAGGGCTCGCAAACCACTTCCACGATTCCTGTGTTTTTTAGAGTTGACATATAACTTTGTTATGATTCCCCTCGCATCTGTACAAATGCTAGGCACAGTTAAGAGGGGTAACGTGTAAATCTGAAAAACCCCAACCAACGCGGATGTATTAGTATATCATATGAACTTGTTCAGAATAAGAAGATATTATGCCAAACAGTAACAGGTTTGCATAAACATGGTATGGATGATCCTGTTGATGGATGGCAAAAATTAGACTGCAAGTTGCATAAACAAAAGTCGCTGAGAACGATATAATTTTTGAAAAGACAATTACAACAAAAATGCACAATCTTCACTATTTTTAATCAATAGGAAGAATATCTGTGATTTTATGTTATTAACAATTAGTTCTTTTAACCAAAACTAAAAACAAATGCATAACAGCTCGTTATCCAAAAGGAAGCTTGACAGACTATAAAATGTCTAAAGCAATGAGAACAAGATAAAAAACTTGCCGCTTCTATCACCATCAGTTTCCAAGCCTGCCTCACAAACATTATTCAACCACCTTTTCCTGTCGAGATAAAAAACTGTTTATACGAAGCCACTAGAACAGAGATGGACAGTTAGTTTTGCAGCATCCATTGCATGATGTCCCTCCTAATAACACTTCCTGACCAATGTGCTCTATAATTTGATCTAACAACTTCAGGACTATAGACGCTGAGGTGCCTGCCATGGATGGTTGTCCCAGCAGGATTTGGTGGTCGCATCATGCTTGCGATGGTAGGAAAAGACTTTGCCCTTAATGAGGTAAAAAAATGCCTATCAGAGTCCCTCTTGAAGAATCCAGAATAACCATGAGGCTTGTGATTGGAAGTACCAGTTGCATGCTTTGTCATGCTTTCTCTTGAGCTACCATTGAGGGGTGGTCCAGAAGGGGGACCGCGAATCTGGGCTGATGGCTTCATTCGATCTAGCCGTCGCAAAATGAAATTTCCAACATTCCGACCCACTTGTATGTCTCTGGCTTGAATTTTCCGATGAAAATTGACTGCTACATCAAATATAGCACGCGTTCGTCTGAAGCACCAAAACAGGAAGACCGATCAAGCAAGTGAATGAAACAAAAAGGGAAAGAGGTAAATAAAAAGCAGTTCCATTTTTTTTTTAAATAAAAAAAGGACAAACCCCGGTGCACAAAGGCTCCGTGACTTTGTGAGAATAGATGTGAGGGTTAACTATAGACAGCCTTATATTTGTATTTTATTTTATTTTTGCACAGAGACTATTTTTTTGTGACCTTTCTCATCAAAAGGAGCAACCTTGCCACTTCCCCCTTAGGCAGTTTTCAACTACTCAAAACAATTGGATCTATTCATGGCTAACCACGAGATAGAAAAAGTGAAAGATAAGTAACTAATAACAATTATGCATCACAAAGATTTTCAAGTTGAACAAATGAGAATCTATGCTCACTGATCAGCATAGTTCAGGATATCCAAGAAAACTAATGCTAACAGTTGACCTCATGTATTTTATGTTCCGAGAAGCATATAGCTAAATTATTGGCTCTAAGGTTTACATGTTACTTCTCATGCCTGACTGATTATCCTTTAAAATGTTGGAACTGGAGTTCACAATTCATTACTAGCTGGAAATCCTGTGGACATACATAATTATTTTAAGTTCATATCAGAAACATAAAATGTAAAACCGATGCAGGCTAATAAGAAAGGAAAATTAAAAAGCCACATATATAATTAAAAAAAATAGAGAGAGAGAAAGGAAAAGCCTAGTGTTATAAACACACGGTCCAAGGAAGGGTCAGACCCATGTATCGGTTGGGTCTACAGTGGAGAGGCTTACGTTGCATTTGCGAGATGCTAATTACATGAATTAGACCTTTGACCATCAGCAACAATACCAACAGTTGTGCCAAATCATGTTAGTTTTCTAGTATTCCTTACCTACACTTTTCCAATACTAAGCAAGGATTATCATGTTAATTTTCTAAAACTTCCAAATATCACAATGACACAATGAACCCTTCCCTATCACTTCTGCTACCTAAGTCTTCACTTGAAAGAGCGAATGAACGAATAGGATGGCTATAAAACAACATACTACAATTTCCAGTAGCTCGTGATTCGCACTTTTGCTCCAACAAACAAATTTCTAGCGGTTCTTACCCTAAAAATGTTTGGCAGGAAAAAATAATCAGACGTGGCCAACTAGATGGAAATGTTGGTGAGGAATCGGTAACATCAAAATCATAAATAATTCCGATTTCTCCGTCATGGATCACATTTGATTATCAATTAGGAAACGAAAGAGTAACATTCATAGATGAGAATGACAAAACGCTGAATAACGAACCTGTGAAGAAATTGACGGATTTTAGGGTGCTTAGGGCTTACGATCTTGCGCTGAATCCAGAGGGCAAGCCTGTAAGTTCGTTTCAGACCCAAGAAATACGCAGTTCCCAGTGTTATCTCCCACAGCACCATTGTTTCTCTCTCTCTCTCTCTCTCTGTTTCACAGAATGGTTCTTATAGGTCTGATTCTCAAGTTGTAATGTTTTTCTTCTTCTTCTTCCCTTCGCATACCAGAATTTTCGTTTGCGGTGCCGCTCCTGCGTTTCCCAATTTCTCTCACCATGCGTCACTGTGCCATTGTGGCCGTTGGATTATGCTTTTGTTTCATCTTAACCCTTCTTGGCTATGAGCTTCTTCATCTGGGCCTACAACCTTTCCGGCCCGGCCCAGTGTGGAACCTGGGTACTAGGTATATACCTTGTAGATATTCCTTTTGACCCAAAAATCCAAGTCATTATCGTCAACAATTCGTTTTTGTTTGGAAGGAATAAGGATAACATTGAAAAAAATTGGGTTGACATGATTATGATTATGACGGTGCCAATGCCAAACATCAAAGGTTGAATAGAGTTATATGAATGGAAGAAATAGAAATATTGTATGAGTTTTATAAGAGTTACGTTGTAAGAAAAGTGTTTGGGTTATGTTATAGAAATTCATTTTGCGTGCCATTTTTTTTTAATTTTTTTTTACTGTGGGCCCCATAAAATGTTGTGAGTGTGAGAAATTTTTCTGATCATGTTAAATTATAGATGATAAACCCATATTGTATATATGTAATTGAATAAGGTGTCACAATTTTCCATATTTTGTAATACTAGGTCTATTTAGTTTAATAGTATAGTATAGCTTTGTTCAGATAACACTACTACTTTTGTTTTGTATTTTTTGTGCAACTCAATCCAGATTATACAAATGGGATTAGAACTTTTAAAACGTAAGGCTTCACCCAACTCATTACGCTTGGTTTGAAATGGAAGGCTCGTACTTTGTACTAATGCTTTAAGTATTAAATTGAAGATTGAATTGATATGACTTCAATTGGTTTAATTGATTAATGCTTATAGTTAATTTTGATTAAATTAAACATGAGACATAACTATTTGACAATCCGGCTGAATCGGTTTTATCTTGCTTTTAAAACTGAATCGGTTTTATCTTGCTTTTAAAACTTTACTTTACACTTGAAATTTTGAATCTTATACAACATTTTTTTTTTTTTTTTTTGCGTGGAGTGAAAATAATGGTTAAACTCCTAGAAGACTTCATAATATAAGTGGTGCAGTGGTACTGGTGCCTTTACCTGAGATGTAATTTCACACTTTGTTTGGGATTTTTTTAATATTACAATCAGTTGGTGTCCAAACCAGTTACTATATACCCTTTGGTTCTCTCCAATTTGATCTAATCAAAGATAAATTTTCCATGTCAAGACATAAAAAACTCACTTGGATTTTGATTGTTCATTTTGAATATAATTTGAAACCTTTTAAAATTTTGATTTTGTACCTCAAAATTTTTTATTCTAGTTCCGCCAAGTCCATCGATTAACCATGAGAGTTAACCTTTTAAAAGTTATATGTTAACTCTAAAAAACACAGGAAAAAGGAAGTGGTTTTCTGGCCTTAGTTTGCTCGTGAAAACATAATGTAAATTTTTTTTTTCCACGGGCCTTCCATAATTAACCATGAGATAGATTCATAAACAACTAGGTAATTGAAAGTGGCATTCACCAAACTTTAGTTTCGTTTCCCCCCAGTTTTAAGTATGATATATAGAGAGATAGAGGAAGAGACCCATGAGAAATTTATTTGAACGGGTCTTGAATTATCCATGAGAATAACATCTAGGTAGTTGTTATTGGTTCTATATGGGCTTGATTTTAACAAATCTATGAACTTGTTTGGATAAGTTTTTTTTCTTCAAAAATTATTATTTTTTTCCATAAAAAAAACATTTCTCACTCTACAAAATTTGTTTGAATGTCGGTTTTAAAAAACAAAAAACATAATTCAAAAAAAAAGTCAAAAACTTACTATTTTTGGAAACTAAAAAAATAGAAGTCAACAATTAAATACTTTTTTAAAATCTAAATAATTTTAACTTTTGTAAAAATTACTTTTAAAATAAATAAAACATAAAAAATTCTTTTTTTTTATAAGCTCATCCAAACGGGTCTATGTCTTGTTTGCAAAATCCCAAGCCATTGTGTTTTTTGTTGTATTCGTTTCTTTTTTTTAGGGATATCACAATAAACCAGGCAAACAGAAGGAAAAATAGAAGCACCATCATTTAACACCAAATAAAAATTAAGATGTAATGCATATCCTCAAAAGTCAAAATACAAGTCAAATAATTAAAAAATATAAATTATTTGACTTGCTTTGTTAATAGAGATAAAATCCACTTCGGTGATTTTTACGTTTCGAAAAGATTAATCTTCCGCTGTCGGTCGGGGATACTTTAAGGAAACTTAAAAAAAATATTAAATAAATATAATAGTTTTTTATATTTTAATTATTTTTAACTAATTAATGACAAGTAAAAAGTAATACTTTTAATTTTTATTGAATGACCTTGACAAAGCTCATAAAAAAAAAAGATAATATGAGCTTTGTCAAGGTCATTCATTAAAAAGTAAAAGTATTATTTTTAAAAATCATTAAAAATTAAAAAGATAATATGACCTTGACAAAGCTCATACAAAAAAGATAATATTCAAGAATCCAAGTCATGAAATTCGAACTTCTTAAAAAAAACCAGTGCCGCTAGGGTTCGTCTAAGAAAACCTCATTGAAACTACCCCATCGTCTTCAACGAATTGGTCATAGCAGATTTGAAACCGAGCGTGTAGCGAAGATTAAAGTGTCGCTAGGGTTCCACCGTTCATGTCGCCAATTGAGGAAACAGCGCGTCAGTGGAAGAATCTGACAACCTGCAGAGGTCAACGCGCAAGAAAAAGAGACGGGAAAGAGAATTCAGCAATAACCAAACTATGAAATCAAGAGATGAAGATTGGATGCATGAGAATATCTCTTTTAAAGAGATGCTGGTGAGAAGCAATGGAGAATGGCCGTCGGCTGAGGAATTGGACCTAGAGGAGGAAGAGATCGCAAGTGAAGACCCGATGAAGGAAGATCCAAAAAGAGAACCAGAGGTTTCATATCATGTGGATGGGGATGGGAGAACCAATTTTCTACTCTCTGTTGATTTCAAACGAAGAGTCTGGAAGCCATGGCACCATCAGTATATGTTAAGCTATGGGGAAGAAGCTTTCTATTTCCTTCATGAAGAAAAGATTGGAAAGTATGTGGGCTATGGAGGGACAATTGTTGATTAGAGATGTTGAGAATTGATTTTTTTTTGTGAGGTTTTATGAGAAGAAAGATATAGATCATGCCTTGACAGCAGGTCCATGGGTGATAATGGACCATTATTTAGCTATCCGAAGTTGGGAGCCTGATTTTCAACCATATCAGGCAGCAATCAACAAAATTATGGCTTGGGTGAGGCTACCTCAATTTCTGATTGAATACGTAAATACAGAACTGATAAGGAAGGCTGGTGACTAGATAGGCAAGTTCATCAAGCTTGATGCAGCTACTACTTTATTTGCAAGAGGAATATTCACAAGGCTATGTGTGGAGCTGGATTTAGGAAAGTCGCTTCAGTCAGAATAAAAGATTGAAGGAAAATTAAAGCAAATTGAGTATGAAGGATTACGTATAATCTGCTATTCATGTGGTCAATATGCACATAGAGCTGAGAATTATCCCAACACTTGTAGAGAAGATCCGTGTGAAAAAGAGGAAGACAAGGACGAACAAGAAGGTAATGATCAAGAAGGAATTGATGGAGCTAATCAGCCACAGGAGTTAGAGGGAAAATATGGTCCTTGGATGCTTGTGAATAGACAAAGAGGACCAAGGAAAATTCAGAACATGGAAGCAAATGAACACAGAGGAAAGGAAAATAGATTACAGAAAGCTTCAGGAAGTAAATCCTCTAATTTCGAAGTGTTAAGCAATGTGGAACAAGAGGAAGAGGATTTGGGTAATGTGGAAATTGTTAGGGAGACCCAACTGGAGCAAAGGAACAACCGAAAAGGAAAAACTCATGAAAAAGAAATTGGGAGCCAAAGAGAAAGAACCAAGTTGATTGAAACATCGACAACTTATAAACTTGTCTGGAAAAATATTTAAGACACGGATGCCTATAATAAGGAGGAGAAGGTGGACAATATTGCAATCTTAGCTACACAGTCAAAGAAAAAACTAAGCAATATAGGCCATGATGAATGGAATAAGGAGGGTGGAAGGACTGTGGAGCAGACAAGGAAGGTAACTGATAACAGCAGCATCCAATACACTTCTGAGCTGCCTTTTATCCAAAACAAAAATCCGGAAGTAGGACTGGAGTTGATTTAACACAATGATCAACAAATGAAAGATGTGGAGGGGACCCTTGAACCAAAACCACCAGATCAGAAGCAAGGAACTGCTATGGAGGAAAATGACACCAATAGCTTTAGAAATTGCAGTAATCATGCAGATACCAAATTGGAGAAGCGGGAACTCCTTATTCCTGCTACATCTCAAGCTAGTTTTTAAGGTCTGTCCTTTTTTTGGAATTGTAGAGGGGCCGCCAAGAAAGAAATGGGACGGACCCTGAAATTGTTAGTGGAAAAACATAGATTAAACTTGGTGGTATTGCTGGAAACTAGAACAAATAGAATGAAATGTGAGTCATTAATGAAAAAAATCAAGTTTGATAAATGCTGGGTAGAAGAAGCAAATGGTTTTTTAGAAGGTATCTGGATTCTTTGGTCTTCTAATTGGTGTCAGGTAGAACCCAAAGAGCAATCAAATCAGATGATTCATATGAAAGTAACATTGGCCAACAGTATGTCTTTTCTTTGTACGGCTATCTATGCAAATTTGAGGGAAGCTCAAAGGCAGGTGCTCTGGGAGGATCTGAAAAATCTTAGCAGAAACATTTTTGAGTCGTGTTTAGTGGGTGGAGACTTTAACGAGATCTCTAGTGTTATGGAAAAAATAGGTGGCACCCCTCCTAACAAAATTAAGTGTGATCATTTCACTTTTGTTCTGGAAGATTGTCAACTTGGTGATATGGAATTCTCTGGTACCATGTTTACATGGCAGGGACCAAAATGGGGGAATCTTAGAAGGATTTATAAAAGGCTGGATAGAATTGTTGAAAATCTTCAATGGCGTCTCCAATTTGATAATGCCAAGGTATGTCATCTCCCTAGAACTTTGTCTGATCATTGTCCTATGTGGGTTAATCTACATACCAATATTGAGCCGGGTGGTAAGAAACCATTTAGGTTCCTTGCTGCATGGCAAGAGCATAAGGGATTCAATAGTCTAATGGATTCTCACTGGGATAAGAACTTTGACATTCCCTACATGCTTAAGCGTTTCATTCCAAGTGTTAGAAGTTGGAATAGGAAAGTATTTGGGGATATTAACAAGAAGAAAAAAGAATCACAAAAAATATTGAGAGAATTCAGAATCAAATTATCTCTAGTGATTCAGATCGGTTAAAAAATGTTGATTTTGAGTTACAAAAGTAGCTCCAGGTTGTTCTAGAAGAAGAATAGCTTTATGGTTTCAAAAGTCCAGACATAAGTGGATAGCAGATGGAGATCGTAATACAAGATTTTAACATTTGAGTACTATAATCAGACGTAACTCCAACAGGATAATTCGTGTACAAAATGATAGTAATCAGTGGATTTTGGATCAGAAAGGGCTCAAGGAAATGATTATTTTGTTCTACAAAAATCTCTTCAGTGAAGACAATGCTAATTGGAGGTGGTTGGAGTCAGCTAATTTGTGGCTTTCTTTAAACAGTCAAGAACAGTGTAATATGGTGAGGAAACCCTCTTCTGAGGAAATTAAAAATGGCATTTTTGACATGCAACCCTTCAAGGCTCCAGGAATTGATGGCTTCCCGGTTCTATTCTTCCAAAGGAATTGGAATAATATAAAGGAACAAGTGGTTAAATTTGTCCATGAAATTTGGCAGAACCCGAGCCTCTTAGCAACAATAAATTCCACTTTGCTAGTGCTTATCCCTACGGTCCATGGTCCAACAAACATCAAGCAGCTTAGACCAATTTCACTATGTCCAGTTCTGTATAAGCTGATTTCCAAATTGGTAGTTCAACGCCTGAGACCGAATTTAGAGAAGCTTATCTCACCAACACAAGCTAGTTTTGTCCCCAAGAGACATATTCAATATAATATTGTGATTGTTCAGGAGCTTATCCGTAGTATGCATCGAATGAGGGGAAGGAAAGCTTATATGGCAGTTAAGATAGATTTGGAAAAAGTTCATGACAAACTAAATTGGAATTTTATACATCAGATCCTTAAGGAAGCTCAAATCCCAAGGAAACTGATTGACATAATAATGGAGTCAGTGAAGTCAACCACAATTAATATCCTTTGGAATAGAGGGATGACTGAGGAATTCCATCCAACCAGAGGCATTCGTCAAGGTGACCCTATCTCACCATATCTCTTTGTTTTGGGAATGGAAAAATTGTCTCGTATTATAGAGACTGTTGTAAGGGGGGAACCTTTGGCTTCCTATTAGAGCTGGTAAGGAGGGCCGTTAATTTCACACCTCAGTTTTGCTAATGATCTAGTTCTATTTGCGGAAGCAAATGAGGATCAGATTCAGAATATGATGCAATGCCTAAGATTGTTTGAAGAATCTCCAGGTCTTAAAATTAGTGTGCAGAAAAGTAGTGTATTCTTCTCAAAAAATACAGAAGAAGAGTTAGCATTGAAAATTACAGATCAGTGTGGTTTCAAAAGAATGAAGAATCTGGGAAGATATTTGGGAGCTTGGACGCAACATGGTAGAGTCACTAAACGTCATTATGGAGATATTATTGACAGAGTTAAGCAAAGACTATCTGGGTGGCAAGCAAAATGCCTCTCACAGGCGGGGAGAGTTACTCTCACACAATCGGTGTTGGCCACTGTACCTTCATTCCAAATGCAATGTGGTGAAATACCTATTGGTGTGCATAACGAACTGGAGCAATTACAAAGGAAGTTTATATGTGGTGATAAGGATGGTGAGAGAAAAAATGCATCTGGTGAACTGGAATACTTTGACCACACCAAAGATTGACGGGGTTTGGGGTTAAAAAAAATAGCATTATTTAATGATGCTTTTTTGGCTAAAATGGCATGGAATGTTTATTCTAACCCTCAAACGTTGTGGGCAAGATTACTTAGAGCCAAATATGCTGATAACAGAGAAGGCGTGGAGATATTTATGTATAAAGCTAGTGACTCTATGCTATGGAAAAACATCTGTTCAGTGTGGAAAAAAATGGAAGATCATGTTATATGGGAGATAGCAAATGGAAATAGTGTTATGTTTTGGAAAGATAAACGGGCAACCGGTAATAGCAAACTCATGGACAGATCTTTGATTCCTATACCATAGGAAGAAGCAACAAAAAAGGTAGCTGAATATGTTAATGAAAATGGTGATTGGAAAATTGAAGAATTATCTATATGGCTCCCCTATGAGGAAATTCAAATAATTAGAAGTCATCCCCCCCAATAATTTAGATGGTCCTGATCAATTAATGTGGAACATTCCGAGTAGAGGGAGTGTCTACCGGAGTGGCATCTACAAGCTGCTAGACAATCAAACAGTGACTATAAGTGAGAGAGTTGATGTTTGGAAAGTTATTTGCAAATGGAAAGGTTCTCAGAGAATCAAACTGTTTTTGTGGAAAGTAGCCCATGGCAAGCTCCCAACAAAAAAGAGGACGACAAGATTGAATCTAGGTGGTTCGATGTGTACTCTGTGTAAATGTGAAGATGAAACCTTAATGCACTCATTGAGAGATTTCTATTTTGCTAGGAAAATATGGGACAGTTTGGCAACTAGCACGATTTGTTCTAATTTTTCAACAACAGATGAAAAAGAGTGGATCATGGCTAACTTGAAAGTAAACACTGAAGTTATACGAGGTATTCCTTGGCATACAATTCTTGCGGTGGCTGTTTGGAAGATTTGGCAATGGAGAAATGAAAGGCTTCATGGAGTTCAAGGAAATCCAAATTCATACAACCTGAACAATATTTTCACGTATGCTATGGATAGTGGCTAATAGGAAAAAAAAATGGCGTAGAGCATGGAACAAAAGAGGAGATCTTAATACGTTGGAATTTTCCTGAAATAGGATGGGTCAAAGTAAACACTGATGGAGCAGTCAAAGGGAATCCAGGAATGGCAGCGTGTGGAGGAGTGATTAGAGATTGTTCTGGTAAGTGGTTGAATGGTTTCTGTTACCGGATTGGTATTTGTAATGCTAATGTGGCAGAACTTTGGGGTATTTTAAAGGGATGGAAATGGCTTGGGAAGCATGTTGGAGGAAAGTTATCATTGAAAGTGATTCTGAAGTAGCAATCACGTGGCTCACCCAAATTGGAGAGTCAGCATGTGAGTCTCATATTGTGACTCGTATACGGGCATGGATGGACAAGGATTGAACCGTGAAGTTAAATCACTTATAGAGAAGGGAATTTCTGTGCAGATTGTCTATCTAATCTTCCATTTGAAAATCTGGATCAAGAGGATTTCTGCTCTTTTCCAGATCCATCCAATGGGATTTATTTACTGTATTTAGCTGATTTCAGTGGTTTGGGTAGAACTCGTTGTACTTCTTCTTCTTAGCCCGTTTGGCATTCCCAAACAGGATACCAAAAAAAAAATTATTGTAAAGTAACATTATTTCCAAAATAAGAATATCTTTTTTAATAATTTATAATTCAAACTACATTAAAATTTTAACATATTAAAATTTCAAAATAAACGTACCTTACTCGTTTTAAAGAAAAAAATTAGTTCAAATAAGCTTTTTTCTAGTAAAAGGTTGTAAGACCTTGTTTGGTATAACAAAATTAAAAACAAATTTTTTCTCCTTTGTTTGATTTTATAAAGAAATTACAAATACATGCAAATAAATAAAAATTGAAATTGAAAGTCGAAAAAATTTACTTTCTCTCTCCCCGTCTCTCTTTTCATTACACTATAGTCTAAATCATTTCCTTTTACTTTGTCGTACCAAAGGAAAGCTAGCAGAAAAGTGAAAAGAGTTGAATTGGGAAAAACCGAAAAAGAAAAAGAGTCCAGAGGAGTATAAGTGAAGGGAACAGCGGAAAATGAGTAAAAGGACAAGCGAATTCATCATTGGATACGAAAGAGTGGGTCACTAATTCACGAGAGTAAAACTTACAGTAAAAAAAACTGGAACAATATCTCCAAAAAAAAGAAAAAAAACAAACAAACAAATAATAAAAAAAATAAAAAACAAATAAAGAGCATAAAATTCTGTGGACACTCCGTGTGTGTAAGTCATCTCGCAGCCGCTTAGCGTAAGTGTGACACGATGCACAGACAGTCTCTGGGCTCGCCATCTTCGAAGCTCGCCAAGGAAGACACGCTCATCGCCGCCGCCACCGCCGACGCCGACGAAGATGCCCCCAAAACTCACCGACTCTCGTCGCCTCCTTCCTCACCTCACAAGTTCATCCACCTCATTCCAATCCTCACTCTTCTATGCTTCTTAATCCTCTACCTCTGCTCTCACACTCCCTCTCCATCAGGTACCACTCCACCTTTTCCGACTCCTATTTCACTATATATATACATATATGCTATTCGAATGTTGTAACAAACCCTCACCTCCTTGTTTCAGACTTGGATCATTTCACTGGATTCAACAGTTTAGGTACAATGCATTTCCACATACTTTTTTTTTAATTAGTTAATTTATGTATAATTTATTTAAGCATTTTCTGGATCTGTTTTTATTGTAGATTCAGCGGCGGAGATTGGCGACATTGGACATCATTACATGGACGCTAAGAGAGGAAGCGATGTTTTGGCGATCCGAAGCCTCCGTAGTTTGCAACAGATACCAAAATCTCGCCTTCACAGGAAGCTCGCCGATTTTTAAGCCGGTTTTATATTTTCCAGCTCCGAGGAGTGGAGGAGTCACGAGTTTCCCACGTGTTTGCCTCTCTCTTTACCCCTTCCATTCTATATTCTTGTTCCTGTATATCCGAAATTGCTTTTGTTTTCTCTCGTGAAAAAACAGAATAAAAAATAAAATCAATTTCACCCTCCTCCTAGATGTTCTTCCATTTTGAATGTTCAACACTGAATAATAATACTCTCTTATTTTGAGAATTTGTTATTTTTTTATTTATTTTTTCTTGTGTATATGTATATGTATCACCATTCACCAACTAAACTATCCGTTGAAGCAAAAGGTGAGTTGAGAGTGGCTGATTTGGTTGGGTGTGTTCACTGTTCCGGTGAAGGCGTAGGATAGCAGTCGGTGCGCTGAATATTGGAATACAGCTGGACTTTGGGACCGTTAACTGCACCTCGGGTTGTGTTGCGGTTAAGAGTGCCAGCTGGATCTGATCCGAATCTTGATGATTGGGATTTTGGGTCACGTGTTCGCTCTGTTAGAAACGGAACGGAGCCAGGAGCCAGGAGCCTCCCCCCGATACCGCTGGACGCGCTATTTGGCTGTGCCATGGTGGATGGGTGATTACACCGTTACACGTGTCGTTGTTTGGGGAGGTGGAACGGGAAAAGCATGCTGCAAAAGTGTCGGTGCTTCGGTGAAAATGAAAACGGAAACGGATGTGGTTTGACACTTTCTTTGGTTGGGCATGTATGTCGGAAGTTCGAGGAAACGACGTCGTGCCACGAATAATGCACAATTGAATGAATGGGCCATATCCTCTGTCGGCGATGATGTTGTGTGTCTGGTACGTATGACATGGTGGAGGGTTTTGATTGGTTGGTCCCTAATCATATTCGAATATGGTCAGGCATAGGGTACGGATCATACATCCGATTCTGCGTATATAGCCTAAATTTTTTACTTCTTATATATAATGCATGTTTTTTATTGCATTCAAAACGGATTTTTTTTTTTTTTTTTTTAAAAGCTCATTTTAAAAGATTTGTATCTTATGTTGGTTTAAATATAAAATAAAATAATTTAAATATATACTTAAAATAGAATAATGTTTTTTGGATATAAGTTCAAGGTGAGAATAAGTTTTTCTATTTTAAAATTAAAATATAAGTTCAAGTGTGAAGGCTCACCGGGTGTCTACCTGCTTGGTAAAATGTTTAAAATCTTGATTACGACTATTATATTTTATAGTTTATCATTGGTAAGTGTAAAACGTGTGCCTATCCATTTTTAACAAAACATCCAAATTCATTTCGTGGAGTTATTATTTTCTATAGTATTATTGATTATTGAATACAAGGTAATAAGGATTTAAATGTGTCATGACAAAGAACTTGTCAAATAATAATACATTGCGTATCGCGGTAAAACACTACAGAAACAATTTCATGGATCGATTTTCATAGTGAACCACATATTTCTTATCTCAATTCACAAGTAAACGATGTTCTGAAAGTTAGGTTGAATCGATCACTTGAACCCATTAGATTATGAACTGATTATATATATATTTTGTTTCCCAAGTGTTATGGGCCAGACTGAGGCCCACTACGCACCTCGGCCCAACACCTACATTGCACCTCGGCCAGCCACCAAACCCTAGAGTCGGGCTATATAAGGCAGGTAAGGCAGAGCAGTAAGGGACACATTTTCTAATCCCAAACACTATAGATCACACACACACACCTCGAAGGCATACGCCTAGGTCAGTGTCAGTGATCCCTGTTCCTCCCAGATACCTAATCTATAGGCATCTAGAGAGAAACACTCGTATCCGAGATTAATCATCCAACCTACGTTGGACACATCTGCCAACAGGCAGAACACCAAGGATAACCGAAGATTAATTGATTACTTTTTTAGTTGAATAATATTTTTAATTATAAACTCAAATGGTTAAACTATTTGAATAATGACACAAAAGTCCTGCGCTTTAATTTCCTTTTCAATTTTTATAACATTATAGGTAACACATTGAAGAATAATTTCAGGAAGAGATTGTGAATTTGCCACTAGTTAAAATTCTTTTCAAACAAAGGAAATTACAATAATCGGTAATACATTTATTGAATTGTATTTACATTTATTAAAAAGAATATAATACTGTATAAATACATAAGAAAATCTACCAGTGTGACCCAATGTTGTTTAACACTCCCCTAAAGACAGCTTATTTATATCTAATTGGCTATGGACTTATATTAAGGGCATGCCCGGTACATCAATATTAAAATATCTTCAAGACATATTATTGAAGTGAATATATCAATAAAATCCACGTAGAAAACGAAACAATAATGCAAAGCAATACAAAGTTCTTGACTTCTTCCCCAACACCAATTGGGGCAGGATATTCTTACACCGGTATAAGAGTCAGAAGTCTTACACTCAATCTTAACCATTGATCCACTGGTATTCAATGGCTCACATTACTAAAAAATCTGAACCCTTAGATATAAGTGAGATTAACGGACAAGATTAAGAGTGTAACTTACACATGTGTAAAATGATGCTGTCCCTTTTTATTTTATTTTGTTGAGACATCTACATACTTTTCTGGGGTTAAAGTTGAACCCTTCCTTGGCTAGTTTACTTAACGAGTAAGTTTACCAATTCGTCAATCTAATCAATTAATTAAAAATTCCCGTATGATTAGGGGTTTAGCATCTCATCATTCGCATAATTTATATCTCGTTTACCAATTTATCTAATTGGTATTATCCAATGCCCACTGTACCAACCACAAATTTAATTTTGCATTTATTGGAAATTAAAAATTGACGATGACAACAACGAACGAATAAAGCTAAAGACCGAATGGTTTTCAATACCATCGTCTATGACTCTCATTTAAAATAAAATTATAGATTATATATTTTGAAAAATACATAAATATAAAATTATTTTTTTTCTTCAAAAAAAATATATCAGCCTAGGTGTTATACTTTCATTGATAGGATATAGATACTACACTTAATATATTAGATTTTTTTTCGGGTGCCCCACCAAACAACAGTTTCATTTAATAAACAAAAGAAAGTGGGCCGCACCTTCACGAGCAACACTTGGATAGATCAAGCTCGTGAATATCGACATAAAACAGTTTTTTTTTTTTTAAATTATGAATATTTACTATATGAGATAATTTTATTCGCTCCGGAATTAAGATTTTAAATTCTTTCTAAATATGATATTAAATAATGTCAAATACATGCTTTGACAACTCCGCATTTTCAGATCACATGCACCAATTAAATTAATTTGTTGGACATAGAACAATTTGATTCCGAAGATGACTTTATATAACAACGTACGTGATTCATGTCATACGTGCGAGGGGTGCTCTTGTTTGCCTTGGATTTTTACGTTTCATCCATTTTTGTTGCTATTTACTAATGGGATTTACATTTATCATTTAACATGAGCATAATAATTTTTCTACCCATACAATATTTTGTGGGACTCATAATTTTTAAAGCAAAAAAAAAAAAAACTCTGGCACGCAAAACGAATCTCTATAACATAACACAATCACTTTTCCTACAACATAACTCTTATAAAACTCTTTAATAATTTACTATTCTTTTTTTTGGTAAGCAATAATTTACTATTCTATATGTGACTGATTCTCCTCCCATGTGTAATCTTTATTATTTTATTTTTAATTTTTTTGACTAATTAAATGTTCAATTACTTCTGCAATTATATCACCATTTTTCACTATTCTAACATTGATATTTCTCGCTAAAGTTATTTATTCTTAAAGGATACACTATAACTTAATCATTAGACACTTCCAGTTCGTTTAGTGACTCATTCTCCCTCTATCTCTCACGCATCATGATAGAATAAATATATATTACAACGCAAAAAAAATAAAATTGTGCGACACTTTCACTTTACTTACGATTGGTATTGGCTTTTCTTCACTTCTACCTGCTTTTGTATTATAAAAATCTCGATGCAGCCTTAAATGAAGAAGACACATGGATGATGACGCAATGCATTAACAACTATGATGTAAGGTACTGGCTTATTGGAAAAAAAGCATTAAATATTTTTATTTTATTTTAATAATTAAGCAGAGTATTAGAAAGATTCCAACAAGATATAATTAATTATTGGGTAATATTTTTGTTATGTTGCTAAGAAAATATTATCTCCTATACTCATATTCTTTTAATTGGGTTGCACAATTGGATACAAGATACATAAAAAAAATATTACCTTTAATTATTCATAAAAAATGATATCCGCCAATGGTCCAGATAAGATTTATGCTATTAGTTCGTTATGAAAAGTCGGCAATATTTTCAGGGTTATATTTATCTTATGTTATATAAGATAAACAAGCTTTTTATACACACAAAGTGAAGATGGGTCCCACATCTATTTTTTTCTCTTCTCTTACATGTGTGTCCCACTTGTAATTCTATTTCTATAACATGAGATAACCATTTTCTTACGACATAAGATAAATATAACCCTTATTTTTTAATTTGGTACAATCGATTTGGGATTTTATTTAAATTTTTTATTTTATCTTTTAATGTACCAGATTCGATATTAGAGGTGTTAAAAATTAACTATTGGTAACACTAAGAGTTGCATAGAGAGAAAAACTGTATCTAAGAGGCCGGTTTAGTGTTGCTCATTGTCATTAAAATATTTGTTTACATTAAAATAAACAGTTGAGGACATAATAATGTCATAAGTCAGTTGGTTTACCATTGTGATCTTTAACACGTCTTGCCGAGTTATAATATCTATTTTGCTCTGTATACTCGATCGATACAAGGCAAACCAACTACTTGATATCTATTTTGCTTAATTATGTGGTGAATTGTCAAATTGAAAATTGTTTAATCGATGTTTGTTATACTATTAATGTTGCGGGATTCTTTTTTAGAAAATGGTAAAAGTAGGTACGTTGTCGGTGGCTATGGTGAACTGTTACACTAATTTTGTTTTTCAATGTCTGGTCTCTGTATTCCCATAGCTATCTCTCCTTCGCTAGTCCATGGTAACTGGTGCAAGCTTGGGTTTAGATTTATTATTTTATAGTAAAGAATTGTTGATTATGGTTACTCGATGTTGCAAGCTCCGTTAAGTGCTTTCTTTTGTCTCCATGTTAACACCGTATCACTCAATTGGAAGTAGAAATAATGTAGTTTTTGGACATAGAAGCTATCCATATGGTGTATTTCTAATTGAGTTTTAAGCTTGGTTACTTTCTGTTTTTCTTTTTGTCATGGACATGTACGAAAGATCCATATGATCGGCCCATTTAGACAACCCGACAATAGGCAACTCGGCTACAAGCAACCCAGAGGTAATGAAATAGATCGCATTAATGGTGTATAACGCATAATACGTTACCAATCGGTAATGGCCGACCAGCTGTAATGACCGCCTCGTCACGACAACTCAGATCCACATACGCACCTCGCACAGCAGCCCCTATAATTAAGAGGGCGATTCGACGGTAAACACACATTCTATTTCCACTCACGATCATGACCATATCATGACCATAATCACACACTTTACTTGATATTCAGTGATCAGCTAGATTCAAGGGTATCTATACAATAGATATTCCTGAACAGAGCATTACGATCCAGATTAATTCGTCAGCCTAATTGGGCTGAACATTTCTGTCTCAAGGACATAACACTTTCAAAATTTCCTATTTGCGCTAATAAGCCATAAGATGACGAGGTTCAGCAATAACATGTTCAGGTTCAATACACTTTTCTCCGGACACCATTTCTCATTATACATATATGAATTTAGTATGCAACATGTGAAAGCAGTTTACTAAAGTGCAAAAAGTGTTGTATTTAAACCCCTAGGATTGGTCTAGTAATAACGGATTTAAGTAGTTTATATTAGATTATGCGTTCAATTCATATTATTGTATCAAAAAAAAAAAAGTGTTGTATTGTCACTGTTGAATAATCACATATGTTACATTGGGATGGGTGAATTGTCGTATTGAACATGAATCGAAAGTTAATGCTACCTAGCGAATAAAGTAACAAGGATTTCCTCTTGTTTCTTGAAAGGAAATGGCTATCCTTCCCATATGTAATGCTTCACTATCAATTTCTTTTCCTTTTTTGCTATTGTTTATGATATTACCTTCCAAATTGAGGCTTTAGGAGTAGGAATCCTAAATTAAGCACTTTCTCTTACCAGTCATATAGGGTTTGGCAACCTGACTTTTTCATTGTAGTTGTTTTGTTGTTTTGTTTTCTTGCTATATCGTAGTTGGCATTGTAACCAAACAAATTTTGTCGTTGGAGGTAGAAGTACATTATTATCATAGGAAATAAGGAAAAATAATTGGTTCATTTGATAATTCGCCTTGTATCATCAGTTGTTACATGTGTGATAGACAGTTCTTTATGAATATGTTCTTTTTGAAGTAGCAAACTTAATGACTTGACTGCATTGTTCTAAGTTTTGGGAGATACGACTTTTGTCACTAGTTATCGAGAGTGAATATGAGTGGCCATGGAAGACTGGAGCATAAAGGATGAAGCACGACGAAGAGCACAATAAATAAAGCCAAGACATGAGAACGGCACAGTTTGTGCTTTTGGTCCAACGAGTTGTTGTGATGCTTTTTACAAGAGGAAAGATATTCGTAATAGTTGCAAGAGTTTGTATTCATCATTTAATATGACATAAATTTTTTTTCTACACACACAATATTTTGTGGGACCCATACTTTTTGAAGCAAAAAAAAAAAAAAAAAAACTAAGGCACGTAAAACAAATCCCTATAACATTACACAATCACTTTTCTTACCAGATAACTCTCATAAAACCCTAGATGTAAAGACAACTGTTTTGGAAAATGATGTCATCATTAATTGTTGTAAGAAGCAAAATCTCAACATACTAACTACAAAATGTAGAGAACTGGCTCTTTCGAATTTAGTAGAGCTGTAATTTTAACGTGGCAGACTAGCAGCAGCACAGATGTGCAAACTAGGAGGTGCCTACTAGATTTTCTGGTTCTAGTGCAAACAAATAGTTATTATTTTGTATTCAGTTTTTTTCCCCACTTGACAACAATCAGAGTAAATAGGATAAACAAATTATTTCACACCAAGGAAATTCAGTTGATATTATAGAAGAAAATAAATAATTGCAAACTTGTCCAAGTAACTGGTCAAATCTGTCCTACATTCACTTCCAATCTAGACAAAACAAAGGTCGGTGATCATCTGGAAACAGTTTGCAAGAGTTTAAGAGAAGCTATATATGTACAAGCAAATCAAAGGATCAAACCCTGAGCAGGAGCAGGCTTGGAAGAATGCTGCTCACTTGCTGCTGCTGCTGATTTTGGTGGCTCAGAAAGGACCTGTGCATACTGATCTTCCACTTTTCGCTGCTGTTGCTCTTCTGCACTCTCCACTTTCTCTTTTGTCTTCTGTCCTACATCCCCAGCTGCCTTAGAAACCCTATTAAAAGCACCTGTTACCCAGGAGGTCCCAGTAAGTACATAGCGATTCTTCATTATAGCAGAACCAGCACTACTGACTGACTGTTCTGCAGCTGCAAATGCTGACTTGGTCTTTTCTGAAACCTGAAACTTTTGATCCACTTCTCGAACTCTATCACTCACAACTGTAGCACCAGCATTAAATTTCTCACTAAGCCCAATTTTTTGGTCAAAAGATGCAACTTTTGCGGAGGCTGTTGAGGTTAACTGGTGCTTCTCATCCAAAGTCTTTGCTTTGTTGACGGCATCTTTCCCTAAGATAAAGCCCTTTGCTAGCATGCCGGAGACAACATCCTCTGCCTTCCGTAAAGCAGATTCAGCACCAACAGGAGTTTTACTTTCTTTTACCTGCAAAATATTACACAGTTGTAAGGCCAAAACAGCCTAGTTACTTATGTACAACAATAAATAGTAGAGGGTCTTAGCAGGGCTCACTGATGATGCCAAGGCAGCAGGTGGAAGCTGGTAATCTGGATCCAGAGTTATTGTAACTGACAGATCGACTATTGTTGCTCCCTGACATATGTGACACTCAATTATATTTGGTTATAAATTGCAGCTTGATTAAGTTTATTCATGAAAAAGAAATTGAACAAGTTGTAAACTCATTTGTATAATTACAAGCACACATAGTATTACAAGCAGAAAAGGGAGAGTTTCAAGTATTAAGCAGCACAGTAATTGATACATGCATATCCAGAAAGTCTCAACAAAGAGAGACTAATAAAGGCTTTCTCAAGTTTCGATCCTGTGGGACTCCATGATTCTCAAATAGAATTTTTTTTTTCCCTAGGTAACTCACTGATGCTGCATTATGTTTCCACAAAAAGCTGAATATTTTGGCTCAAAGTAACGTGCTGTATGACTAGAACTTCCAATAATGATTAATCAATTCGATATTTTTGGTTGTTAATCCAGGGAAAGTTGATATAGATAACTATTTTAAAACAAATTTGACTATAATACAAATACTAAAATATATATTAAATAACGGCAAATGGATTACCGATAGCAGTACTGCAGTCTCAGCTCCCTGTGAATCCTTGAAGGTAACATAAGCAATTTGAGATCGTTCATCATGACTGCATCAATATATAGACTTGTGATTTGTATAACAAAATTTACAAATGAATGCGCTCTAAAAAAAGGGTTTATGAAACCAAGCACAGTAACTAACCTCTGCATTTCAACATATTCAATATCACCAGAAAAAGAAAAGAACTCCTTAATATCTCGCTCAGTTGCTCCCAAGGAAACATTACTGACTTTAACAGTTTTTATCTGGAAAGAAAATGTAAATATTACAAGTCTTTAAACTGCAGAGTATCCACCTCAGCATATACAATAAATTACTGAAACCTCACTATAAAGGACAAATTCAAAGCATATTACTCATCTAGAATTACAACTAAAGGGAAACACATTATGGTGTCCCTCGTCAGTATGTTATAAGAGTGTCTACAATTGCTTCTTATAACCACTACTTCTATTTTATGCAGTCTCATGCAAACAGAGAGATAAGAGGGGATGTTACTGAGTTAATAGATTCATTAAATAATTTTGAGAGATGGAGAAGTATAGCTTAAAAACAACAAAAAAGCCGCCAAAAAATGACAAAGGAGGCAGAAATCTAAAGCTTCTCTTCTGGCTAAGATCATACATTTATGTAACCCATTAAAAAGGAAAAGTTGTAAATGTGTGTCTTTCCTACCAAACAACTAGAAAATATATCATATTATCTTTTATTGTATTTGAAAATATTTTAGAGTATCTTAGACGATATCATATTATCTTTTATCGTTACTAGCTGGAATTTGTTAGCAGTTTTTAGATAGTTCTTGGTTCTATTGACTTAAAATGGAATAACGATGCGCTGAGTGTGTTTTGCTTTAAGCACGACATCAAACTTTGAGTATTAATAATGAAACAAGTAACTTCGCAGCACTCGCAACTTGCTCTGTAATTTCATCAATCATGTAACGCAATAGTTATGGGTCCTTTACCTATGTATCCCTAAAATACCAAAATACTAAACAATCGTTGGCAATCAAAGTACACATATTAAACGATCAAATATATTGCAAAAATTTGAAAAATTCATTGGTAGCCGTATACGATAAATTATATTGGTAAAAATGCCTTGTGCGCAGGCAACATGATCTTCAGAAATTTTACCGGGCAAAAAATTCATAGAATACGCAGCAAATTCAGAGAAGATGTTTTGAGAGGAGAACTCACCGTCATCGGAAATGATTTCAGGTAGAGATCTCCGGTGACCGGTAACCGCCTGCAAACTCAGCAGTAGTCGGTTGAGCAGGTCGTGTTGTGAGGAGCTATGTCAGCGAAGAGAAAATGCTGCGGGATTTAAGAGGGATTGAACGCACGTGCCAGAGTTAGAGTCATACGTGCGAGCATGTGGATTTCAAATTACCAAGCACGAATCCGCATTATTGAATGACTTGTCTGACACGAAGTTAGACCATCGAGGACCGGGTCGTAACAAATAACATTAACGTTATCTAAATTAATAATTAATAAATCCATATTTTAAAGTTAATTAAAATATAAAAAAACTCTGATTTGGGATCACTTTAATATAATTTGAAGAGAAAGGTTATACTTATCACATTTTTTCTTTACATTTTCTTACGATCATATTTTATCATCGTTGATTTTCATTAATCAACGCTTATTATTTTAGTAAATAAATAATTCTTACTAAAAAAACTCCTACCAATTTAACTGACAAGTCATCATGACAAATAAATAAATTTATATCTCTACTGAAAACATCAATTTCTCATTTTCAACATATGTAATTCATTTCAAATTTTATAACTTCGACGAGAGGGATTAGCACGGCAGAATGGATGAACACAAACCGTGGCTTTAGATTTTTTATTTTTTTTAATTGATTTCTTAGTAGGTACATGAATCGTTCTCAAGGGCCAAGACCACATAATCTGTTGCTACTTGTATAGCGGTGTATCTTGTCTGAATGGTCAATTATGATTTTTTGTCTTTTAGACAGATCCCGTGAGCGTTTTGGTTGTGCAACGCATGAACCAGTTGACATATATTTCGTATAATATACATGTGCCTCTGACAGTTACGGGAGCCGGGATTTAATTTTTGTCGGACCCAAAAAATTTAACATATCAAATTATTAAAAAAAAACTTCATAATTATACAAATTTATTAAGAAAGAAATTATTTAAAATTTTCAAAGTAATAAGATCGATGTTATTTTAACAAATAATAATTATTTATTTAAAATTTAGAATTAATATAAAATAAAATTAGTAAAGAAAGTACAAATTATATATTATTGAGATATATAAAACTATTAATATAGCCCCCCAACAACTTAAGCTTTTGGGTGAATTGGTTCTTTACATGGTATCGAAGTCTCGTGTCCTAGGTTCGATCCTCGCCATAACCTCACCCAACAGCTTAAGCTTTTGGGTTGGATTGATTCTTTACATATATATATATATATATATATATATATATATATATGAAATTTTCATGTGATTTTTATTCGCATTTTTTGATTTTCATGTGATCTTTGATAGCATGATTTCATGTGATCTTTGTTAATAAATTTTTTTATTTTTTTATTTTAATTTGATCTGGGCCTACAAACTTTAATTTGCAACTTGGTAGGTCTTACAACTTGTATTCAGTTTTTTTAGTTTTTTATAATATGGCAGGCCATAAATCAAGTATTTAATAGACTAATAGGTCAGTATAGGTTTCAAATATTTTACATAGGCTTAGGCTATCAAAACCAAAGCTTGGCTTAACTTGGCCCATTTATACTCCTAGCCATGACCTGTGAAGAACATTAACAAAGAGGGACAACAAACTTCACAATTAAAAATAAACATGGAATTTTCACACAAAAAAAATAAACATGGAATAATCAGCGACAAATGTTTAAAATCATTTAAATGACATTTGATCCACATAAATAATTTAATTAGTGTTTAGATATTTTAAAAATCTTAAAAATACAAAAAAAGAAGTTATTAATGAATATGTATAAGAAATTTTCATACTCCGTATATATACATATATCTTCGTTGATTTTTCTCTTTAACAGTTTTCACTAATTAATAACCAAAATTCACATTCTTGTTGTGAAATAAAATACAAATAACACCAATAAACAATTCAATTCCATTACCAATAGCAACTGTAGCTCTACATTAAAATATTTTAAAAGAAAAGGTAAACGTAAAACAACACTCCATTTTTTCAAAAGAAATAAAATCAATAATTACAACACAAAAAAAAAGTTGTTAATAAAATAAAGGGGCGTGAATTTCACTCATGTTAGAAATGCCCAATAAACAATTATGGCCAGCAAAGACAAAGAGTTTCACTTTTATGTTTTTTTTTAAAAAAAGAATTTCACTTTTATAAGGTTCAAAAATAAAAATCAATTTTTTTCGCCAACGAAAAATATAATTATCAATGCATATTACAAGAACAAGTATCCATAAAATCTTGAAGAAAGGAACGAAACATCGTGTTTTGTCGCAGAACGACTGAGTTTCAGGTGGTGAGTGCGAATAAGAAAAAAAGGTTAAAAGAAAACCTCAATTGGGAAAAGATGAAAGAAGAAGAAGAAATTTAGAAGAAAGAAATATGTTATCTAGTCATACACGGAAAGCAGCTTCATATTCTTCATTTGTTACCACGGTTACAATTTTAGCTAGGGTCAACTTACAATTTTAGCTAGGGCCCAATTATAATTACTTATATAATTATATACACGAAGGAAAGTTCTCACATTTGGGAATTAGGTTTTTCACTATTCTTTGTGTACAATAACCCAAAACACAATAGTTCAATGGACCTTCATATTCCATAATTATATTCCCGTTATTCATTTGGTTTCATGATTGATACTTTCAAGGGTAAGTGTTTGTTCTTTTAAAGGACACAAATTGTGTCCTTTTAGTTTTTAACACTATGTCTTACCGGTAAGACATAATTATAACATGAAAATAGTTTTTTTCCTCTCTCCACGTCAGCTGAAGTGACTGAGGAAATAGAAAAAAAATTCATATTATAACTATGTTTAAATGTTTTACAGTAAGATATAGGGTCAAAAACTAAAAGGATACAACCTTGTGTCCTTTAAAAGGACAAACTCTTTTTCCTACTTTTAAATGTGTTTATTTGGTTTAATTGAGCCCATATTTTGAAATAGATGAACTAATCATTTGTGTGATTAAGTTTAGAAGTCTTTCTTTTTAAAAATAATAGGAGTAAGAATAAATAACATAACTGATTAGAATAAAGCAGAAAAAAATATACAGGATAAAAACTAAAAAAAGTTAAAACACAAAAATAATCACACTATACATGTTCCTTATTTTTTGTCTGCATTTAGATGGTTTGTTATTACTTTATATTGAGTATTTGACTTTCTATTTATGTTTGTGCCAAATTATAATTTTTACCTTAATTAATTATAATTAAATAAAACAAAATTATAATCTTGGCACCTGCTGGCTTGGATATGGTTACGCCACTAGAGTCTGGCATGCATATCACCATCTAGTTTTGAATTTTCAAAATGTCATATCTCAATATAATGTATGTAATTAATATCTGTTGATATAGTGTATGTAATGAATATGTACGTGAATATAGTATATGTAATGAACTTTGAATTTTCAAAATGTCATACCTTAATATAGTGTATGACTGTATGTAATGGATATGTGTGTGTGAATATAGTATTTGCAATGAATTTTGAATTTTCAAAATGTCATACTTTTTTTTTGGTAAACCAAAATGTCATACTTTTTTTTTTTTTTTAGTAGAGCAATGGGGCCAAAGCCCAAAGAAAATTATAAGAAACAAGAGTCAGCACCCAAGATGACAAGCATCCTATCTGGGTCTGTTTTGAGGGCCGCAAAAGACTCCTGACAGGAGACCGCCCAGTTTGCTAAATAATCTGCACTCATGTTACCAATCCTCCCCACATGAGTCAACCTGATATTCCAGTTCCTATTCATAAGCTCCTAATGCTGCTAATTAACTGGTGATGGCAGGAGTTGTCATTCTCCTCAGAGATGGCTCGAATAGCATGCAAACAATCACTCTCAACAATGAGATGAAGGGCTTTAGCCTCCCAGGCCACTTGCATTCATTTGAAGATTGCCCAAAGCTCCGTAACCAGAGGAGTGCAAAAACCAATTTGATACATGAAGCCTGTAATCCACCTACCTTGATCATCTCGAATAAGGCCTCCACACGTAGCAGTGCCTAATCTCTCCTTTACCGCAGCATCAACATTAAGCTTCCACCAGCTTTTTGGGGGGGGGGGGGGGCTTTCCAAGAATCACTAAGATTAGCCCCTGTGTTGCTTTGCAGGTGGACCCGAAATGGAAGGCTAATCCTGATATCTTTCATGTAAGCTGATATTATTAGAGCTGGATTGTTTGGTCTGGTGAAGGACAGATCATGAATCTCCCAATTTCTCCATCTCCACAAGAACCAGATTGTAATAATGAAGATATCCTTCCAGGCTAGAATTTGAAAATTAGGCCACCCTTTATGGATATTAATTTGAAACCAGATATCGAAAGGGATAAGGAAGAAATCACCAGGAGGGTTCCCTAAGAACCAAGCACTCCACACCTGAGCAGCCATTGGGCAGTCTCTCAAAACATGGGTAATGTTCTCAACTTGCGACCCACAGGCATGACAAGAGGAGTTTCCGCCCCACATAGCAGTGATCTCCTTTGTTAGAAGACGACCATGGTAAACAAGCCAGGCAAAGGAACGGATTCCATGGGGGCCCTTCCAAAATGTCATACTTTAATATAGTGTATGTAATGAATATTTGAGTGTGTGCACACACGTATGAAAAGTGGGTGTATATGTATGCGCGTGAGTGTGCATATGCATGTGTACATGTGTATGTGCACACATGAAAGAAAAAATAACTATGTATATGAATTAATTAGTAGGGAAATATATTTTTAAGATAAATGAATGGAAAAAGAAACACAACAGCCTACATACTATTTAAATACTATTTAAACACAGACGGGGAAAACTAACTCCCTGCTCATCAAGTTTTAATAGTAGAATGCTAAGAAGCATCGACACGTTAATTTTTGTGAAAAATGCATGTTGGATATGTGTCGGACATCCAATACGTGATCAACGTTTTTCGACACGTGTGTTTTTTTATCCAAATTTTATTATATTTTATTTTTTTAACTAAACATGAAAAGTTAGTTTATAAATCAAATATTTTCTGTTATGGAATTTGACATGAAAAAGTAACAATGCATCATTTTTTTCTTCTATATATTTATGTTAAGGAATTTGAATATTTGATTAGTTATATGACTTATTATGAGCTGTTGTATATAAAATATGTACACTATATTATATATATTAAAAATATTAGTTGATATTAAAACGTGTCCTACGTGTCGAAATCTAATATTTTTTAGAAATAAAATATCGACGTGTCATGTTATATCATATCTCGTGTCCCGTGTCAATGTCGGTGTAACATAAGTCCCAAACCATGAAGCGGTGGTGTTTGGTTTTTCGCACACATTGCTCATGCCTTTATTACCCCTGTCAACAACTACAGGTTATGCATGTCTTTATGTCAACTCCCAACCATCCTCGAATTTGTAGTTTCTTATCTCATTTTATTTTATTATTATTATTTTTTATATAAATATTTATGTGGAGTTAGATACCAGTATCCCATTAAGGTTAGGGCAGACTCTCAACCTCTTTAAAGATTTATAGGAGGAATTATAAATTGCTTCCCAACATAGTCTTTATATCAGTCAACTGGATTCGAACTCACACCTTTATGGAATATAAGTCAAATTCCTAAGTAATTGTATAGACACTTGGCTTATTTCATTATTATTATTATTATCCATATTCATCCGCAATAGTCAATATATACATTGAATAACCTAAAAATAGTCTTTATATCAGTCAACTGGATTCAAACTCACACCTTAATGGAATGTAAGTCAAATTCCTAAATAATTGTACCCACACTTGGCTTATTTTATTATTATTATTATTATCCATATTCATCCGCAATAGTCAATATATACATTGAATAGCCTAAAAAAAAGAAACTCATATGACTTTATTACCCTTTATTATCATTTCATTTATGAATATTATGGTGTCCAATGGAATGCACCCAGTCGGTGAGCTCAAAGCACTTGCATATCCCAGTCTTGATTCTTAGCATATGAGGCTAATTAATCAGCGACATGGTTTGCTTCCATGTAGATATTTCTTATTCCCACGTTGTTCCAATTTCGGCGAATCACCTTCCTGATCTTGTACACTAGATTGGAGTGGCGATGTGATTTATAGCACCTATTTGCTGATCATTTCCTTTACCGTGAGAGAATCCATTTTTACGGAAAAATTCCAATACTAGGAGAGTACCAAACTCGGTATTTTCTTTTACCAAAAAGGAAAATATTTTTTCATCTTAATCTATAATTTTCTTTATAATTTATTTTAAGTCCTAAAAACTTTCCTCTTTTGATATAGATATAACTATAGCGAGAGTACCCAAGGTTTTCTCCATTTCCACCCATATATTTCTAAAGCCCCAGTCCCAAGCCAATTCAATTATTAGCAAGATGCCCCACAACTCAGCGGTTAAGAATGTACCATAACCAAGATACTTGGTGAATTCGACGCACCACCTCCTTGTATTGAATCTAGTCACTCCTCCACATGAGCTCTGGTGGCCATCTGTGTTGAGTTTGACCTAGAGGTGGCAAAATGGGACGACCCGCCAAAAACGGGGCGGGGCGGGTTGACCCGCCATTTGATGATGGTTGAAAATATCAACTCATCCCGTTTTAAGGTAGGTTGATGGGTCAACTCGCCTAAAAAATAGTAATAAATTATATTTTATTAATTTTATAATATTACTTATTTTTATTTCACACTTCTCTTAATTTTTTTCATCTCAAGTCTAAATATAAGTTAATAGTCAGTCAGATATTTTTTAGAAACTTATTTTTGCTTCCATATATATATAATTTTTATCATAAATTTAAATTTTTCTTCTTTATTTTTTTTAGGGGAGGACCAAAAAAAAAAAAAAATATATCACAAAAGCTTAGTGTCAGATAAAATACTACCTGATAGTAAATAAAAAAAAGCTGACTCGCGGGCCAACCCGCCCTGACCTGCCACCAACCTGTTTTGACCCACAACTAAGGGGGATGGGTCAAGACGGATTGGTACGTTGAAATGTATAACCCAACTCATCCCGTTTTGGTGGGTTGGCTACCTCTAGCTTGACCTAATTAGCCCAGGGAAAACTCCAACCTACAAGTTTCTCTACCCTTAACGTTTGCGGAAGACCCGTGCATTGAAGTAAGGTTACTGCTTCTCCTATCTCGTCCTTGTATCTTCTAATCCTTAGGATGACACAATAAGGGGACATGTTGGTTTCCTCGAACACATGCTTATTTCGTTCATTCCATAGGGTTCAACATGTGATACCCGAAGTGATAGACCAATCATCATTCGTCCCTTTGTTTCTAACCCAATGTTATAATTAACCCACTCCATAAGGTTTAGCGAGAATGTGGTGTTAAAATCCTTATCCCCATAAGTAGCTTCCAGCACTCGTGCCCCATATAGCAATCACGAAACACATGTAGGCTAGTTTCATTGGGGTTAAATTAGTAGTCAAGTTTAGCCTTGTATATATAACTTCCTTAAAAACTTAATAGAAAAATCAAATCATGAACTATTTATAAAAAGGATAAAAATAATAGCAAGAAGAAGCATAGGACTATAAGTTGTAAAGGGAAAATGGAATGCACCCAGTCAGTGGAGCTCGAAGCACTTGCATATCCCAGTCTTGATTCTTAGCATATGAGGCTAACCAATCAGCGACATAGTTTGCTTCCATGTAGATATGTCTTCTTCCCACGTTCCAATTCCGGTGAATCACCTTCTTGATCTTGTACACTAGATTGGAGAGGCAATGTGACTTATGGTACCTATTGCTGATCATTTCCTTTGCTGAGAGAGAATCCATTTTCATGGAAAAAATTTCAATACTATGAGAATACCGAACTCGGTACTTTCTTTTACCAAAAAGGGAAATATTTTTTCCATTTTAATCTATGCTTTTCTTTATAATTTATTTTAAGTCCTAAAAACTTTCCTCTTTTGGTATAGATATTACCTATAGTGGGAGTACCCAAGGTTTCCTCCATTTCCACCCATATATTTCTGAAGCCCCAGTTCTAAGCAATGACGGACCTGTGTTATTGCAAGTGACTGCAAGTGCAGTCATATATTTTTGAAAAGAAGAAGAAGCTGCAATCAGATATCACGACATATTATTCATAAAGCATGTTGTGTTGAGATTTATAGTCCCACATTGGTTGGATGAACAACTAATGTGGAGTTTATAAGGCCTTCGGCACTCCCACCCTTTGAACTAGCTTTTGGGGTGGTGTATCCCAAGGTTCTTTACATGGTATCAGAGCCTCACCGTCCCCCACTTTAAAGTGGAATTAAAAACAAATAGCACAAAAGGTAAACCAAAAATTGGGCCTGTGCATAATCCACGCTTCAAGCCCAAAGGGCTCTTGTGTGAGGGGGCGTGTTGAGATATATAGTCCCACATTGGTTGGATGAACAACTAATGTGGAGTTTATAAGGCCTTGGGCACTCCCACCCTTTGAACTAGCTTTTGGGGTGGTGTATCCCAAGGTTCTTTACATGTTGCTTATACATGTGCATCCCATAAAGATACGTTCATCACATAACATACGTCCATCATTCCATCATATAAAGTTATGTTCATCAGAAAAAATGAATATGCATTTGGAAATAATATGTATTTCAATAGTCAAACCGACATAAGAAAGCATTGTTACAAGAGATATTCATATTTTCTTTTGATAAACACAGAGATATTCATACTTAACTTTGTCGACATGTAGATAAAATTATGCTACGGTCGAAATTTTTATTGTAAACACAGATTTATAGGACCATTCTACCCTTTTTTATTATAATAATTAAAAAAAATTAATTTTAGTTAAAAAAAGTTAAAAGGAAAATATTATGAAAGTGGGATTATAAAATAAATATTTCATCCTTCTTTGAGGAGTAAAAGAGGAACACTGTAACATAAATTGCCTTTATAACAATTCCTAATGTGTTAATGGTGACGAGTGCATATTTTCTTTTATTTTTTAATGCATTTAAAATTTTCTTTTAAAAACGGTTTGAGGACCTCTAGTAAGTGTGCAGACATAAATAAAACTTCCTGGGTCCGTTATTGGTTCCAAGCCAATTCAATTCCTAGCAAGAAGCCCCACAACTCAGCGGTTAAGGATAACCAAGATACTTGGTGAATCCGACGCACCACCTCCTCGTATTATCTCTAATCACTTCTTCACATGAGCTATGCTGGCCATTTGTGTTGAGCTTGACCCAATTACCCAAGGGAAAGTCCAACCTACAAGCTTATCTACCTTTAACGTTTGCTGGAGACCCGTGCGTTGAAGTAAGGTTACTGCTTCCCATATCTCATGCTTGTATCTTCTAATCCTTAGGATGACACAATAAGGGGACATGTTGGTTTCCTCAAACACCTTCTTATTTCGTTCATTCCATAGGGCTCAACATGTGATGCCGAAAGTGATAGCCCAATCATCATTCGTTCCTTTGTTTCTAAACCAATGTTATAATTAACCCACTCCATGAAATTTAGGGAGAATGTGGTGTTAAGATCCTTATCCCCCATAAGTAGCTTCGAGCACTTGTAGTTAGGGGTGAAAGTGGGCTGAGCTGGGCCAAGCTTTGCCCCGTAAAACCCAAGCCTATGCCCAAAAATTTCAATTTGCCCCGGCCCGATAGCATAGTATGAGTCTAACTGATAGCCTGTCTTGGCCCATTTATACAAAAAACAAATGGCCGACCCATTGACCTGTTAATTTTTAACTTCCAAGCAGATCATGAATCAACTCCACAAAACACTCAAATTCTATTGTTAAAACAAAAACCACAATTTTAACGTCCAAACAGAACCATGATGATTCGATGATTCGAAATACACCTCTTTCCTTCTCAGTCTTTCAATTAAACATTAACAATCACAGAATCTGATATTAAGATTTTTCTAATCAAGATCAATATGAACGAGGAACTCTATTTATCTGATAAATAAACACACAGAGATGAGAGATAACTTGAAGGTGGTGGACAGCGGTGGTGGCGTGAACGGTGGAGGACGACGGTGGTGGTGAACGACGGTGGTGTGTCTTACTCGGGACTCGGGAGCTTGCAGGTGAATTAAGGCTTAGCAATAACGTTGTCGTCTTACAAGATATAAGTAAAGAGTAAAAGGAATTTTTGGTATGTTATTAACTCTAGTAACTGAGATTCCAAAGCAGGACTATCCAGAACAATTAGGCAAGCCTTGGAGGCTCATGGGTCAAGCTTAATATATTAACCTCCGGCCCAATTATGTAATCAAACCATTACACCAGCCCAAGCCCAACTTGTCAAGTAGAAAGGTCGAGCCTGGCTAGGCCACTAATGGGTCGGGCTGTAGGCCCGTGTGGGTCGGCCCGACCCAGTTTCACCCCTACTTCTAGGCTATACTATTGTTAGGGGTGTTCAAAATTTCCAAAAGAACCAAACCGATCCATAACCAAACTGCTCCACATTTTAAAAATCGGTTATTTTTAAAAACTGGTTTCATATGAAACTGCATTTTATTCTATAAACTGGTTATTTACCAAACCATAAAATAATTGGTTATCCATGGTTATTCAAAACCAAACTATTTTACAATTAAAGAACAAATAAGTATTATCTTTTATCCTTAACATTAAAATATGAAAATTACATAAATATGAATCATTTTTAAATGTGACATTATTAGAAAAGTCTCAAATACTAACAGAATTTATCGAAGAAAATATTTCGTCGAAAATTTTGACAAAAATCATATTCGTAGAAAATAGAGACGAAATATTTTTTCTTCAAAACTAGAGACGGAGCAAGATTTTGTCATAATCACTGACATAAATTTTTGAGAGACAAAATATTTCAATCAAGATTCTTGATAGAATCTAAATTTCGTTGAAACTTTCGACAGAAACAATTCTGTCAAACTTTTCAACGAAAAATAATTCTGTAAAAAAATTTGACGAAACACATTTCCATAAAAAAAGTTGACAGAAAATAATTTCGTCAATTTTTTTTACGGGAAATATTTTCGTCCAAATTTTTGACGAAAAATATTTCCAGCAAAATTTCCAACAGAACACATTTAGAGCGAAAATTTTGACCAAAAATATTTACGTAAAAATTTTGACGAAAAATATTTCAGAAAAAATTTTGTCGAAAAATATTTCTATAAAAAATTCTGACGAATTTTTTTTTTTGTCAAAGTTCTTTATGGAATCTAAATTCCCTCCGATCATTTCCCTCAAATTTTTTGAAGAAAAATATTTTTATAAAACATTTTGACGAAAAACATTTTGGTCAAAATTTTTATCGAAATATTGTTCTTTAAATTGTTTTACGAAAAAATTTCATAGAAATATGTTTCATTGAAAAATTTGATGGAAATATTTTTTATCAAAAAATTTGACGGAAATATTTTTCGTCGAAAATTTTAATATGTTTTAAATATATAAAAATGTACCAAACACTCCCAATCATCTTGAGAATATTCTGTAAGAGAAGAAGATCTTGCACGTCCTAGATCCTGAAGAGTATGATATACAAGATTTATATGAACAGGGAGCAATTAATATGAGGAAAAAGATATGCCGAAGGAATATTTAGCCTCCATAAGTAATGATATGAACCTAGATGGTGATGTAAAAAATCAGAATTTCTATAAAAATCATTTCGTCCTGAGAGTTCCAAAACAATGAAGATTCTTGTAAGAAATAGTTTGTCAACTACCTATAACCGAGAGAAACAAACGACTACTTGTAAAAATAACACAATCCATTAAAATCAATTTTAAATTTTTTAAAAAACCGGTTTTGAACTTGATAACCGATTTATGGTTCATAACCGGTTTTGATTTAAAACCGGTTTTAAATTAAAACCGGTTTTGATTGATTTTAAATCAAAACCGGTTATGAATCATAAACCGATTTTGAAACCGGTTTCAAACCGGTTTGGATAATAAAAATCGGTTTAAAAAAAAATTGGTTCGGTTTGAAAACCAAATTATTTCAAACCGATTCGGTTTGGATTTTGTCAAAACCGGTTATGAACCGCTCCATGCACACCCCTAACTAGTGTTGATTATATTATTAATATATCCACCAATAACAATCACGAACCACATGTAGGCTAGTTTTATTGGGGTTAAATTAGTAGTCAAGTTCAGCCTTGTATATATAACTATGTTAAAAAATTAATTGAAAAATCAAATCATGACTATTTATAAAAAAATAAAAATTAACAAGAAGAAGCACAGGACTATAAATTGTAAATTATGCACCGCCATTACACACATTTTCCAGGTTCATCAAAAAACAAGTAATATTTTACTGACCTCACTTGAAAGTGAATGACTAAGCAAACAGCTCCCAAGAAACCATAACAAGGAAACCCCTAGGAAGTACTAACTAATCATATATGTTACGCACACCGGATAAATGATTAAAGAGTCAGAAGACCAAGTATCGGTGAGTATTCTGTACATTACATAAGGATTTTTACAAATTTAGCGAGAATTTTAATAAATTATAAATCAAAAGAGAATATATTTATTCTTTTTTTATAAAAGTACATAATCAGACTAAAATAACCTTTAAATTCGAAAAAAAAAATTTAACATTGATGATAAATCCCTTGAAGAAGAATGAGAAATGTTTTCTTTTATTGTTTTTTTTTTGGTATCCTTCTTTTATTGTTATTTTATTTTGTTAATATAGTAGCACCTTGACTAATTTTTATATTTTTCTAAAAGCCCTTTTACTAAATATTTAAGTCAAGCTTTAGGCTAATTATTTAATAAAGGATAATTTATAAATATAAAACTGAAAATTAGTTATAGAGTGTGACAGTAAATAATTTGGAGTGATAAGACACTCAACTTTTTATTATTCTCCCTTCAAGAATAATATATGCATCTTCATTTTTAATTTCTCCTATTTAAAATTTTAATATATATATATATATATATTAGATACATTTTTTCTTTTCATTTATATATTTTAAAATTGTAGCTGAATTAAGAAAAATACAACTAATATTTATTCATTCAATTGATAAAACAATATTTTATATTTTACCCTAACCCATACTTGGATACTCGTTAATGAGACTACAAGACATTGTTTGTGGTGTTATCAAATCTGGCTTGAATAGTAGACTAGTGCACTTCACCCATGAAGAACAAAATCCCCCAACCCTTTGCTAGGAAAGCAATGGTTTGTATTCACAAAAGGGTGGTGAAGAAGCTCTAACACTGTTGCTCTCTTCCTCCAATCCTTTTCAAGACACCTCCTGACAAATTTTTGGAACTGGGGTGATGCCTTCTCTGGCATCTCCAGTTTCTCACCAAAGCATATTGCACACATCAAAGTTGCCCAATATGGTCTCTGCCCTGGACCAATTAAGGGAAAATAACCCATAAAACATTCCAACATCACCACTCCCATTGACTACACATCTCTTGCAAACTCCTTTGCATTTTCACCACCCATCGCTCTGGATCAACTCTTTCAGGGCTCATGTACCAGTGTTTGAGTCAGTTTCCTCTAACCTTCCTTCCACTACGTGACTGACTCCAAAGTCTGCAATCTTCATCTCACCCTTGTCATTCACAAGTAAGTTTGAGGGTTTAATATCTCTATGCACAATGTGCATGCCATGCAAATAGTTCAGCCCTTCCAACACACGGTTAGCCAAGACAGAAATCACCTCCTCAGGGAGTCTATTGTGTTCTCTCAACACATCATGCAACGATCCTCCTTCCATGTATCCCATAACAAAGCTAATATGACCTGCATCACTTCTCAATGCACCATTATCAAAAATTGCATGACACTTTACTATATAAGGGGAATCCACTCGTTTAAGAATCTCAGCCTCGAGTGTAGCGGGTTGATGGATGCCAATGGCATTTTGATTGAAGCGTAGGACCTTCAATGCATAAAGGGAATGTTCTTCTTGTGATGAACTTTGTAGACTATACCACCATAGCCATGGCCAAGTACAACTACTTTCTCGAATGGTGGTAGTCTGACAAAGTTTGAGCATAGCCCCTCTAGGATCCTCGTACTGAGATGGAGCAAAATGAAGGTCTAGAGCTTGTAGGAATTGAGCCCAAGTGTTTAGCTGACCATTCGCATGCATCCACTGGTACCATCCGAGGGCTTCTCCCTCCATATAAAATGAAACAATTCGTAATCGTTGTTCTTCGGGCGTCTGGTGAAACTCAAAGAACTAGGAAATCTTGAAGGACCACCCTAAGAGGTCAGATCCATCAAAGCGGGGCACATCTAATTTCATTGTGGTATGCATCCCAGTCGTAGCATTGTTTGTGTCTGTGTTATGGTGATGAGAGGTGTTGATGAGAGCTAAGGGTCTGGTTTCTAACGCCACCGTCCTTTGCGTCATGTTTTGCAACTCAGTCTACTTTGAGAGATGAGCCTCAAGCAAACGATTAAGGGTAATCTCCAAGTTGTCATTTGGGGTAGCCGCTCCAGCCATGGCAGATGTGTGTGCTCTCAATGAAAGCACCAAATGATAAAACCTCACTTCGAGGGTGAGGGAACCTCCTTAACAACAACGAAATTAATAAAGAAAATACTGAGATTGCTTATTTTCATAAGGGAAAACCCAAGGTGTTTAAATACATTAGTCGGTGATCACCACACCCCTTACAAGCATAACAGAATGCAAGAAATTAACAAACAAGCAGCGGCCACACTACAATGGTATTTCCGCTAACTAATTATCACAGCAATGCAATCCTTCTAGATGTTTCAACATCCTCACTCTAGATCATGTGGTAGTCACGCATCCATTTCGGTTTGCTCTTCTGACGTTTGGCCCACCTGGCTTTTGGTGTAACTTGCTGATCCAGTTCAGCTTCCAAGTCTACCTCTTCTACGTCTTCTTCTGAATGGGCCACGTCCTCAGTGTTTCGGTCCAATGTGTCCTCAAGTTGTGGCTCATAACATCATCACATGGTGAACCCTATGGAATGAACGAAATAAGCAGGTGTTTGAGGAAGCCAACATGTCCCCTTATGGTGTCATCCTAAGGATTAGAAGATACAAGGACGAGATGGGGGAAACAGTAACCTTACTTCAATGCATGGGTCTCCAGCAAACGTTAAGGGTAGAGAAGCTTGTAGGTTGGATTTCTCCCTTGGGTAATTGGGTCAAGCTCAACACAGATGGCCAGCAGAGCTCATGTGGAGGAGTAATTATAGAGACAATACAAGGAGGTGGTGCGTCGGATTCACCAAGTATCTTGGTTATGGTACATTCTTAATTGTTGAGTTGTGGGACATCTTGCCAGGAATTGAATTGGCTTTGAAACTGAGGCCTTAGAAATATATGGGTGGAGAAAACATTGGGTACTCCCGCTATAGGTATATCTATACCAAAAGAGGAAAGTTTTTAGGACTTAAAATGAATTATATAGAAAATTATGGATTAAGATTGAAAAAGTATTTTCCTTTTTGGTAAAAGAAAATACCGAGTTTGGTACTCTCCTAGTATTGGAAATTTTTCCGTGAAAATGGATTCTCTCACAATAAAGGAAATGATCAGCAAATAGGTGCCATAAATCACATCGCCACTCCAATCTAGTGTACAAGATCAGGAAGGTGATTCGCCGCAATTGGAATAACGTGGGAATAAGAAATATCTACATGGAAGCAAACCGTGTCGCTGATTAGTTAGCCTCATATGCTAAGAATCAAGACTGGGATATGCAAGTGCTTTGAGCTCACCGACTGGGTGCATTCCATTGGACACCATAATATTCATAAATGAAATGATAATAAAGGGTAATAAAGTCATATGAGTTTCTTTTTTTTTTAGGTTATTCAATGTATATATTGACTATTGTGGATGAATATGGATAATAATAATAATAAAATAAGCCAATAAGGGTGGGTACAATTATTTAGGAATTTGACTTATATTTCATGAATGTACGAGTTCGAATCTCGATGACTGATATGAAGACGTTGTTTGTAGGCAATTTATAATTCTTCCTATAAATCTTTTAAGAGGTTAAGGGGTCTGCCCTAACTCTAATGGGATATTGGTATCTAACTCCACGTAAACTTTTATATAAAAATTAATAATAATAAAATAAAATGAGATAAGAAACTACAAATGCGGGGATGGTTGGGACTTGGGAGTTGACATAAGGACATGCAAAACCTGTAGTCGTTGACAAATGTAATAAAGGCATGAGCAATGCGTGCGAAAAACCAAACACCAACGATTCATGGGTTGGGACTTATGTTGCACTGATATTGACATGAGACACGGGACGTGATATAACACAACACGTCGACATTTTAATTCTAAAAAATATTAGATTTCGACACGTTTTGATATCAAATAATATTTTTAATATATATAATATAGTGTACATTAAATATATATAGCAGCTCATAATAAATCATATAACTAACTAAATATTCGAATTCCATAACATAAATATAAAGAAAAAATGAATTTTTATGCATTGTTAATTTTTCATGTCAAATTCTATAATAGAAAATATTTTATTTATAAATTAATTTTTCTTGTTTAATTAAAAAGATAAAATAAAATAAAATTTGGATAAAAAAACACATATGTCAAAAAATGTTGTTCGCGTGTCGAAATGTGTTGATGTCGACACATATCCAACATGCATTTTTCACAAAAATTAACGTGTCAATGCTTCTTAGCATTCTACTATTTAAACTTTATGCTCAGAGAGTTAGTTTCCCTCGTCTCTGTTTAAGCAGTATGTAGGATGTTGTGTTTCTTTTTTTCATTCATTTATCTTAAAATAAATATTTCCTACTAATTAATTCATATACATAGTTATTCTTTGTTGCATGTGTGCACATACATGTATATGCACAATCACGCACGTACATATACACCCACTATGCAATACGTATGTGCACACACACAATATTCATTACATACACTATATTAAAGTATGGCATTTTGAAAATTCAAAATTCATTGCAAATACTATATTCACGCACACACATATACATTACATACACTATATTAAGGTATGACATTTTGAAAATTCAAAATTCATTACATATATTCACACACATATTCATTACACAAACTATATTAACAGATATTAATTACATACATAATATTAAGATATGACATTTTGAAAATTCAAAACTAGATGGTGATATGCACGCCATACTCACATGTATATTATACGAAATATATCATATATGTCAGCTGGTTCATGCGTTGCACAATCGAAACGCTCACGGGATATGTCTAAAAGATAAAGATGCGGAACAATGACTATTTTTCCACACCTGGTGGCATAGTCTATAAAGTTCATCACAAGAAGAACAATTCCCTTTATGCATTGAAGGTCCTATGCTTCAATCAAAATGCCATTGGCATCCGTCAACCCGCTACACTCGAGGCTGAGATTCTCAAACGAGTGGATTCCCCTTATATAGTAAAGTGTCATACAGTTTTTGATAATGGTGCATTGAGCAGTGATGCAGGTCATATTAGCTTTGTTATGGAATACATGGAAGGAGGATCGTTGCATGATGTGTTGAGAGAACATCATAGACTCCCCGAGGAGGTGATTTCTGTCTTGGCTAACTGTGTGTTGGAAGAGCTGAACTATTTGCATGGCATGCACATTGTGGATAGAGATATTAAACCCTCAAACTTGCTTGTGAATGACAAGGGTGAGATGAAGATTGCAGACTTTGGAGTCAGTCACATAGTGGAAGGAAGGTTAGAGGAAATTGACTCAAGCACAACCAAACTCAATTCGAAACTTTGGCCAACCGAATCGTTGGTCTCCCGCCACCGTTCCTGTTGAGCTATTTCATTTCCGGGTTGAGAGCTGAAATCCGGAGGGAGGTTCAGGCTTTGGTTCTTGCTTCTCTAACTCAAGCTATCAGACTCGCACGCCTGCAAGAAGAAAAGGTGAATGACGTCGTTAAGATCATGCCCAAGAACCCGCAGTACAACACGCCCAATTTCAAACAACAGACCCACGCAACTAACACAGACAACGCGGTTGGAGCGTGGGAGGGTACTATTTTTAAACCAAACAACCACACGAAGGGGCGACCATTGATCAAACGCTTGTCACAGGAGGAGATGACTGAAAGGCGAGAAAGAGGCCTGTGTTACAACTGTGACGATAAATATCATCAGTGTCACCAATGCAAGCGCCTATTCATGCTTTTGATTGCGGTCCAGATTTTGAAACCGATTTCCAGCGATCTGAACTATAACTGGACCTAGACTCCATTACCGTGGAACCAGAAAGCACAGAGAGCCAAAAAGATGATACGGGCCAGATTAGCTACCATGCCTTGGTAGGCCACAGCGTGCGACAAACCCTTCGAGTGAAGGGACACATCGACAAAACTGAGCTCCCAGTTCTGATAGAAGGAGGAAGCACACATAATTTTTTCCAAGATAGGATGGCTCGGTTTTTGGGGCTACAGACTCAACAGACCAAGGTATTCAAGGTCATTGTCGGAAACAGGGATGAGCTTGACTGCTCTGCGATGTGTAAAGTAGTACCCTTGCTGTTTGGACCTCACCGATTTGAAGTGGACCTTTTGTCTTCCCCATCAGTGGAGCGGACTTAGTGCTGGAGGTCTAGTGGTTGAAAATACTGGGGCCCATTTTAACTGATTATTTTCAAACAACAGTTGCTACAACAATTGGAGGCTGACCCTCAGTCCCATCCTCACATAAGGGTAGTGCATGGGGTACTTCTGTATAAGGACAAAATCTTCATCCCATCCAAATCCCCACTTAAACAATTATTGTTATTGGAATTTCATGCTTCGCCTTTAACTGGACATATGGGGATTAGCAAGACTATTGGGCGTCTGAGAGAAAACTTACACTGGCAGGGAATGAAAGCAGATGTAGCAGATTTTGTTAAACAATGTCTTGTGTGCCAACAAGTGAAATCTTCTACGCAAGCACCCATTGTGTTGTTACAGCCAATCGAAATTCCCACGCGGGTATGGGAGGACGTCTCCTTAGACTTTACTGTTAGGCTCCCTTCCTTCCAAAACCAAACGGTGATCTTAGTGGTGGTGGACCGTTTTTCTAAGGCAGCTCACTTTGGGATGCTCACTACTCACTTTACAGCTGCCAAAGTGGCATATGTGTTTGCTCATCTAATTTGCAAACTGCACGGAATGCCCAAGAGCATGATTTTAGATCGATATCCCATATTCTGGAGTCATTTTTGGCAAGAGCTCTTTAAACTTAGTGGCACCAAGCTGCGTTTATCAATCGCTTATCACCCACAAAGCGATGGCCAAATGGAGGTGGTCAACCGCACGATGCAGCAGTATCTTCGAGCTTTTGTTCATGAACACCCACACATCTGGGGTAAATTCCTCCACTGGGCTGAATGGTGCTATAACAACACCATCCATTCCGCTACAGGCATGTCACCCTTTCAGGTTGTCTATGGAAGGGATCCTCCAACCATTCCAGCCTACGTCTTGGGTAGTAGTTCCATAGATGCTGTTGAAAGTGAGTTGGGGACCCGAGAGACTATTCTGGCCAGACTTAAACACTGACTGCTGAAAGCCCAAGAGAGCATGAAGAAGTCAGCGGATCAACATCGGCGTCATTAGGAATTCAAAGAACGGGATTGGGTCATGGTGCGACTCAGACCTTATCGTCAAACCTCGGTAACAGAGGTCCATTCTCAGAAGCTTGCTAACCGCTTCTGTGGTCCATATCATATTATACGTTGCATCAATCCGGTGGCCTTCGAGCTGGAATTACCAGCAGGGTCTAAGATTCACCCTATTTTCCACGCTTCCTTGCTTAAACCTTTCTACCCAGCTGATGCAAGTGTTCCTGACCAGCCCCTGCCCCTACCCGAAGATGCTATTAACAATCAACTAATTGTGCGGCCCTTGACGGTGTTGGATGTGAAGCCAGGGTCCGAGCCAGAGACGACCAAGGTGCTCATACAATGGCAAGGCTTGTACCCCGAAGATGCATCTTGGGAATTGCTGACTGATCTGCAAGTTGCTTACCCTTCCTTCCACCTTGAGGACAATGTTGGTCTTGATGGGTAGGGGATGTTATGAGCCCACAACTTGAGGACACATTGGGCCGAAACACTGAGGACGTGACCTATTCAGAAGAAGACGTAGAAGAGGTAGACTTAGAAGCTGAACTGGATCAGCAAGTTACACCAAAATCCAGGTGGGCCAAACGTCAGAAGAGCAAACCGAAATGGAAGCGTGACTACCACATGATCTAGAGTGAGGATGCTGAAACGTCTAGAAGAGGATTGCATTGCTGTTATAGTTAGTTAGCGGAAATACCGCTGTAGTGTGGCCGCTGTTTGTTTGTTAATTTCTTGCATTCTGTTATGCTTTTAAGAGGCGTGGTGATCACTGATTGATGTATTTAAACACATTGGGTTTTCCCTTATGAAAATAAGCAATCTCAGTATTTTCTTTATTAATTTCGTTATTGTTGAGGAGGTTCCCTCACCCTCGAAGTGAGGTTTTATCAGATGCCGAAAGTGATAGCCCAATCATCATTCGTCCTTTTGTTTCTAAATTCTAACCCAATGTTATAATTAACCCACTCTAAGGTTTAGCGAGCAATCACGAACCACATGTAGGCTAATTTCGGGTTAAATTAGTAGTCAAGTTCAGCCTTGTATATATAACTACATTAAAAATTTAATAGAAAAATCAAATCGTGAACTATTTATAACAAAAGAAAAAATAATAGCAAGAAGAAGCATAGGACTATAAATTGTAAATTATGCACCGCCATTACACACATTTTCCAGTTTCTTCAAGAAACAAGTAACATTTCACCGGCCTCACTTGAAAGTGAATGACTAAGCAAACAACTTCCAGGAAACCATAGCAATGAAACCGCTGGGAAGTACTAACTAATACATGTGTCACCAATTTTTCACAAGAAAATAAATAACAAATTTTTTGAAGCAGTGATGCATCATATATGCTACGCATACCAGATAAATGATTAAAGAGTCACAAGACCAAGTATCGGTGAGTATTCTGTACATTACATATGGATTTTTACAAATTTAGCGAGAATTTAATAAATTATAAATCAAAAGAGAATATATTTATTCTTTTTTTATATAAATACATAATCAGATTAAAATAACCTTTAAATTCAAAAAAAAAAGAAATTAACATTGATATTAAGTTCCATGAAGAAGAATGACAAATGTTTTCTTTGATTGTTATTTTATTTTGTTAATATAGTAGCACTTTTACTATTTTTTTATATTTTTCTAAAATCCCTTTTACTAAATATTTAAGTCAAGCTTAAGGCTAATTATTTAATAAAGGATATTTTAGAAATATAAAATTAAAAATTAGTTATAGAGTGTGACTGTAAATAATTAGGAGTGATAAGACACTCAACTTTTTATTATTCTCCCTTCAAGAATAATATATGTCATCTTCATTTTTAATTTCTCTTTTTTAAAATTTTAATATATATATATTGGGTTTTATAATTCTTATGTTAAATAAGAGTTGAAATCTTATGTTGTAGAGATAAAAAGCATGTGGGACCCATGTGTTAGAAAAAATTATATGTAGGACCCATGTCAGCACAGAAATCGAAGGGTGTGTAGGAAAATTTGAATTCTCATGTTGAATGAGAATTATAAAACCCATATATATTAAGGGTTAATCTTTTCTCATTTTACATGAGAAAAAATTCTCATGTTACACGCACAATCAAAAGGTGGGTCCCATTTTTATTCTTTTGTCTTTTTACTTTTTTGTGGACCCCACCTATGCATTGAGTGTGTGACATAAGAAAATTTTCTCATGTAAAATGAGAAAATTAATCCCCATATATTAAATACATTTTTTCTTTTCATTTATATATTTTAAATTTGTAGTTGAATTAAGAAAAAGTACAACTAATATTTATTAATTCAATTGAAAAAGAAATATTTTACCCTAACCTATACTTTGATACTCGTTAATGAGACTACAAGACATTGTTTGCGGTGTTATCAAATCTGGCTCGAATAGGTTGAGTCGACACGAAATTCGGTGAATCAATGATTTTTCGATATGAGTCAAGCAGTAGACTGGTCATGTAACGACATAGTGAAAATCGGTTTGAACTAGTTGGATTTAATCAAAATTAGTGACCTAGTCGGGTCGCGGAGAAATCGAAGGGTCCTGCATTTCTTTAAAAAATAAATAAAAAATATCCTTTTGTTCATAAAATTTTGAAATCAGAACTCTTCCTAAACAAAATCCTTACTCTCAATCATCGATTCCACCACTTGCTCCCACACTTTCTTTCTTCAATCTTCCACAAAGCCATTAGCTATGAGCTCGAGCCTCTCCATCTAGCTACCTTCAAGATTGGTTCCAACCACGATAGTGTCTCATCCTTGTTCCAAAGCTGTCATTTTTTTTCGCACTGTTTACAAGCACGACTTCAATATTAGGACCAACATGTTCATGGTTTTCATTTTTTAAATTTTATTTTCTTTATTTTTATATAAAAAGCTCCAAATTTTATTTTAAAAATGAACTCCTTAATAAAAAAATATTTTGGTGTGCCTGTCTTGAATTGTAGAAAATTCATGTGGGGGTTTTCAATGAAATAATTTTGGGATTAGTGTTTTGTCCTTTTAAAGTGGGAGAAAATCCAAAACTAGTGTGTTTTATAGTGAGAAAATTAGTTACACAATTGAAATCATGGTGCGAGAAAAATAAGTGATTTTTTAATTTAAATATTAAATAACAAATAGTGGTTTTAATAAAAATAATTGTCATTTAAGATGACAAATATTTTTTCCAATAATTTTAAAATATATTTTTTAAAAACTCCAAATTCTTAAGTGTGGATTTGTCTAAGATGATCATACTATAAATTATCTATATCAACATTTTGTGTATCTTGAATATGGTTTACAACTTTGCAAGTTTTAAACAATTTGTAGAATTTGACACGTAAGATTTACAATAAATTCAATAACTTTCTTACGGAAACTGATGTGAAATAACTTTGTTATGGATTCCGTATTGAACTTTTAAGTATAAATTATAGTTCTAGTTCAATTGACTTGAGTTGACTAATAACTCATCGGTTGAATCAATAAGTCAATAATTAATGGGAAATATAAATAAGAGAAATTTTCTTCTCTTCCAATGAATTAATATTATGTACTATGCCATAGTACATAATTATAACTTTAAAAATTATTTTCTTCTCTTTCTTCATGGGCTATCAGTCAGTGTTTTAACACTTGGATCGGTAATCAAACCGATCGAGATATTGGGTTACTGATTCAATCGAGTTTAACCATATTTACTGTTCACATATTAAAAATATAAAAATATTATTTATTAGTTATATTAATAAAAAATTAACATAAGAAAACTATCAATGAGCTTAAAAAAATAAATTAAATTTCAATGATAGCAAATATTATATAATTCTAAGCTTTTAGCTCTAGACCATATCCTAATATTGGATTAAAACTGCAATATAAGTTAAATGTACCTTTTGTGTTTGACATGATACGAATAAATTAAATCATGATAACAAATAGTATGCATGAAATATACACTAAGAAAAAGTGTCACCGTTATCATGATAATAAATGGTATGCATGAAATATACACTAAGAAAAAGTGTCCACCGTTGAGATGAGATCATGAGACCACCAATGTTTATCATCACTTAACTTCATGAAATCATTATAAGATGCAACTAAATTACATAAACGAACAGCACTAATCTAAAATACCTTATTATTTTCACCTTACTTTTAATCATATTCATCATAAAATATGAATATGATTTAATTCAAGAATTCTTATCAACAAAAAAAAATTACCAAAAAAAGAAGAAGAAGGAATGGTCTAACCCGGGTCACCGGATTTCGGCCGAGTCAACCGGTCCAATCCGGGTTCACTGCGGAAGTGGTCCAACTACCCGCTCGGACCGGGAAACCCACCGAGTCACGGGTCAACCCGACCAGTCCGAATCGGGTTTAAAAATACTGCTATAATCTGATGTGGAAGAACAAGAAAAATTATCTTTAATATTATAATTATATAATATCCGTGAATATAATATTAATTAGTTGTAGGAAAAATCTCTTCTCCGTTGGGCCCATAATCAATACATAGGCCAGGTAAATTACTAAACAAAATGAAAATGAAAAAGTGCTTAAGAGCGCCAATAACAAGCACTTAGACCCAAAGCACTGAGTTCCGACTTTCGAATAATATTTTGGCTCTTAATACAAAGTTACAAACAGCGACTGAGTGGTGCCTAAAAGCTGAAGAAAAAGCGATTTTGGGGGAACGATGAATAGTTCATCCCCGGCTCATTCATCGATATCGACTACGGCGGTTGTAGGTGGTGGTGGTGGAGGAGGAGGCGGCAGCAGCAACGCCGCCGTTTCCGTTGACGATTTCAACTTCCCGTGTAATCCCATCTCAACGCAAGAGCGAAAGGACGAGGCCATGCGAGGTGGGGTTTATTCAATTTACTTTATTTCTTGTTAATTTGTTATGATTTTCCAGTTCTATAACGCAAGAGTATTTACCGCTTCCATTACTGTAACTTTTAAGTTTTCTTCCAATTATTGTTGACAGCTATTGATTTTATCGTTCAATATATATTAATTGTTTCTTGATGTTCTCTTTGGGGTTTCTCAGGTTAGAACTTTTATGTACCCTTGAATTGTATTCTGGTTAGGATTCATATCAGTGAAGCCTTTTTTTGTCTTGTCTTGTATGTTGAATTCATGATATCATGGTTGCCAAAATATTGAAGGGCCAAGATGAATCTTTGGTTTCAGTAGAGCGCTGCATCATTCTATGTTGTTCTGGAGCCAAAATATGATGCATTCTTTTGTCCACGAGGCATGCATTTAGAAATTCTGTTTTCCTATTTTTGCAGTTTTAAAATCAGATCTCATGGCTGCACTTGACAAGGAGGTTAAATCCTTGGATGAAGATAACTGGAAGTTTGAAGGACCTCGTTCTCGGATCCACGTTGTATCACGTCGAGGTGGTTAGTATATCAATCACTTAATTACCTTGTTACTTGTTAGAATATCTTAGATATATCTTTAGAGTTTCTTACAATATTTTAGAACCTGATTGCTATACTTTTTGGTTTCAATTGATTAAAACTTGAGACGCTAAATCTTAGTTGATTCTTGCATTTAGTTAATCAAACATACTTCAGTTGATGCTCATAAGTCATAACCATAATTTCATGGTGTTAATTAAAACTAACATAATTAAATCCTTCTGATTGAAAAAATAGACACATATATCAGAGCACTGGTCTGCTTTTTTCATGATATGTATGCAGTTATGGATTTGGCATGATCACGAAAATGAATATATATTCTATGAATCCTAAATCAAATTTATAATCATCAACTCTGGGAATTTTCATAACCCTCCTGCTTTATCATATTTTTCTATTTTGTTATTTAATCCCCCTCTTCATTTTGATTAACGTATGAACAAACAGAACTCAACTGAGTGCCTTTGGCTTTACCAGTATATTTATTATATTATCTAATGATGAATTCTCGAAAACAATCACCTCCTTGGTACATGGCTAAAATCTGGTTTGGTCAAGCCACGGGGTCTCTAGGCATTGCTTTTCCCGTCAAAGATAGTAGCAATAGATTAACTATGATTGTCTACCTGTGCCGTGATGTTTAGTTAGAACTTATCTGTTCTTATCAAAATTCCATGCGATAAAGACTTTTCAAGTTTGGTTTGCACGTTTATGATAACATTTTCACCCTTCCTTGTCCCTTTTTCCTATTTTTTGATTTGTCATAAGTGGAAAGATATTAAGTTGAGTGTAACTCTTTTTATAGTCCTCAATTCATGGTGTGGTGTGTTTTGTTGAGCATCAATTTCCTTTTCCTGTCTTAGATGATCATATCCCTTCTTTACATTGTTGGAGGCCTGAGACCCCTCGGCTTTGTTTCTGCTGAATATTCTACTGCAGGTGGTCATCTCCATAGGTGCACAGAAATTTCAAAGAATTGGAATTTGGCTCCACCGAAATAGTTTGAACTCTCACCTCAAAGCACTTTGCCTCTGTTTATTATCAAGTGATTATGGTTGTGATCTGCTGATAAGAACTGTTATGCTGCATTTCTTTTCCCCTGATTGCAAACAAAGGTTTCTTCCGTGCAACATTTTTAATCACATTTTCCCTTGGTCTTTCTAGTCTGGGTAGAGAAGTTGGTATACTTTGATATATATGCAGTCAGTTTATTTTAAATACGGTTCTGTACAAAAAGTTATATGATTGAAAATAATCTAACAATATTTACCCAAAAAAAAAGAGGCAAACCTGGTGTACAAGACTTAAGAGGATAGGGATGAGAGTCGATTGTATGCATTTTTACCCTTGTATTTTTGCAAAAAGACTATTTTTTAGACTTGAATTAATGATCTTTTAGTCACAAAGAACAACCTTATCAAAGAAAAAAAAACAATTTAACGTTAGTTTAAGGAAAAATTGTTTCTCCTGCCATGAGAAATAAAATTATTTCGTATAACCCCAAAACCAAATGTTTTTTGGGGTTTAGGGAAAAAATGCATAACATTTTGAGAATTTTACTTCTTTTATAATATGAATTTTCCTAAAATTTCTTGTATTTTTTTTTTCAAACTTAACGTCGTTTTGGAATTACCTAACATTGCACCCTTAGTTTAATATCAGAAAAAATCGTTGAAATTATTCAGTATTATTATTATTATTATTTATAAATTTTGTCAAGGTGTGTTATTAGGACATATGTTAGTGAATAAAAATAAAATTTATTAGTCATCGTATTAATTACATTTTATATTTTTTTAAGATATTTGAATGTTTAGTTTCTTTTTATATTCACGTGAACTAAATCTTTTTTAACTATTGAATGACTCTATGCCTTTAATAATCTCATTTAATACACATTTAATACTCAAAATAAAAATCTTAAAAATATTAAAATTCAATGTTTATTCTTTTTATCAGTAAAAGATGTAATCTAAACAAAGAATTGATCTTTCTTTTAGTTGTTGAATTTTTCTTTGATTGATCAATGTGTGATATTTCGATCTTCATTCCTAATGGAATCGAAATGATCTCTGAATTGATCACATGTTCAATTGGATCTTTCAATGCAATTTTTTCTTCACTTTATTCTCCTGAATCAAACTTCCAAGATTACATTGCGAGTTTGATGATGAGAAATCGAGAAAATTTTAAGTGGGAAAATGAATTTGCTATGAACATGGAGCAGATATTCTATGGGACCACGTCTATTGTCATCCATTCAGCAACTAATCATTGGAAATTTGCATTAGGTGGGGCTCTTTGCTACCTGGTAGTTCCAGATTTTGCCTGTCATAGCATGCAGTAGATTCTCGAAATTATTGATGTTCTAATTTCTAACTTAAAGCCCAAAACGATTATCCTTCCTTCGTCCAAAATGGAACCTGAATTTTCTTTCACGATGGTCTGAAGTGGAAAAAGCCGAAGACTAAGTTAAAGGCTCAAAACAAAGTTTTTTTTTTTTGGAAAAAGGCTCAAAACAAAGTTTTGGAAAACTAGAAGAGGAGGAAAAATCAAAATCTAGTGCACACAAAAGCACCCAACCCTTTGCTAGAAAAGCAATGCTGTGTATTCACAAAAGGGTGGTGAAGAAGCTCTAACACTGTTGCTCTCTTCCTCCAATCTTTTTCAAGACACCTCCTGATAAAATTTTGGAACTGGGGTGATGCCTTCTCTGGCATCTCCAGTTTCTCACCAAAGCATATTGCACACATCAAAGTTGCCCAATCTGGTCTCTGCCCTGGACCAATTAAGGGAAAATAACCCATAAAACATTCCAACATCACCACTCCCATTGACCACACATCTCCTGCAAACTCATCTGCATTTTCACCACCCCATCTCTCTGGATCAACTCTTTCTGGGCTCATGTAGGCACATGTACCAGCGTTTGAGTCAGTTTCCTCCAACCTTCCTTCCACTACGTGACTGACTCCAAAGTCTGCAATCTTCACCTCACCCTTGTCATTCACAAGCAAGTTTGAGGGCTTAATATCTCTATGCACAATGTGCATGCCATGCAAATAGTTCAGCCCTTCCAACACACGGTTAGCCAAGACAGAAATCACCTCCTCGGGGAGTCTATGATGTTCTCTCAACACATCATGCAACGATCCTCCTTCCATGTATTCCATAACAAAGCTAATATGACCTGCATCACTGCTCAATGCACCATTATCAAAAACTGCATGACACTTTACTATATAAGGGGAATCCACTCGTTTAAGAATCTCAGCCTCGAGTGTAGCGGGTTGACGGATGCCAATGGCATTTTGATTGAAGCGTAGGACCTTCAATGCATAAAGGGAATTGTTCTTGTTGTGATGAACTTTATAGACTATGCCACCATTGCCATGGCCAAGTACAGCTACTTTCTCGAGGTCTGAAAGGTTCCTGATGCCTGGAGAAGAGTCTACATGGGAGGATGGGGATGGCGGCAACGATGGTGTTATGTGGGTTTGGTGGGGGAAATCAGATAATGGAATTGGAGGTTTTGGTAAGGAAAGCCTTAGAGCTTGTTTGTGTCTCCTCTCTCTGATAACCAGTGTCATTTACCTTGGTTACACTTGAAAACACTCTCAAGCCTTAATAAAATATATATATATGGGGTATAAAGAATGTGATAAAAGGGTAAGATTTCAATTAAAGAAAGACACGTGCTTGACTCTAACTGTTGGCATATTAGAGTACTGACAAGTGTTGTGTGATGAATCCGAAATGGATGGACAGGTGAGCTTTTGGTGGTGATATCAGAATTCAGAGCATATTCGGTGGCTGTGATAATTTTAGTTTTATTTGCAAGATTTAGATGTGCTTTTGCTGCCATTTGTTATTATATATATATTTTTAATATTTTTCTTAAATTCAGTTAGTTTCTAAATTTAGCTAAAACCTCAAATTTCATTTTTTTTTGTTTTTTTTTTTTTTTTCGGTAAACAAAATCTCATGGTTCTCATTAAACATGTGCGTCTACATCCCTGGGGTGTTTGTTTTGGTCAGGAAGCTATAATCTACTTTATAGGTTTGAGACATTATAAAGGAATGATGGTGCGATAGTGGAGATGCCTATAATCAAGTGTTAAGCATGCAAAGCAGTGACACAACCCGAAATAAAAGAGCTGAGAAGTAGAAATCCATGGATCAGATTTTTGGGATAACAATCCGAAATTGAAGCCAAAACCGTATAACATTTTCACTTTATATACAGAAAAATGAGCATGTTTTCTTTGCAGAAAGGTCACTTCGAGGTGATTCAAATAGTTGAGTGGAGACGGAAATTTTTTATTGAAACCATAGTTTTATGTTGAAGTTAAAATTGGATCTTCAAAGTAAATTCCCATCCTAGGTAAAAAGGAAAATGAAATTGATAGTTTAACATTATTTTTTATACATCGTTTGTGTATTGGGAAATAATATGTAAACAGCTAGTCAAAGTATTTAATTAATATTCCTGTTCATCTCATGATACACAATGTTCATTAGTTATTTGCTCACATTTACTGATGTAAAAATGATTGCAAACAGTTGTGTGTGTATATCATAATTGAAATGAAAAATAAAAACATTACAAAAAGTTTTGAAATTCTAAATGAATCAAGGCATGTGGTGCCTTTGTTTTGTTTATCTTCTTTTTTTTTTGGTTTGGATCTTTTGTGCTTATAATTACTTTTAATAAATAAATAAATTATTGTGGGCATCTGCCATCTGTATTCGAGTGGGAATGAAAAAGAATTCAAGTTTTATCAATAACATTTCTTAAGTGATTGAACCATACCATCAATTAGGCTCTATTCAAGTTTTTGAAAAATTCTTTGTATTTTTTTTTTTTTTTTGATTTCCCAATATATTCTCGACAGCCAAAGACTAGTTCTTTTAAGGAGAAAAATCACATTAAGTAAATAAACTTCTCCCTACAAAACTTTTTCCATAAATACGGCCAGAGGTTGAACCTATCAGCATGCTTAAGGAATTCAACTATCAGCATGCTTAAGGAATTTAATTATTTACCAACTGTACTGGCTCTATTCAAGTTTTATTCAAGTTTTTTAAAAATTCTTTGTATAATTTTACCCTAATACTCGTACCATTTATTATGTATGATTCCAATTACAATACCAAAAGTAAGAGCCAACAACAACCCACGTAATTGAGCTGGTACACATTAAATAACAAAATTTCCTAAGAATTTCTCATAGTTTTTTATGAACAGATCAGCATATATGTCAAAATTCAGAATTAATACCCCAACTTGCAATATAAATAAATTCTTATATATTTTAAGTATGCTACACTAATACAACAAAAACATAACAAATGGCACAGAAGACCAATACACGCCATTGGACTAAACTTGTGATATTATATACCAAAAAAATTTAGACACGATAGAAAGGAAATGGATCATAAGCCGATCTTATCTATCCATAGACAAATTAATGATAGGAGTTAAGAGAGAACATGCATTAAGATAGGATGAGGAAAGAATAACCATTAATTTGTTTATGATTGTTTCTCATCACCTGATCATGTTAAATAAGAGATCCGAAGATCCATTCCTTAATCTGAACCATTGGGAATACTCGTCAATTACATCCCAAAATAAGCATACATTTTGTTAGCATAAACGATGGAGAGAAGGTACAGCTGGAATTCCCATCCACATAGAATGAACTTGGTAACAATGAATCAACACATAATGTATCTGACATTGCTAATTTTCACTCCTCCCTCGATTCTTCCATTTTCACTTTTACATAACGGACCTTAAGAAAGGATAAATAATTTGATAAAGAAATAAACAGCCCGCAGCTTAACATCGTAACCACTGCCATCCATTGTTTTCTCTCCTTGTTCATGAAGTAAATCTTCCAAACAAGAGCTGATGTGGATTTTTCCATTTTTCCCCTCACAAAGGAAACATGAAGATTGGGAAAGAACTTCAATATAATTTACATACTCAATTTCGCAGATTACCTACAACATTGAAAGAACTGATCAGCTATAACAAACACTCCACAAGGATGCCATGACAAGGCCATAAGTTCATAACGTGTTTTCAACATGAAGTTGAAGGAAATATAAATGGAAATACACAGAAAAGAAAATTAGATCTAGGCGGCCTCGTATTCACAAACTAGACCCAAAAAACACCAAATGAAAAGCATCTACTCTTTCAGTGATCAAGTGGAAGTGTAATTATATTATAGACATCAATCGTGTATTGTTTGGGTAAGAGATTACCTTGGAAAATATGAAATATTAATACAAATTCATAGACAATCAAACTCTATCTGCATCAGAAGAAAGAAGACCCATCTGCTCAGTAAGTTGATCCATATGTTGAGTTCTGTCCCATCCATTTTCCATTGGCTGCACTTCATTCCCCTTGGACTCTTCAGCAACATTGGTCTCGATATCCTCTGCGACTGGAGTTTGCAAAAGATCGTCCCAAATATTGCCAAACAAATCATCAATGTCCGCGTTGGGTGAAATACCTTCAAAATCCATAGAAAATGACCCACTTACTCCCAGTGAAGTAGGATCCATATATCCCGCATCTGTCTCAGGAGCCATATAATTTTCTTCAGGAATATTAAGAATATTTCCTGTCTCTAACTTTGTTATTGAAGGAAGATCAGGCATGATGACATCTGCTTGAGATACAGGGATAGAAGGTGCCTCATGTGCTCCATCCTTTGCAACTTTATCAGAAACTGCAGCTTGCGGTACAGATAGAATTTCAGGTTTGCCTGCTGAGGAGAAGTGCCCTTGATTCCCCGTTGCAGCTGGAGGGAGCTCTTGAAGAGTTACTCCAGAAGTCCAGCTTGAAGAGCTACTACTGTCCATTGCACTGGATGATGATGAAGTATCACCAACCAAGTAATTATCGGGGTTTTTATTAAAAGATTCTACATGAGAAGTATCCCATTTCATGATCTGCCTTAGCATTGCTTTTGTTGCCTCATTCCCCTGAGGTTGATATTTTACAATTTGTCCATCAGGAGCGGCAGCACGCTCTGTTTCGGCAATACCTTCTTGCTTGAGCCGACGCTTTTTGTTGACTTCAGTTATGCGCCTATTGCTCTCATTTTGCTGTTGTACAAACTGAGCAAAGAAGCCAGGGCTCTGGACAGCTTTTGCAAGGAATGACATCATTTGCTGCTGTCGTTGCTCCATTCCCTGAAGGCGCTGAACCATTGCCTGCAGCTGGTTATCAGTGGTCTGTTGCTGCTGCCTCAACCTCACTAGCTCTTGCATGAGCACATTTTTATCTCTTTTAAGCATGTCAACCTCTTCCTCAAGACCAAACTTCCCAACTTCTACACATGCCCCTACTGATGAACTCTGTCCACGTGGTTGCTGAGCCTGTTGATGATTATGACCATGGGCAGGTTTTCGCCTAGTTATACTCCTAAGCAAGTGCTTTTGACCCCTCAAAAAGCCCTCATTTGCAAATTCCCAGCGATCTGGATCAACCTTCCTGAAGCCCTGCTTAAAATAATGAGTTGATGATGTTAGAAAGAAAAAAGAGGCAGAAAGGAGGTCAAAAGTACCCACAACTTTCGAGTTGTTATATAAAACAACGAAGTAGACATGCATAGCTAAACTAAAAATAGACAAGATAATGAAGAATGTGCAACAATATAGTGCAAGGATGCAAGGTGGTCTACCTATGACAAACAAGAAAAAATCTAACTCCAATCATGGCCATCTCGGTCTGCTCCATAAAGGATATGCACCAGCTTTACATCTAAAATGAGTACTGCTAATTTACTCAGGTAGACATGTCAACAAAAAAAAGCCCATGTCCACAAACTGAGCCTGGGGACAAAATCAGGCACATAACTCACTGTTTGATGTTAACTTATTTCAGGTACATTGGATTTCTGCAATATGAAGTAATGGAACTCTGATAGAAACGTGACAATGAGAACCGTAAGAGTGGCCACAGGAAATCAGCAGTGGCATAACTAATCTGTTAGAAGAAAGAGGTGGTGGAATCTGCTAGAATCTGATGAGTGGGATTCTATTAAGAGCTGTATCATGCAAATATATAAGAGAGAATGGCATCATAGAAGGGTATGAGGGAATTTAGACTTTGGACATGGGAATTGGGAGAGAATCAGAGCACTCTCCAACATGCTCTGGCTTTGTTTCTGTTTCTTCTTTTATTTTCTGTTCATTTACATTTCAGTATTACTGCAATTTTCCTTTCTGTTTTTGATACTGGTGTAACGAAAACATTGGGTTTGGTCTTGATTCAACTATATCAATATAATTTCAGTCTTTTCCCTTCTTTTCTGGGCTGAGTTTGTATCAAACTCACATATCAATAAGCTAAAGCTTTTCAAGTACTCAACCAGAAATTAAATATATGACAAAGGCAATTTCCACGATAAAAGAAAATGTTAAAATATTTATTCTAAACTAATCTTCAGAAAAGAAAGTAAACTAATAAATAGAACTTGCATTCCACTCACAGAAGAGTTCAGCAAATCAGAAGTAGATGTAAAATCCTGAATGAGTGCCAATAAAATATACTAGCATTGGTTCACGAGGAAGACGGAACAGAACTTATTGCAGCCGTAATGTCCCAGTGTTTTGATACTATTAGTCATGCTTAATTTAGCAAGAGGCTACGTAAACATTGCTATTGATTCCTCTAATTATAAGAAAAATACTAGCTTAAAATTTGAGAATTCAACAGCCTTATACTACATAAAACATGCAGTCCTCTGCCACTAAGGCAACTAATCAATTCCACAACATAGTTGAGAAGTTCATACCATTTACCTAAATACACTCAATAATCAGGCAGAGCTGCGTATGTGTTGTTTACAAACCCTAATGTACATAATACTTATTGTACTGATAGCAGCAGTACAATTAAAAGTTTCTGCATCATAGAATTTAATTAATATTTTGTGCAGAAAACATGAACACATTCCCTCATAACAGAGGGCTAATACAATTGTACAGAAAAAGGACACTGAACCCGTGTGAGATATCATAACAGCTTCATAGCAAGAATCTTTTCATAAACCCCTAACTCCTCTTTTTAGGAATTTGAAATCTATCTCACTTCAGTTAGGTTTATACAGTACGCCCAGTTGACATTTGATATACTACAACACATGAGTAAACTAGTAATCAAGTAACATATTAACCTGAGAACTGCTTTCTTTGTCAATTTTCCCACTTCTGCTCCATCTGGTTGCTGAGACAAAGCAGGAGGATAAGAAATCAAATTTAAATTTCAAAGGCTATCCATTCTTTTGACACACAGAAACAGAACAACAAAACCCACCCTGGTTCTTTTAGTTAAATTGAAGGCTGAAGCAACTTTCCTACTTCACTAGTTGAGGCCACCATTCACTTTAATTGAAAATGAACTAAGACGTTGGATGATAAAGAGGGATTGGGGCAAAGCAAAAACCCAAAATATAAAATAAAAACAAGAACCATCTCTCACACACTCCTCCCTCCGTACATTATAGCAAAACAAATACTTAAAATCAAATTTTGCCAGCAACCCAGTTGCAGACAGTGAGTCAAATGTACACTCACATCATAATTTGAACTAATTATGAATTGTACTTACCCACAACAGCGCAAAACATCAAAATCAAATCCCATAAACTATAAGACATTATTCTAAGACTGAGATTAAAGAGTTCAAAAGAATTATCATTGTACATCAACAACACCACCCATAACCGATAATCACTTCCATTCCAATGGTCAAAGCCGCAAAATAACAAAAAAGCGCGTGTCTTTTATGATCTAATCGACAATCAGTAACAACTTTAAGGAAGAAAATGCAAGGCAAAGAAGAAGAAGAAGAAGAAGGGGGAACGTGAACATACATATGTGTTCAACTGTCTAACGAAGCTGGAGAAGTTGTTGTGCTTGAAGTACTTAGGCAAAAGGTCCCTTGCGAATTCGGGTGGGTCCCAAACCACGAAGCTGTTGTTGGTTGTGCTCCATGACACGATAGCGTCCGTCGATGGGTCATCCACCATGTCATACGTTTTGCTCAAAAACGGTGGCGGCGCGTTTGCGTTCGGAATCGGGGCCGGCGCCGGCAACTGGGTGGAGCCGCCGTCTCCGCCGCCGCTCACTCCGTCCATGTCGGAAATTTGAATTTTAAGAAAAATAAAGGGAAAACTGGAATCGACGAAAGAGTATATTAGGAAAGGATGGTAATGCGAGGCATTGTTGCCAAAAAAACGCAAACCCTAGTTGGTGAGGATGAGACAAAGTTTAAAATATTATAAAAATGGATTTGGAATTGTACAGAGAGAGAGAGAGAGAGAGCACAGACACGACATGAGGGAATGGATTTATGGCCTATGGAGGATGGGCACCTTTCCTTTTTGGGCTGATGGAGTGAGTGAAGTTACCAATTTGCCATCCTCGCAGAAGAATGTTATTTTGATTGAATATTATGGCGACGATAAATTATTTTACCTATCATTTTTGTCTGCTTATCTTTACCTATCATCTTTCAATATCGTTAGATCAGAATATTAAGAAGAGAGAGAAAGATAAATGTTAGTTAAGATTCTGATCTAAAGATGTTGAAAGATAAATGTTAGTTAAGATTCTGATCTAAAGATGTTGAAAGATAATAGATAAAGGAAAGCAGAAAAAAATGATAAGTAGAATAATCTATCTCTAATCTCAATAAAACACATTATTTTATGATTGAATTTTGTATGTTTAGTCAATTCTTAATCCGAATATCCAATTAAGTTATAGTGTAAAAATGATTACGGAATTAATGATGTAACCTGCACACTATACACTTACACTTTAAATTTGTACAACTTTTATCATTATAACCAGTTTCTCCTTGTTAAAGGCACATATTCTACTACCTTCAATAGATTTGAGGTCATGTGCTCAGTGCTGTGAAGTGTACCAAACATTATTCTTATGAGATGGTATTTATTTATTTATTTTTAAAAAAGACAGCATGTAAAAGAGGAATCCCCTATGGAGGAAGACAACTTTTTATGAGTATATTATATAGATAAGGCCACAATATATAGATAAGATGGAGACAGGAAGAAGGCCTCAAACACATTACTGGAGAGGCTAACCTAGTATCTGGTCAAAGCTTAGTGGTGGCCTGGTGGGTAGGAAGATTATCACTGAAGCCACAAAAAATTGAGCTGCTATATGTGCTGTTTTGTACCTATACCTATTTCTCCCAGCTGCATTTTTCCTTTAGAGGATTGCATGATAGTTACCTGAATTAGAGAACTTTAAGTATCTGGCAGTTTTAAGACCACAGTTAAAAATTAAAAGCTTCTCATGATGCTAATGCTTCTTCAACATTGCTGGCCATACTTTTGATTAGATTTCCTATTTCATCCCTTAATAAAGCTGCAACTGCACCCGTATCATCCTATGAATTGAATGTAGCACCCACCTTAACTTTTTTTTTTTTTTTTTGGTACTCGCGCACCCACCTTAACTTTTAGCCAGACTGGAGGAGTGGGTCATCAAGGACCAAGTTATAATGCTCAGGCAGGCTGTTGCCTGAGTTATCAGAGAGTAGGGAATGAATTCTCTATTGGATTTTTAGGCAAATTTGTCATGTGAAATTTTCACGTGAAAAGATCAAATTTTCCTGACAGTGACAGAGATCTAAATTGGGGCTTCGGGTAATTGGTTAGCCATCTACAGATCATTTCCTACTTTTGTTGACATCCACCATAATCATATTAGATTTGAACACATTCTCTGAAACTAAACCAAGTTTCTCAACATCTAATAGGCGTTATTTATTTCCATATAATACCCAGTTTCTTTCAAACACTATTTCAACAATATTCTTACAGGAGTTACTAAAGTGCCTCGTAAGTATTTTAGTCAAGCTGAGTTATAAAATGTTTTATAATAAATTAAATATAGTAAAAATAAATTATTGACAACTCACATGAAGTAACGGTACCCTTGAAAAATAATATAGGTACCGGAATAATTCTCTATTCATACATCTCTGAAAACATTTCATTCAACAAAAATTCTTAGGCCAAAGAAAAAAATTGAAGATTATAACGGGCAAATGACAATGACATCAGCATCAGCAAATATCTCGTGCTCCCAAATCCAAACCACATCTGCCTTAGATCTCCTTTCCCCAAAATCCAACTGCACTTGTCATGGGGCCAAAGAAAAGAAGGTAAAGTACATTTAGCATAAATCAGAATAAAAAGAATCATAATCTGCACCTGATTTTTGCATCGTTCATGGCAAAAGATAGTACATAATTTTGATTCAGGAATGCTCATTTCTTTTGCTTTTTTTCACTATTAAAAAATGCATATTAGCACTGAGGGTTGAGAAAACTGTCATAGAAAATTAATTTAGCAGTAACATCTACCTTCAAGATAGTCTATATGTTTATAGAAAACACTTTTTCACCCGGGATCTAAGTTTGACCTATTTATGAGGATGCAAAGCCAATTTCCTGAAATATGTGCAAAAACTAAAAATAACCGGAACGATCAAGGGTGTAGTGAAAATGGAAGGATCGGAAAGAGAATGAGAGAAAATTGATAATGCATCTTAACATCATGTATGGTAGGGTACGTTGTCAGTTTTCACTTCCCCCTCTACTTACATTTTCATTCTTAATAAACACACATAGTATTCCCCTTCGAATAGATAAAATGCGAAAATAGCATTCCCCTTCAAAGAGATAAAATGGTAAAATATAATGCTACAGAGAAGAGAGTAAAAACTATCTGGCTGGATGGCCCATAAAATATAACTTCTCTTAACAAAATGAAGAAAGTGAAGTTTGTTATAGAATCTTACCAGAGAAATAATTCTGGCAGTCCACGTCACTCAGGATGAAGTTAACGCAAGCAGGAAAATGAGACCCAATTGGTCCAATGGCATCTTTAAGTAGTAAATGGAAATCTTCAGCTTTTTGTTCAGTATTGATCACCCTCCCTCCTGTTGTGTCATAGTGTCATCTCATCTAAAACCTTCACAATATTATTTTCAAGCAGACAAAAGCCAAATCAAATTGGTCCCTAACCTTTCAAATAGTAGCCAATTACACCAATGAACAGGTTTTCATAATGTAGAGCAACAGCGTTACACTTTTTTAACCTGTATATGGTACAGGTTAAAAAAAATAGATACCAATTGTATTGGTCACAAGGCCATGGCAATGAGAGCTAAAGATGAGATCTCCTAAAGTGAGAGATGAAGCTTGCCTTCCAATAGAAGAATAATATGCTTTTTACTTGAATATCCATATTTCGATGCTGAACACATCTTCAGGATTAACTTATTGACATCGAAGTACACCCTTCTCCTCAAGCACCAGGCTAAAAAACCAAATGCAGATAAAGCCCCGCATCATGCTTGTGCAAAGTGTCCCTTAATAGGTTGACAACTACTCGACCATAAATATAGCATCGCAACCAAAGTACTAATATCTATCGGGAATCATGTTCTAAAGTTGCTCAGCAAAAGTTGAAGCTTTGCTGCACAAAGAAAATGCAAACTTTGGTGCTTCTTCAAGGAAGATTGAATAGTCAAAATTGTTTCTTATAACAAGCATCAAATGTAAAATGCCTCTTCACGCTAAGTACTTTAGACACATCAAAAAGAAAAGTGGTGAAACCAAATGGGCTAGAGTCACTCCAATAGTGCAAGAGCAAGAGTTTAAGAAATCAAAATCATACAACATAGCAGTTATTTCAACCTGAACCTTAAATTTTTTTATAGAATACCGCTAGCTAATAATTATGCTCTTCCCTGACATTATACAATTTCACATGTCTAGTGTATGGGTAGCCTCGATGTTTATAAATATGAATAGAGAACTACCCCCATTTTTGCAGTGATTACAACTTCCATTCAGCCACTTCTGCATGCTGATTCAGCATTTTCCTAAAATGTGAATCCATCTTCCTGCCCTATAAACATAATGTCTGCTACATTGCAAAATGACAGTGAACATACAAATAAGAATCAAAAGGGAAATATGATATGCACAAAACTCCAAAAAAATAATTCAATAGTATAGTACTCTCCAAAAGTGATGCTAAACTTTGCAGGACATATAATGCTTTGAAATATCAATTATTAGCAATGTCATGGGCATCCCATTTAACTTACCAAGTTTGATTCTCTTTAACACTCAATATGTCTTGTTTGGATCACAGCACCGGAAATGAAATATTCAACCTTCTTATTCTGTGACACAAATGGCAAGCAAGGATGATGAAGATAATAAATTAATAATACTAATTTCTAGTAATACTTTCAGTACTATAATCATTATTACTATCAGTACTATAGCGAAAACATTTCATTTCGTCATTTCATAACAACCAGCATCTGCAGGTTATTTCCACTTAATGATACAATGTGAGTCTGCCTAGAATTGGAAAATGTGAAGATATTTGGCAATTCATCAATTAAACAAGCACAGCAACCAGTAGTGGATCCAAAAAAATTGCTTAGCGGGAGAAATTTCACACTAATGTACAAAATTAAAAATAAATAAATAAACGAATGCTTAATGTGTCAATACATGTAACAAAATATAGTTACACAATGAAGATGAAGGATGATGAGTACGAAACAAGTTATCATTTAAACTAGTACTAGTAGTATCTGGCTGCTCTGTTTTGGAAATCTAATACAGATGCATAAACAAAAATCAAATGGTGTAGAATATGTAGAAAGATATGTGAATTTTCACAAGTACAAAATATTTCATATATAGCATTATTCATCTCAATTTATTGACTTAAAAATGATAGTTCAAACATTAGTCGCAAAAATAACTAGCTAGTGCCTACTGGGGACAATTGTTATAAATTATAAACTACTAGGCTAATAACAAATAACTATATATTATTACCCAAAAAAATAAACTATATAATAAGTGGATGCCAATGAGTGATACAGCTATTGAACAACACAGGTTTTATTATGATCATACTGTATCAAGTGGATTTTCAATTAGCAAGCAAGTTTAATAACCTGGCATATAATAATGGAGATGTCAAATACAAGAAGAAATTATCTCAAAACACTTACCAGCCGGATATCATGGAAGCTTTTATACAGCTACCTAACCTTCTTGAATTGCACCATTCAGACCCAGAACCTTATGAGTTATATCATCTGGCAAAATACCCTTTGCCTTCATTTCGTCATATAGTCTATGTGCCTGATCTATGCACCCATGCTTATGGTACCAAGAAATAAGGACAGTGTAAGTTACAACATCAGGAATAACTGCATCCCTGTTCATTTTATCAAACAGCCAGGAGGCCAAATCTATCCGGTTTGACTTGCAAAATCCATCAATCAAACAAGTATAAGTAATTACATTAGGCAAACAGCCTTCCTTCAACATTTCTTCAAATAATGCCCAGGCCTTTTTCATTTCTCTAGTATTACAAAAGCCAGCTATTAAAGATGTATACGAAATCTGATCTGGATGCAGACCCCTTTCTTTCATTTCCTTTAAAATACCATATGCTTCACACATTTTGCAACTACGGCTAAATATGTTAATAAGAATTGTATATGTGATGGTGTTAAAAGTGATCCCTACTTTTACCATTCTAGTGAATAACATCACAGCCTTTTTAAAATTTGACTGTTTGGCAAAGCCAGAGATAAGAGTACTATAATTAACGACTCCAGGAAGTACATTCCTTTTAAACATTCTTGGCAGGAGCTCCAATGCTCTTTCTGGGTAACTTTCTCTGCAAAGCCTGTAGATAATCGCATTATATGAATGTGCATTGAGGTTAATTCCATGGTCTTGGAATTCTTCCAACAGTGTCAAGGCTTCTTTGAAGTGACCTGCCCTGCAGTATCCATTAAGAACATAATTGCAAGCAATAGTATCTGGCCAGATATCATCCTGTAGCATGATATTAAAAATTTCCAATGCCTCATCAAAGAGTCCTAGTTTGTAGAATCCCCTAATTAGACAGCGGAAACTAAAAGCTGTAGGTACCAAATCATTGCTGGGCATCTCCTCCAAAAGCTTGATAGCTGAATCCATATCACCTTGCATGCAAAATCCATCAATTAACGTTTCGTAGACAGTCTGATCATATTTGTAACCAGAAGCACCAATACTACGAAAGATATCCACAGAGTTTTGCATCAGCTTATTCTTGCATAGACCACGGATGAGGGAGGTATAGCTAACAATGGATGGTTTTATCCGATAGAGTTCCATTTCCTTCATAAAGTCAAGACCTTTCACTACATCCCCTTTCTCGCAGAATGCATCAATTAAAATGCTGTAGCTATAAACATCAGGAATTATCCCGGAGCTCTTCATTTCTTCCAAAACTTCCAAAGCTTCATGTACTGCACCTCTTTGACAAAATCCATAAATTACAGCATTAAAACAATGGTTATTCAAAGGCTGGTTTTTATAGCACAAGTTTTGAATTAACTTCAGAGCAACCTCAACGGAACCAACTTTACAAAGTCCATGAATATAAGTACTATATGTGACAACATTTGGGTTTTCCCCACTCCTATATATTTTTCCTAAAATCTCAGTAGCCCGTCTAATATCCGCACCCTGCCCAACATCTCTACAATAAAACTTCATCATAATTGTATAGGTGTAGATATTTGGCGACGGACCAGAGTCTTTCAACTCCTCAAAATAACATCTTACAAACTCCACTCTATTAGCTTCTACCAAGCATTTCAACAAGAAATTGCAAGACAATATATCAGGTTCAAGCCCAACTTGCTTAGCACTCATATACACATCAAGAGCATTTTCAAGCATAGAGTTGGATGCAAATACTTTTATGAGCATATCAAACACAACAATGGATCTTTCCACATGGTGGGGTGAATCCAGCAAATCTGAAAATAATTTGAAAGCATCGTACTTGGCCTCGTTACAGTATCCAACGACATCTCTAAGCAAAGCAAACACTTCACAGTGCATCCCCGCCAAAGCAAATGTGTGAATGATAATCCTAAAGGAATTGATTGAATGAGAAAACCCATGACTCTCAACCCAACTACCAAACCTTATTTCCCTTGCAACCCTCCAATTCAAGGACTTAAACACCCTAACCACTAAGGGAAACAATTCTCTCCTTGTTCCGGGAACTCGGAGTGTTGACCTACTCAGCCCAAAATTGGCATCAATTTTCGGACTTTCATCAAACACTTGGTCTTCATACATCAATGCGGAAGAAGCAGCAGAATACAACATAAACAAGCATTGCTGTTGGGAGTGCACTTTGCTGCGGAGCAAACTACACCCAAGTAAGCATATTACCGACATGAACATGAACCCATCAATTCCCAATTCGCGCCACCATGGAAAACAACTAAACAACAAGTTGTGACGTAAAGATTGAAGAACCCACCTTGTGGCACCGCCGCTTTGGATAGAGTAGAAGAAAAAGGAATTTATTTTTTTTTTTTTTTTGTTTCAAATCCTTTTTCTGTAGTTGAAAAGATCCTCACTTCACATGGAGTTAGAGGAGAGGGTAGGGGGTTTAAGAGGTTTACGCTAATTTCCTTTTAAAGTAGTTTGTTCTATGAGAATTTTTTATAACAAGCAGTATTTGTTCAAACCTAGGGCAGCTTATTACAGAATTAAGTTTTTTTTTGTGAGATAAGATATTATTAATACCAAATAATGTTATTACCATATCTTAATCGTTAATTTTCGTCAATTTAACATTATCATTTATTTTGAATTAATAATTAATTAATGAATTTGATTTATAAAAATAATAACCGTTAATTGACGAAAATCAACGGTTAAGATATAATAATAATATTGATAATAACATTATTTGATAATAATAATTTTTTTTTGTAATGTTCGTAAAAGAAATAAAGAAAAAATTGGATGACTGGTTTTCTTCTTTTTCTTTTTTGGGTTTAGAATGAATGAAAGTTTTAATTTTGAGGAAGGATATAGTTACAACCTTTTACGACCATATCTTATTACCTTTGATTTCTGTTAATCAACGGTTATCATTTATTGTGAATTAATAATTAATTAATGAGTTTAATTTGGTAAAATAATAACCATTGATTGGCGGAAATCAACGGTAATAAGATATGGTTGTAAGAGGTTGTAAAAAAAATTGTAACCATAACCGTCCCCTTTAATTTTATATCAAAGTTTTAAAAACTATTCGTTCTTTGGCTCCATTCCCATATATATGGGAAAAAAAATCTTAATCAATTCACTATTAGAACATTATCAGACTTGATTTTTTTTCCTGGTTCATTTTTTTTAACGACCTAACCATTTATTGATTGAATTTTATTATAAATTGAATAAAAATGGAGAAAAAAAAATCATATTTTTATTTTTAGTGTATTGGGTCTCTTTGTCCATTATCACTATATATGCTAATTATATTATTATATTTCAGAGTAGGATTAAATACATTGCCTCTTTAAAATTACTCACTCCTTAATATTTTTTTATCACTTATTTTTCATGTCTTCTTTTTGTTGAAGTTGACCTAAATATTGTCTACCAAAAAAAAAGTTGACCTGAATATCATTTAAAATTGTCTAAATTGTACATTTTGCTCATATGTTAAGGGAACGAAACATCAAATGCTCCTTCATTCTTAAACTGTAAACAACGTATTTATATATTTGTGTGGGGCTGAAGCCTGAAATCATTAAAAATGGAGAAAAATAGTTGAATTACTCATCATGATCAAAGCGTATTTTTCACATATTATTATTTCTAAATTAGAAATTAGACAAAAAATTTAGGGTAAATCACAAGAGCTATTTCAACTTTATCTATATATTAGTTATGTACCAAGAATATTATATTTCGCCTGTCCAAAAGAAAAAATATATTATTAAATTTTAATTTAAGAAGGCATATGTGAAATCTTATTAAAATTTAAGACTATTATTTTTAACAAGATTTCACACGATGTAGGAAGCACATTAACACCAGAAATGGATATAATGGATAATGCTACTCCGGAAACTTGATCAATCTAGATAATTGAGGGAAAGATCTAGGTATCTAGACATCCAAGAATTGATGAATTGAAACTATTGCAATGCCACTGATGGAGTTTGAGTATTTTTTTCACTTTCTGATGCAAAAGAAATAAACCGTGTGCGTTCCTACATCCAGTTGGGTTCTTGAGGGTCATGTGTATAATTGATCCTTTTGAGTAGTAACATTTATCTTCATTTACCTTATAATGTAGCATTCATATGGAAAATCAATAAAACCAGCAAATTTTTGTGCCTCTATGTAACTTATACATGATGTAGTCTTTCAGTGTCCCTCTTTATTTGTAGAGACATTGGACATTGGTTAACAGAAAAGAGTACATAAACAGTTTACAATAATTAGAAAATAAAGCTTTCTGAACATGTAGGAGAAAAGATTGTTAATTACTTATCCTAAAGACCTAAACAATCGATTTACAAAAGAAAATAATGTACCCTTAACCATAAGAGATTAGCGATACTTGCAGAGTATGTTTGTTGAACGGCTCAAGTGATACGAAGGTTTCTTGGGGATTACTTAATTATGGAATCTAATTCCTATCAAGACTGCTTATGCTTAATCTCTCACTAGGTCTTAAACTCCTTTGTAACAAAAAAAAATCCATGATGGGTTATATTACAAGGATAGAACAAATAACAGAACTAAAAACAGCAAAATACCCAGGGTAGAAATATGAAAAAGACAAAGTATTTAATTTTTGCAAGTAGTCTGATTTGAAAAGAAAAAATAAAAAATTGTGTGTATCTTTACTGTATTGAGACTCCAACTATTTATACAACACTAGGTCAATAATTAACCAACCAGGACACATGACAAATCGTCCAATGACAGTTCCCAAGCAACCAACATAACGTTGTAATTTCTAAGGTAGACTATATTTTCAACCAAAAAATAAAAAACGAAAGAAAAAATGATTAATAATTTGAACGTATTTGAAACAAGCATCCTTAATTTTGCCGAAGAATACAACTGAAACTAACTGGACATTTAGCAGATGGTTTCCACCTTTGCATTTAATCATGGCAGCTTCACCAATCTGGAATAACTTCTTGAATGTTGCATTTCACAATGCCCAAAACAAAAATGATAATAATCATTCCAAGATTAGGCATTGTGCTTATACTATCCCTCGCTGTGCTGTTTGCATCCCTTTGGTCCATAATGCTTACTGCCACGCCTGACAATTTCTTTGCATAAGTAGCAGTAATGGCTTTGGCAAGCCCAGCAAAACAGGTGATTATTGTTCCCAACCTGTAGATGAATTCAAAATGGCAATAGAGAAAATTGTTAGTGATGACAGCAAAACTATCTTTCAACCGACAAAATTGGAATTAGATTATTCTAGATATCAAAAAGTAGAACTTTGCTCAATAATGGATTGGAATGGTCCTCCTTAAACCACAAGGAGTGGAATAGTGGTAACAGGTTTGGTTAGTCTGTGCGAAGTCATGGATTCTAACATTCCCAATCATTAAAAAGAAAAAAAAGAAAAAAAAGGAAAGAAAGAAAGTCTTCCTTTGAGATGCAAAAGGACATACAAGGCTAACAGAAAGACGTTAGACGATTTCTTAAGTAATTTCAGATATAGTGTAAATGATGATAAGACTATATTTTGAATTATAATGCACTAGCGTCTTCCTATTCTAGTCCTGTATTTACGTATTCCAAAATATATTAATACACGCTAAAGACTCGATGTTCACTTCTTTTGTAGATATGAAAAATAGATCGAGTTCACAAGAGCTGTATATCAGGTGGATCAAATACATAATCTCAATCAAGCCATATTAAATCCATCCAATTTAGTCAGAAAACAGAAAATTTCGTGTCATATTTTTGTAAGAAACAAACAGAAAGATTTACACACCTTTGCATTAAATTGACGACAACTAGGACATGCCAGACCATGTTGAGGAAAGAGTTCAGCCTGTATTTGTCCTACTGCCTGGCGATGATTTACGCGCTCTTGCCAGGTCTCAACCATTTCTCGTGGGAACAATTCACACGAGCCATCCCTTGAATGGAAAAAAGAAGAAGAAGATAAGTTCTAAAAGAATTCCGTAAATTGGCATCTTAGGCAGATGCAAAGCATGCAAAAGAGTTTCTATGGTGCTCTTAAATGCTAAATACCTGAAATGTCCATATGGATCCGATGCATCAATTGCTTTGTTGCAGCGGTAACAGAAATATTGTTCACAATTACTGCACTTCATTTTGTTACAGCCTTCAGTTCGAGAAATGGCCATGTCACAAGAAGGGCACAGCTTGGAATCACGATGAATTTCTTTCATACTGAGCATTTCATTGATCTTTTCAAGTTCCCTATGCCTTTGATCATCCTTTAATTGAGACGAATTTTGACGGTCCTATAAAAAGGTAAAAAATCAGAAAACTGGAAGCATTTTTTGGGTTAAAAAAATTAATGGTAAAAACCAGGAAAAAAATAATAGAATAAACACTTGTCAAAGTTACATGCCTTTGTGAATAAACATATTGAATTCAAACTTCCTCTAACAAGAAGCAGCTCCTGTGTTACATAAATAGTCCAAAATACCCAGCTAAACTAAATGTCCAATTATGAATCCAGATACCATACCTGCAAAATCTGAAGCTTCATATCTAGTGTCATGCATGCTATGCCAACATGGCGTCGTTCCCTGCAAAGGGTACAAAAGCTAAAAAAGCATTTCGGGCATTGAGCATGCTGGTCTTCATCCTCTATACAAGGTGTTTCACATCTTGGGCAATAAACAACATCAGACATTGATGCAAGTGTTTTCTCCAACATCATGGATTCCCAGCGATCATAATCTTTTTCACCCAGTAAGTGTTTTAAAAGGCCAGGTGGAATCATAACCGCACATTTTGCATCAGGACATTGAAGATTACTAATGGTGCCTTCTTTTACATGTATCTGGGCAAAGGTCTGCAAGCATTTGAGGCAAAAAAAATGCTCACATGGTAACCGGACAAACTCAGTACCTGTTAGATGGTAAAGTTATTATTTCAAAATTTTGGTAGATAAAGAGGCAGAAATAAGAACCAAGTTCAGTATTAATTCTATTTGAGCAGCATGGAAAAAGGCAGAATCAAGTCTTACATATACGTAATAAAGCATGTTGAAAAGAAAACTTTTTAGAAGCCAACAATGCAAAAGAAATTGTCGATGCATGTCAATAGAAAGAGCAATCCAAGCACTGTATTAGCTCAAGCAGTATAGCATCATCTTTTCCACGAAATGAATTATAAAGTCCATACAAAGCGGCAAAGAAAGATAAAATAGACAAGGAGTACAGAGATCCATTTCAGCTATGAGCTATCAGAGCCAAGACCGTAAAGGGGATTTCATATACGGTCCATCAAAAGCAATATCAGGATTGAAATAGCATGAAGCCATGAACTTATTAACAAGACAAGAAGTCAACACCTGGTTTCATTACACAAAACGAACAACTATTTCATATTGGTCTACCATAAGTAGAAGCTACCATAGGTTACTCATATTGGTCTGCCACAACAATTTCATAAGTAGCTTCTTCTTCTTCTTCTTCTTTTCCCAGTAAACTCATAAGTAGATTTTAAATAGAATGTATTTTGCAAATAAAATAAAATAAATTGAAAAGAGTTTGGAAAAATGAGTTTTGTTTGGATGGTATAAACAAAATAACTTCTTGCTGTCAAATCAACAACATAAAAGTTATATATTAAATAGCCTACTCAATAATAAAGCACCAATTATTACAATTAGTCAAAGCTGTTAATGATTCACCAACAAAAAGCTTTTAAAATACTAATAACTTAAATATATTTAATACAAAAACCACTTCCCATTAAACCTCAACTAGTGAGGGGAGGCATGAGGACAATACTTATACGCAGTCTTACCCTTAAATATGTGCAAAGAAGTTATTTTTCGGATTCAAACCCGTGACATTGTAGTCACAATGAAATAGTTTTACCACTGCTTCAAGCTTGCCCTCTATAAAATTATTTAATAACGTGTATAAATTTTGTCAAGCATAAATTGGAAAATTACCTGCATATTCACTATAGCAAATGCAACATTCATGCAATTCTTTGAGGAAGTTCTCATGGTGTCTCTCATTGTTGTAATTTCGTAAGAAAGGAATATCAACATCAATAGAAACAATCCCTGAAACAACACGCTTATCTACAATACGATTCATGCCATAAGGACCAAGTGTAATTTCCTTATCAAATCCCAGATGAGAAAGAGAAGAACCATGTAACCATTCTACCCAATGGTAAATTACTTCCTGCCCTTGCTGTTCTGCCCATATTGAATCCAATTTGGAGCATAGACTGGAAATCTTTTTGGTTTCCAACCACTGAACAGAGATTGTAAACAAAGGTGGATGGTGGCTTGGGTATGACTCAGGCAATAAACACGTCAAAACAATGGGTGGAAGATATTGGACTTTGAAAGAGTATAAGAAGTCATCCGAATTGCTGCTTACTGTCTCAAGTTCATTAAAAGAGTTCAGCTTAGCAGTAATGGCAATTTCACCCAAAACATCAATGTATATGTGTATCTGAGGAATGAAAAAGAAAAGAAAGTTAGGTTTAGGTTTCAGACAATTTGCATTGTATTAAAAAAACAAAGAAAAGTTTGCAAAACTATGTTATTGGCTTACTGCAAGACCTGAAAACAACGCAGACCTTTCCATCTCTCGAGGCTGAAAACGTTTTCTCCATAAATTGACTCAACCACAAGTAACTGTAAAATAGAAAGATTCAGTGAAAAACAAGAAAAAGAAGGACAGCCAGTCAGCCACCACAAAATGCCATAGCATATTATTTCAGCATCCAAATCAATAATTTCACAAAATCAAGGAAACCATAGAATTCAAGAATTTCAATTTTTTTTTTTTTTTTTTTTTTTTTGGTAAATAAGAATCTCAATTTTTCAAGTTAGAGAAATATAAAACTATTAATCTAGCCTCGTCCAAAAATTTAAGCTTAAAAGTGAAGGCCATTAATGGTTTTCATATTATATCCCTAGAGAAATATAAAACCCATAAATATAGCATCACCCAATAGGTATGGCTTTTCAACCCAAAAGCTTAATCTATTGGATAAATTAATGATTTTATATTTTTTTAACACTTTGCAAGGGAGACATCCATCAATTGGTCAAACGATAAACCACAATACATGGAACAACACTACATTTCAACTCAAAAATCTTAAGGCTATAAGTATGGGCGTATTTCCTTTCGCACTTATATATTACTCACTTAGTTCATGCTTAATTAATGTGGAACTGCTACTTACATTTGAATATTTCTAACAAATTTAGGCCACAACTCCAAACATCATTTATCTTAGCAACAACAACAACAAAAATTTTGACCTCATCTTGCTGCAATTGGTCATTGATTCTGATCTGCTCGTCGGAAAATTCAGGTTCTTCCATATCACTGATTAACTTATCAAGCCTACCCATAACATCTTTATCATTATCATTAGTATCCCCTTCCTTAGCCTTGCTTGAAGGATCGGTTTCAGCATCAATGTTCTCTTTTTGGTGATTTTGGAGTGTGACAGTGACATCAGCATCCTCATGGTCAAGGGAAACTTGTTGGCGTAAATGATCAACACCAACCATAACAGAATCAGAATCAGAAGAAGACACCTGTTCTGACTTGTTGACAATGCGGAATTTCAATTTGGCGGGGTGTTGTCGTTGACCTTGATTCCTCGAATTATGGTTGTGGTGGTAACCTTGAGAAGGAGAAGGAGAAAGGTTTGCAGTGATTGACTCGTCTTCCGCTGCAGCTGCAACACGCTGACGGTGCTGTCTCTGTTTCCCTCTCATGTTTGGTCCGGATCCACTACTCTCCTTTTCCTCTTCTTTTGTTACAATCTAAATAGCTTCACATTAAGTAGGTTCTATCCGACGGATAGAATATAATATAACAATGGATCAAAATGATGAATTAAGTCCATAATAGGAAAAATAGCTAAAATTCATGAGGCTATTAATGTTATATAATTGGTGACACTTGTTATTATTAAATATTGTAATTTCTCATTTTTATGTAATTGTAACACATAAAATGTAACACCTCGTGTATACCTGGTTTGTTAACACCTTATCGTATTAAGCCACGCTTAATTAATATGCGGAAAAACTTTTTCTATAATTCGATTATGACGTCATTTAATTTACCAAGTTGTATTACCAATTTTTTTACAAAATATCGCGTGGATATGATTTCAAAAGACATCTAAAATTGCACCAATTTATGAATCATAAATTCCATAAAAATAAAACTCCATAATTGTTACCCTTTATGACTCATAAATTTCATTAAAAGTAAAACTCCATAATTGCTACCATTTATGACTCATAATTGTTACCCTTTTACGACTCATAAATTCATAACACAAACGTGGCCCTGGCCCGTTATAGTAATGTAACTACTAGTATAAATAACCTATGAAATGAGAATATGAATATATCAGAAAAATATTGGAAATTCTTTTATCTCTCGTGACTCTTTCTCTCTCAATTCCTTCTACTTCTTTTCTTATCCTTTCAGCATTTTTTTTCTAATGTAACAACTGTTACATTATATTTTATGTAAGGGTAAATTGTATATCATTTTAAAAAATATAAAGTTAGAAAGAAATAGATAAAGAAGGAGAGATAGTTGACCAGAAAAATAAAGGTGTGGGTCTCACCTCTTTATGAAAGTGAAAAGACATAAGTTATATTATTTAAAAGGATAAATACTTTTTCCTTAATCTAAATTCATGAATACTAATGAAATTTAATGAATGTTTATAAAATGATACACACAAAATTTTCAATCATAAAAATCATATTAATTTTTACGATGCAGCTTCTAATGCGCTTGAAGAAGTGTCTGAGTGGTTTAGGTATTACTTAACTTGGTTTTCTGTGCATATCGTGATTGGGATTTTTGACTTGTAATAACGCCGACTTAAGTCCCGTGTATGTTTTTCCTTTTGGTACTGGACCTGACCTAATCGGCTTGTTTGGGCTTTAACGGGTCGTATTGGAACGCTACATCAGTGTCAGGGAAGAGATTTTTTATTTTATTTTTTAACTTTCTTAAAATTTTAGTGGTGGACCATAATAAATACTGTTTTCTTCACTTTATTTTTTCAATAAGAACATCTCAACAATTTTTTTGATAAATTGACTAATTAGTCCGCTTGAAATTCTTGTTAATTTATTTTTGGTGCAGAGATTTTTTGTTAATTTGGTTCAGTTTTTGTTGATTTGAGATTAATTGAGCTATTTAATGTCAGTCATTATACTGTTGAGTTGTGTAATAATTTATTTATGTGATGAACAGCTATGTTCCGATTGTTTTATTTGAAATTTTATAGTTGTGCATAAAATTGATATAACTGTCGTATAATAGAATATAATAACATACTTGTCATAAAATTAATAGGGAGAGATAAGAGAGATACATGTTACAAAGATACATGTTACAAAATAAGCAAGAGAAATAAAAGAGAAGATGAAGAGATATTTTTTTTTATACATCCATAGGAATTGAACCTGTTCTGCCTGTGGCAGATGTGTCCAACGTAGGTTGGATGATTGATCTCGGATTCAGATGTTCCTCTCTGGATATCTATGGATTAGGTATCTGGGAGGAACGTGGATCACTGACACTGACCAGGGCGTTTGCCTCAAAGGTGTGTGTGTGTGATACTCAATGATTAGGGTTAGATTGTGAGTACCTTGTTGTTCCACCTACCTTCTTTATATAGCCCGGCTCTAGGGTTTGCTTGGGTTGGGCCGAGATATAGAGTGGGCTTGAGTCCAGCTCATAACAGTTGCCCCCCAGCTCGGTAGGCTGAGTTATCAGGGTGCCGAGTTGCGTTGATTGTCTGCTCCTGGTATATCTCGGTTTTAAAGCCGGTATACCAGCATACACGCATTCACCCGTCTTCTTCATCCTGTGACAATCCTCCACGTGTCTTAAACCATCATAATACGTATCGTCAATTATCTCCTGCGCCGCCTTGGCATTTAATGCGAATGCGATTGCGCAGATATCAATCGTCTTGTCCTGTCAGGTGCTTTTACTTTTACCCTTTTGCCCTTGTCTTTTCGTTTTCGCGGGACATAACTCCTGAACTTCCCCTCTTTTCCCTATTTCACTGCCATTTTCCCCTTTCCTCGTTTTTCTGCTTCTGTTGTTAGTTCATTGGCGATTTGTTGCGTTTGGTTGTGCTTCGAGGTCTTCCTGCTGAGTATCAACCTTCCCCATCAAGCATTTGGTATTACTTGCTCTGCAGGTATGGGTTTTTTGACTTTCTTTACTTCCTTGCTCTCTGTTATTGCTGTTGCTTGCGTTTCTGTGTTGTTGCTTTCCTTATTTCGTTTAGCCTGTATTCGTCCCCTGTATGTTCGGTTTTCTTATCGCCACTGGTTACGTTTGCTATTCTTGCCTGGAAAAGTTCCCATTATGGATGAGGGAATTCCCTACGGATATAGGAGGGCCACTTGCCCTCGCGTTTTTGGCCGAAGTGACGAGATTCTGACAGAGGAAGAGGCTAGAGCTGCTGAAGAGGAGGTGATTCGAGACCATGGTTCCTCTTTTGGTCCAGGACGTCGGCCGCCGACTTCCGAGCCTGGAAGTCGTCGTCCCGTCCCTGGCTCCGGACGTCGTCCAACAGTGAGATCTCGGCCCACTGGTCGAGGACGGTCTCGGTCCTCCAGGCGAGGTCGATCCCAGGATTTTAATCGTGCCGTGGGCTATCCGTCCGCAAGCACCAATCCTGTCTCAGATAGTAGACATAGGCCCTCTTCCTTTCTCATTATCGGCCAACAAGATCCTGTTGCCTTAAATCGATCCTCTGTCCAGCCCATATTACCGACTTCCCCCCCTCGGAATCTGAATCCGTGTTTCAACTGCGTTTATCTCAGCGCACAATTTATCGGTAATGGCAATGATTTCATGGCAAACTTAGTCCTGGGCAGTTGCTCTCACGACCCCGGACTTAAGACTCCAGTCCCTATGACCTCTTCAGACAGCTCTTCAAGCTCTTCACACTGTAGTTTATTTAACTCAGGTGCGTGTATTTGCTGCTTTTGTTGTTTAATCCACCCATTTTGCTGTTCTAGGTTCTTATGGAGTCCCCTTCTGCAGAACTCAACATGGAGACTACATCATCCAATCAGGAGCTAGAGGCCGGGGTTGTAGCGGTTGAAGAGGGTTCTGCCCCTGTGGGTACCAGTCTGCGCAGGCAATTCCCCTAGGTTACACAGGAGGTTCTTAGTTTCAGATCCTCCATGACCACTGAGGAGATATCCGGGTTGCCAATTGGCAACCCGGTAGGTTTTAACACCTTCTGTCCTGCAGAGGATGAGCCGGTGTGCTCGGGTCGGAACCCGCAGGAGCCTCCCTTTTTCTTTTTTTACCGAGATTTGATCACAAAGATCGGTATTCGCTTCCCTTTCTCCCCCTTTATAATATGCCTTTTAAACCATTTTCTTCTGGCTCCAACCCAAATTCACCCCAATGGATGGGCATACATTGTTGCCTTCGAACAGCTCTGCTTATCCTTGTCGGTGAATTGTTCTGTCGCCCTATTTATGTATTTTTTTTAATATTTATACCCCGCGTTCCGGTTCTGAACCTCCCAAGTTAAAAGGTTGGGCCAGCATCCGGGGTCGCATCAGTAAGCCCTCCAGGAGGCTGTTTTCCGTATACAGCGACTCCTTAAAAAATTTTAAGGGATCGTATTTCAAGGTTGTGGCCGAGGTTGGTGAGAGACCCTGGTTTGTTGGGGAAAAAGATGAGGGAAAATTCCCACTATACTGGTCCCACGAGCATTATCTCCGCAAGTCGGCTGACTACAAGCTGGCCTTGTCTGCCGAGGAAAAGATCAGTGTTAAGACCTTGTTAACCCATATTCGTACCCAAGGTCATATGAGTGCTGCTTCCTTGGTTGCTAAATCTTGTGTTGCAAGTGATCAGCCCAGTACGCTTTTCAACATTTGCTTTTTTTTTTTTATTTACCATTTTGATTGTGCTATATGTACTCTCTATTTCCTTGGTTTGCTGGTGACTTTCTTCTTTATTGTTTCAATTGTCAGGCTCGACAATGAATCCCAACGCGGATGATGTGCCGGAATACTGCCGGGCCCTCCGGGGTAAAGGTGTAGCTCGTCCTCCTCCAGTAATGAAGGCGAAGGTTGCGGCCCCTGCCCCTTCTCCAGGTGCTGGTTCATCCAACCCCGACACCCATCACGGCATATCCATCCTGGATTTGACGCACGATGGTGAGAGTTGGCTGGATGGGGAGCCAGAAGAGACCCCCTTCATTGCTGGTGGCGGTACGACCCGAGCTGTAGTGTCCGTCGACAGAGGTAGTGCCCCACCCTCCCCCCTACCTGCTGGTTTGAGGAGGGGTTCTCTTTGGGAGATGAGAGTCACGACCGAGCTGCGTGGTGTGACTCGCGCTCCCCCTTCTTTTTATGGTTCTCCCCCACCGTCCAAGGCTGAGGCTGAGGAACTTCAGAAAGCCGAGATATATCTGTTCAAGGCGGCTTCGCTGATGAAGCCATATTCAATAATGCTGGAGAGGCACTCCGAGGTGGTGGCCGAGAAGGATACCCTGAAGAGTGAAAAGATCATCATGCAAGGCAACCTTGACCAGCTACGGCAAGAGAATCAGACTTTGAAGTCTGACGCGGCCGAGCTGAGTCTGTCTCTGCAGCGTTCTGAAGCCGGTCTGAAATCTATTTCGGACTCCTTTGGTCTGAAGGGTGGGAAGGATACCATAATTAATTTTTTCAAGACCAAGTTATCCATGCTCTCCGATGCTGAGGCCAAGCACAGGGAAATGGCTTCACAGCTGGAACAGATGAAGGTGCAGCAGGAAGAATTGCAGGCTGACTATGATCAGAGTCAAGCTGCACTGGAGAAAGCTGTTGGTTCCGCCTTCAATAATGTTGTGAACCAGGTAAAATATTTCAACCCTGAAGTGCCTCTCAGCCTAGATCAGCTGGATTGCTTTGGCTACATCAGTGGTGGTGTATTCTACTCCTCAGCCGAGGAACCCAACGCGGCAGATGACGAGGATGTCGTGCCCAGCCCGGAGATTGAAGCTGCAAATCGGCAGTTAGATTCCGATATCCAGCCAATTTTGAGGGGGGATACCCCATAATTTGTAATCTGCCGTTGATATTCCGGTTGTATGTTGTAAAAACATTTTTTGCGCTAACTTGTTATTAATTCAAGAATTAGAATTAATTGTGTAGCTTGTATATGCTTTATTTGCAATATCCGTTTCGTATATTTCGAGTTTCGTGTCGAATTTTCGTTTCGGCTGAGAGAGTGTGCGAGGGCGTCCCCTTGGCACATTATCCCTTTTTTTTCATAATTGAGACGAGGTTAGCACTCTCGACCTTGCCCTTTAGGCAAGGCGGGTTCAAACACCTCGGCCTAATTTTTTCATTCGCGAGTCTCAGAACTTCCAATTTAACCATGGGTTCATATAGCTCGGATTCAATTTATAGACGAACGCTCAACCGAGCTTTTTCCGCGCGGCGGGTTCGATTCTTTATCTCGGGCTAGAACACTCGGCCCTTGCCTATTTGGCAGGCTGGGTTCCAACAACTCAGATTTCAACGCACATCCCTACCATTTAGGCAGGATGGGTTCAAAATGTCGGGTGCCGAAGATTTGAAGCCTATAACCCTGCTTTTAAGTCAGGTCGGCTCTATCGCTCTGGATTACTATGTGAGATATTGGGCCTTGTTAGGCATTGGTTCCCATACGTCGGATTGTGTATGCATTGCATAAATTGCCAAAGTCGGAACTTACAATTTTGTAAATAATGAAAATGAGAGTTTGCATATTTGCAATTTATTGAATTACAAAGCCAGAAAAGAAACTATCTTTTTTGTTTTTTCACAAGCAAGATATTCAACTTAACTGTAATACTTTTTCAACTTATCTGCATTCCATGTTCTTCCCACATGCTTCCCTTGCAAAGTTTCTAGCACGTAGGCTCCTTTGGAAAGTTTATTTTTGACTCTGAAAGGCCCTTCCCATCTTGGAGCTAACTTCCCTTGTGAAGCGTTTCGTCCTCCTATATCCGCCCTGCGTAAGACTAATTCTTTTGTTTCAAATGATTGTGGTCTCACTTTTTTATTGAATCGGTTAGCCACAAGTTTCTTGGCCACATAGTTTCTGCAGTATGCCATAGTCCGGATCTCCTCAATCAGGTCTAGCTCGACTGCCACCTTATCATTATTGTCCTTTTCTGTTTGCGCGAGAGTTTGAACCCTTCTCCAAGATGGTTTCCCTAGCTCCACTGGAATCATAGCTTCACATCCATATGTTAATTTGAAGGGGGACTCGCCCACAGAGGTTTGAACAGTGGTTCTATAGCCCCATAGCACGTAATAGAGCTCCTCTACCCATTTACCTTTAGCGGATTGTTCCATACGTCGGCGTAAGCCTTCAACTATAATTTTATTAGCCGCTTCAGCCTGACCATTTGTCTGAGGGTGTTCCACCGAAGCAAACCTGTGCCGGATATGAAACCCGGCCAAAAGGTTTTGAAACCCTTTGCTAGTGAACTGGGTGCCATTGTCCGTTACAATTTCAGCTGGGATCCCAAAACGGCATATTACGTTTCTCTCTAAGAAACGCTGTATTCGGGCCGAAGTGATGGAAGCAATTGGCTCAGCTTCAATCCACTTGGTGAAGTAATCAACTGCAACTATTAACCACTTAAGCTGACCTTCTGCTGCCGTAAATGGGCCCAATATGTCCATTCCCCATTTGTAGAATGGCCATGGAGCCGTGATAAAACTCAGCTCCTCAGGTGGAGCCAAAAGGTTTTTGCCATGCCTTTGGCATTCGTCGCACCGCTGTACGCGATCCTTCGCATCTTTCGCCATGGACGGCCAAAAGTAGCCGGCACGAAGTGCCTTCCGAGCTAGGGCTTTTCCGCCGACGTGTTGGCCGTTAATCCCTTCGTGTATCTCGGATAGGACATATTGTGCTCTATCCGAGTTTATACATTTTAGCAAGGGAGAGGAGATCCCTTTTTTATATAATTGCCCTTCAAGCATGGTATATGATGCTGCATCCCGGATGAGTTTTTTGGCCGCTGATTTTCTTCGGGCAAGACACCCCTTTCAAGGTATGCAATGAGATTGCTACGCCAATCATCCATCTGCGAGATTTGCATCATGCAGGTCGGCTCGGGAATATTCTGCTCTATTACGGTTCTAAGTTGCCCCATCCTTTTGTACTGGCTAGCTTGGATAATATATCCGCCCTGTTGTTTGCGTTTCTTGGGATGTGGCTGATTTCAACTTCCTCGAAATGTGCTATTATCTGCTTGACGTGTTCCAGATATTTTACCAACAGGGGTCCTCTTGCCTGATAATTACCTTCGATCTGTGAAGTAACCAGCTGGGAGTCACTACAAATTCTGATTTTTCGGGCTCCAAGCTCCTTAGCCTGAAGGAGGCCGGCTATGAAAGCTTCATACTCCGCCTGATTGTTTGAGGTATCGAAATCCATTTTCATGGAATATTCCACTGCCACTCCATCTGGATTTTCTATTATGACTCCGGCCCCACTTCCCTTTGAATTGGAAGATCCATCCACGTATATGGTCCACTTATCCGGATCGTCAGAAGAGATGTGTGGTGCCGAGGTTAGTTCTCGGACAAATTCGGCCAGAGCTTGCGATTTGATCGCCTTGCGATTTTCAAATGTTATATCGAACGCGGATAACTCTATTGCCCAGCTCATCATTCTGCCTGCTAAGTCGGGCTTATGTAATACCTGTCGGATTGGAAAATCTGACCGAACCAGGATCTTGTGGGCTTGAAAGTATGCCCGAAGTCTTCGAGCTGAGGTCAGGAATGCAAAAGCTATTTTTTCCAACCGTTGATACCGCAGTTCGGCCCCCTGCAAGAGCCGGCTCACAAAATAGATCGGTTGCTGGCCTTCGTCGTCTTCTCGTACCAGAACCGAGCTAACAGCCAGGTCCCCAACTGACAAGTATAAGATTAAAGTTTCTTGTTCTTTGGGTTTGGCCAATATGGGGGGGGAAGCTAACCTTTTTTTAATTTCTTCGAAAGCAACTTCACAGTCTGCGTTCCATCCGTACTGCACCTCCTTTCGTAGTAGCTTAAAGAATGGCAGAGCTGTTTCCGCCGACCGGGGTAAGAAACGGGTGAGAGAAGCCAGCCTCCCAGTCAACTGCTGTATTTCTTTTTTATTTTTCGGTGCCGTCATCTGTAACACGGCTCCGCATTTATCCGGGTTAGCCTCTATACCCCGGTGGGTTAGCATGAAGCCCAGAAATTTCCCTGCAAAAACTCCAAAAGCACATTTTGCTGGATTCAAACGGATGCGGTGCTATCGTAATTTGCTGAATGTTTGCTCTAAATCCTGAATATGTGCTGCCATGCCAGCTGATTTGACGATCATGTCATTAATATATACCTCCACATTTTTGCCCAGCTGATCCGAGAAAACCTGATTCATCATCCTTTGATACGTGGCTCCCGAGTTTTTCAACCCGAAAGGCATGACGTTGTAACAGTAATTTGCTTTTTCTGCAATAAATGCAGTTTTCTCCTGGTCGTCAGGATGTAGCGGGATTTGATTGTAGCCTGAGTAAGCATCCATAAAGGACAAAATATGGAACCCAGACGAGTTGTCAACCAGCTGATCAATGTTCGGCATTGGGTATGCATCCTTTGGACATACCTTATTCAGGTCTGTGTAGTCCGTGCACACTCGCCATTTCCCGCTTGGCTTCTTAACCATCACTACATTAGACAACCAAGTCGTATACTGTATTTCCCGAATGAACCATGCTTCCAACAACTCTTTCACATGATCTTCTAAGACCTGACGACGTTCTGAGCTGAGATTCCTTTTCTTCTGGGCCACCGGCTTTGACCCCGGATACACAGATAGCTTGTGGCAGCAGAAGTCGGGGTCAACCCCCCGGGATGTCGGATGACCTCCAAGCGAAGACATCGTGGTTACGATCAAGGCATGCAGCCAGGCAACGTTTGTCATCTGGTTTCAAGTCTTTGCCGATCTTGGTGGCCTGTCCTGGTTCTCCAATGTTTATTTCCTCTAGTTCGCCTTCTGGTTCTGGTCGTGGCATCTGTTCTTCATCTCGCATATCAAAGTTGACCATGTGAACCGACCTGTGTGGTGTTAGGTTGTGGCCGGGCTGCCTGGTTGCAGCAGAAGTACTGGGGTCCCTCGTTACCATGCGGACAGATCTGAAATAGCAGTCCCGAGACTCTTTCTGGTCTCCAGCTATGGTGAGCACCGTACCCTGCTTGGAGATCATTTTGAGCTTTTGGTGTTTGGTTGAGATCAACATATCCCAATCGTGAATGGTTGGCCTTCCCAGAATCATATTATATTCGGAGGGAAAGTCAGCCACAATGAACCTCACCCTTTCGGATCTGTATGCCTCCTTGGTGCCTAATGTCAGCCGCAAATCAATGTACCCTTTGGGGATGGTATCTTTCCCATTAAACGCAATTAAAGCCGTGTTACAAGGCTTCAGATCTTCTTCATCTAGGTTCATCTTTTTGAAGGTCTGCCATAGAATTACATTAGCGCAACTCCCATTATCCAAAAAGATTTTCTTGACCCTGCAATTCACCAATGTTCCGGTGATGACCAATCCATCTACATGGCCTGGTATCACATCTTCCAGTTCTTTCCTTGTGAAATACAGTAACGGTGGTTCTGGCTCTTCTTCTTTGAACTTAGGACGTTCTCTGATGGAGAGCACCTCCCTAAGGTATTTTCTTCGGGCATTCATAGTGTCTCCACCACCACCAAAAGCGCCACTGATAACATTGCATTCGAATTCCGGTTCCTGGAACTCCTCGTCATCGCGAGCTTGCTTTTTGCCGCTACTCTCGTCTTTAAACTTCTTATCATTGGACTGGTTAACAAACTTGCCTCCTCTTCTCTTCCGATTCCTCCATCCCTGAGTGCGGATGAGGTACTGACGCAATTTTCTTTCTCGAATATATTTTTCAATGGCATCACGAAGGTCCCAACATTCGTCCGTGGAGTGCCCTGGCCCGTCGTGGAATGCACAATACCGGGATTGGTCCAGGCCGGCTGGATGTTGTAATGGCCGGGGTTTCTCCACCGCCTTCATTTCTGTGGAGGCCACCTCGCGCCAAATCTGCGACCGGGGAGCATTCAATGGGGCGTATTTCTCATACCGCCCTCGGGTTGGAAACCGCTCTTCTGGCTTTTTCCCCCGCAAGTCCCCCGGCTTTCAGGCTCCTAGCTTGTCTGCTTGACCCTGATGATATTTCTGGTCAACATTCTCCAATTCCATCTGTTCGAGTTCTAAGTATTTTTTAGAACGTGTGTTGAATTCAACTAAGGTCCGGGGTGGTTCCTTATAAATTGATTTGGCCAATCTAGAGGTGTCGTGAAGTCCGGCGATCACCAGATGTAAGTGAACATTTTCTGATAATCCCGGTACTTGGAGGGCGGCTAGTTTGAACCGATCTAGGTACCTCTGCAAGGTCTCGCCGGGCTGCTATTTAATTTTGCCCAAGGCGAATTCTGATTTTGGTTGCTTTTTGCTAGTGGCAAAGTTCAACAAGAACCTCCCACCGAACTCTTCGAAAGATCGAATGGACCCCGCCGGTAAGGATGAAAACCATGTTTGTGCCGCCCCGGTTAGTGTTGTTGCAAAAAGTCTAGTAATCAGAGGCTCTTCTATACCTTTGATATACATAGCTGTGTCAAACGCATCCAGATGCACCTGCGGATCTTGTGTGCCATCATATTTGACCAACTCGGATAGATTTAGATTGTCAGGATATGGAGCCTCCACTATTTCGTTTGAGAAGGGGCTATCGTTGTACAACCCCCTATTGTACTTCCGCCTGTATACTCCCGCAACATCATCCGGGCTACGTTGCTGGGGTCGGTGCATCGCAGCCGCGTTGTCATCCGCTTGCATATCCTGTGCGCCCAAACGCCTAGGCATCCGAGGCATCTGGTTAGGAGCCGGGTTTACTTGCCCCCCTTGCCGCGGCCCGTGCAAACAGGATCCCGGTGCATCAACTGCTGAAATTGGATCTACTGGGATGCCGGTAGGGGCAGGCTCCGAAAATCGCCGACCCGCTATGTGAGGGCCCGAATGGCGTAGATCTGTAACCACGCGGTTGACAGCTCTGACCGGATCTGGGTTGGTCATTTGTCGGATTCGGGCCTCCAACTCGCGGATCTGCATTGCATCCGCCTGTCGCTGCAATTCGCTCCGGCGTTCCCATTCCTCGATCCGGCGTAGGAGGGCATCCATGGCCAGATTCGGGCCTTGTCGGCCAAGATCATCGATGGGCTGCAACCCCTGCATATAAGGCGCATCAGGGTTGCAGGCCGGAGTAGATGATGAGTCAGAGTGCACCTCGCTGATATGCACGACATCTGGATCTGGGTTTGGCGGTGGGAGATGATCATGATCTACTGCTTCCCGATCCTCCCCCGGATTGGACGTCAAAGGCTGACGGAAGCCACTTCTTGTGGTTCTCACCATCGCTCTTTTCGGTAAATTTAGGGTTCGTGGGTACGATTCCCACAGACGGCGCCAATGTTCTGCCTGTGGCAGATGTGTCCAACGTAGGTTGGATGATTGATCTCGGATTCAGATGTTCCTCTCTGGATATCTATGGATTAGGTATCTGGGAGGAACGTGGATCACTGACACTGACCAGGGCGTTTGCCTCAAAGGTGTGTGTGTGATACTCAATGATTAGGGTTAGATTGTGTGTACCTTGTTGTTCCACCTACCTTCTTTATATAGCCCGGCTCTAGGGTTTGCTTGGGTTGGGCCGAGATATAGAGTGAGCTTGAGTGCAGCCCATAACAGAACCTATAACATAAATACAAACAGCACAAACTCCTCACCACTAAAAAATTATCATTCATCATCTCCATTCATATAGCTATACATAATGAGTGATAGTTACAAGGTAAATAAAAAAAAAGTTAATAAAAAAAATAGTCATTCACTTAAATATTTGCCAACAATACTAAATGACAAATATTTCTAAATTCTGACCAAGTTCAGAAAGTTACAGTGAGAAAATTAAGCGTTTATTAATGCCAGACTGTTAATGCTTAAATTTTAATATTACATCAAATCATATTTTTGTGTATTTAATCAGAATACACATTCATATATGTTTTTTACAAGGTAAATTTTAAAATATATGGACCGTATCAAGAGTATTGATTATTGACCGAATGCAGAGTTTAGGTTGATTAACCCCAACTAAATGTAGACACTTAACGAACCGCCAACTAACCAAGTGGACTGGGTCATCCATTTATGACCCAATCTCAACATCTAGATTTTAATTATAGAAACTTCATTTTAGGATATGCCCTCCTTATATAATGAATATGCCTCACTTTATGATACGATGATTTAATAACAAAATACCTTATTCTATCATTGCAATCATGGAAAGTATGTATTCTATGCATATTGTAAATATCCTATAACATTTTGATTATATCATACAATACGTTAGACCGTTAGAGTATTTAATATGATCCCTTATTTTTTATTCTTACATTTCTTGGTTTTTTTCTATTTAATTATCATTCAGAGTCAAATTAAATATAAACAAGGATTAGTTTCTTTTTTATCATGTAATATCACATCATAACATGTCAAATCAATACTTATTTTAAATTATTAAGTCTTTATTCTAATTTTGTCTTTCTTTCGTGTACCTAAATTATTATAATTTGGATTAGGAATGTACACGGTTTCAATTGAATCGATTTTAAAACAAAAATATCTAATCCAATTCCCACGATTTGGATTTTTTTTAATTTTAATCCAATTTAATTCAATTTTATTTGATTTAAAAAAGATAGGATATTCTGACACCCAAGTTATGTTACACCCATGTGACACCCAGTCAATCTCACCGTTAGATCGTTTATGTTGATCCAACGGTTATATTTATTTCTACCTTTGTATGATTATGGTTTCCCAAATTTAAAGTGAAAGCGTTAATTATGAGAAATCATAACCATACAAAAGTAGAAATAAATATAAAATATTAAATTTGGGAAATCATGAAATATAATCGATGGATCAACATAAGCGATCTAACGTTGGGTGTCACAATATCCTATCCCTTAAAAAAAATATGACAAAAAAATTTAATTCATGTAACCTCACAAAAAAAAGTTTAATTCCTGTAACATCACGAATATAATACCCTTTCCTTTTACCTTTTTTACCTGATTTCCCTTTTTTCAAGTGTACGTTAGTTCTTGCCATATACCAATTGCGTTGGAATCTAAAGCCGTAGCTCGAAACTTGGATCCTGTGCGAGGAATCGCTGATGATTTTGCCTACCTTCATGTAAGTTTCATTTCCCAAATCTCTGAATTGCTTAGCTTAGTTGCTTTTACCATGAGGAAATCCGAACTCAGATCTCTTCATTTCACTCTCCTCCGGGACATTACATGTATGGAAACTGTAATTATTCATAATTTACTTGCTCTGTCATGTTGCAATTCGTATATTGTGATCTCCAAATCTAATTTATACGCTTTCAGGTTAGAAAAATGAGTTTGCTTTGTATGAAGATGATCTATATAGTGTGTTGGGTTTTCTGGATGAGCAATGTCCTCGCGTCAGGGGTGTTTTAATAGGGTACAAGTTATTGGCACTTAGATATTAATGAAAAAAATCTTTCAAAAAAAAAAAAAAAAAGATATTAATGAAATTAGTCTGTGTTGAGATCCTTTGATGGTCGTTTTTCTCATCTGTTTCTTTGCCCTCATTCTGTGGCTTCAATTTGAAATGATAAACTTAAAGCTCTAAGGATTTAAGTTTATCATTTTAATTTCATTCTGAATTTATAATTTTTTTAATTATCTGCAACATAGGTATCTATGATATTTTGCTTTGGTTGAAAAAAATTTGATTCCTTTTGCATGGGTCATATACAATTGTCCGCTAATTGTTTTTTTTCTTTCTTTCCCCGTGAGGTACATGTTAGCATAATGAAGTTAGTTCTTTTTTTCTTCTCTATTTTTTGGTAAGTGGGCATGTTCTGAAATCTTATAAATTTTATGTTTCTCGTTTGATTGTTTGTGTTAGGTGCAAATTCGGGTCGGAGTTCATTCCAATCTTGTAGTCTTGTAGGCGTTGTGAAGGTACTTTTGCATTTTGTTTCTTATTTATTCTGTTACAGTTTTTAAGTCTGGATCTTGGAGAAAATGGGGGTTATGGAAAGGAAGACAAATAAGCACTATTTGTCTTCTTTATATAGGGATCTGTTACAGTTTTTCTTATTTGAATAGAGACATAGCTGTCATAGCAATGCCATTAGCTGCCCCCCTTTGGTGTTGCTCCTGTTTTCCAAATCAACAAGTCATATATGCTACAGTCTATCAAAAACTAATCTCAAACTTTGTAAGGAAACAAAAGCTAATGAAATTATCCAAAAATTTACCACTACTATGTTTTGCTTAAGGAATAAACCAGTTGTAATTGTCACCTAAGTCCAACAAAAATATTATAAAGACTGCCTACTGTTCTGTTAAAACTTCTATTATTTATCTCTTTGAAGAATAAAATTTTGTTTGGGCTAATATAAGTACTACAAATCAGTGCTATATATTTCAAAAAAATTCTGTTAAAAATAGAAAGACTTATTTTCAGTATAAGTGTAAGTTTATCACTTTTTTTTTTTCTTAAATAAGTATATCTATATCAATCCCCAAAGAAAATGGCAATGCTGAGCATCTAGCATGTCTGCAATAGTAACATCCTCTAAAAAAAATAAAAAATAAAAGTAAGTTTCTTGTTTAAAGGCTAACATGATGTGAACTTTCGAAGTTAAACTTGACCATAAATAGACTCTGCCAACTGCAACTTTATTTTGCTTTCTTATTGAATGTCTTTTTGTATGTTAAAGTTTAACTCGGGTTTTCAAACTTAGCTGGATTCATTATTTCGATGCAAAAGAAAAATAAAATTAAATCAAGATTTCCAATGCCTTTAAATCTATGCCTTCAAATCTGATATACATAAATGTAGGCTGTGGCCTGCGTAGACACAGATATGCCATCCTTCTTTCTTTTTTGGTCATTCATTCGTTTATTTATTTATTTATTTTTTTGAAATATACAGGGTTCTTTAAACAGATTGGTGCATGAAATGAAGAGACTCTTACGATGACATGATAGTTTCATATTTAGTAGTATGGTTGTTTTAACGTTCATAATTCCAACTAAATACCCATAATTTCTTTTGAATCTGCCCCCTAATGACATTTAAGCAGAATGTTTCTCTTGAATTTCACTAGTATTGCTGTTTGAGAATCTATAATAAATTACTTTCATTTTACTTATGCTGAGAATTATTTAAACTTTCTTGTTAATTATTTCAACTGACTTGTCAACTAATACCTTTTTTTTGACAGCCCTAACTCAAAGCACTCTTATCTTTCTTTTTCAGATAACACAACTAAATAGTTGATGATTATTACCACCCAAAAAGGACATTTTATTTTGACTAGGTTACTTGTGGATGCAATACTCACTTGTAGCTAAGTTAAATAGTTAATAACATGTTTTTGTCTTTATATAGGGATCTTTCTTACAATACGGGCTTGACAGGATCAGTTCCAAGAGAAATTGGGAGTTTGAAAAAGCTGCAATCCAAGGCAAAAAGAGAACTTTGCACAAAGAGTAGGTTGTTTTATAAGATTTTAGGTTAAATAAAATCAAATTGATTAGAAAACCAAGTTGGAGCTTGGTATAGGTTGTTGCTTGAAATTGGAAAATTACAAACAGTTTAATAAAAATCAAGTATGGGCTTTTTTTGTTTAACAAAAAAAATACACATTAAATTTTTGAAGGCCCACGGGCTGGCCCTAATCCATAGGGCTTTTGGCCCATGTGGCCCAATATCATTGTGGGCTTTTGGCCCTAACCCATATGGGCTAGGGTTAAATGGGCCGGGCTGGCCCATTTTGACAGCTCTCAACTTCAGTGCCACTGTTGGAGTTGTAGGTACTAGAAGAGCATGCATACCAACTTGCCATGTGGATTTCAAATTTAGATTGGTTGCCCAGTTTTGGTAAAAGAAAATCCAGTTGCAAATGTTCTAAGTTGCAGAGGATGGTGTTGGCCATAACAGTAGATGACATGTTTGGGATTTGCTTAATATTTGACATTCTTTAATATTTTGTCACTATTACTTATCAAGCATTTCAAATCAGTTGTTATTTCTTTTTTTCTTTTTCGAGGTCTTGTTTTTTTCTTTTATTTTTGCTCTTTTTTTTGGGGGGGTTGGAATTTAGGTTGGGTTTGGATTTGGAAGTAGCAGATAGAGTCCCTTAGTGAGTGGGTCAGGTATTCGGGCTAGACTTGTATATCTTGTTCATGTTGTCTTGATTGCCACCCTAGTTTCTATCTGTAGCATCAACCTGAAACTTGATGCAGTACTAATTCTTTTAACATTTTTATGCAATAAGGTCTATTAAGCTCAATCGATGTATTGGTTACTTGTTATCAGAAGTTATCATAAGCTTAATGTTGTTGAGATAAAGGACTTCTCGGTGTGTGTTAGTTTGTTGTTGCCTTGTTGGGGAGTGCTGTTTGTGAGGTGGATGGGTAATCTGATATGGTAGGACTATTCATGAAGTTTTAATTTCATATATAATTAACAAAAAAAAATCCTGATAGAATCACTTACACTTCATTATATTTCTGTTTCTGTCCTTAGGCTAGTCTCCTACATTAACTTATGTAAAGTGTAGTCTTCTATGCAGTGTGTTTGTTCTAACAATGCATCTCTCTTTTGCATGGAGGTAATTATGTAGCTTTGAATATACAATTACAAACATGCTTATGAAACTAATCATTTCTACTCCATTGATTTTATCCTGAATTCTGTAGGGAAGATGTAAGTGTAGGTCTAACTGAAATCTTGTAGCTGCCTCTGATGGACAAAGGCACTGGTTGCAGCTTCTCTAATGTGGTTTCAATTGCTACCTTTTCAAGTGTCATTTCTGTTGTCACCTTGATCTTGGTTCGTGTCCTTTATGTCATTTACTGTAGCAGCAGGCCCATGAGCAAAAGAACTTCAAAACCTGTTAGTACCCTTATTATTTTAGGATCAGGTTTGAGCTTACTTTTCCTTCTTTTCCTGTTTTCCATCAATATCAAAATATTTTATTAGAATTCCACAATTTTCAGTTTTATTCTGCTGTAGGTGGTCATACTGCTGAGATGCTTAATCTATTGGCAGTGCTACAGAAAGATAGGTTTTATCCAAGATTCTACATTGCGGCTGCTACTGATAACATGAGTCTTCAAAAAGCTCAGTTGCTGGAGAACTCCCTGGCAGCTGAGGTGCTGTTTTTGTTTTTCTCTAGAAATCTCTTTTATTTGATGAGCTCTGTTTTATTTATTTATTCTGGGGTGGGGGGTTCTGCAATATGAGATTGGATAGTTGGTGACTTGGTGCACCTTCAATGCAATATATGGAAATTATTATGAATGGTGTTTGTTAAGTAACGATAGATGTTCAACATTTTATGTCTTATATTGGCTTTTGATAATTACCAGGAAATTAAAGAGGAGATTCCTTGGAACTTTTTTTTGTTTGTGGTTAATATATTGGCTGAAGTCCTGTATATTTGAATTTGAGAAGAATTAGACTCGGATGATTATAGACATGATTGCTAATGATTCAATCTATTAATGCTTGAATGAGTAGATTCAAAGGAATGCTGCCCGGTTCCACGTAGGTTTCTTGTAAGAGTGTATCTAGGAATCTAATAGCTAATCGTCACAAGCAGTTTGTAGTCTTTAATTTGGTGCTATAAACCTTGTTGGAAATTGTTTTCAAATAATAAATTCTCATCAAAGTCAGTATTTTCTGTATGGTACCAGTAGTTTCTTTGCTGATTTCTGCCATTCTTTTTGGTTTGGGGACATGAAATCGAGAATATATCTCTCTTAAACTTGACCTTTTCTGTTCTCTATTTTCGTCTATTGGCATAGGTGCAGTATGTGAATATTTATAAGCGCTGCTTGATGGGTTCTGAATTTTACTTCTCTTTGGTGTCACTGGTATACAGATATTGATCAGGTATCAATTTTACTGCAGAATGGAACAAGGGTTACTGATACTGCACGGTTCATGAAGATATACAGGAGTAGGGAAGTTGGTCAATCATATGTAACCTCAGTTTGGACTACTTTAATTGCAATGGTGCATGCGCTATGGTTAATGATTAAAATTAGACCTGAAGTGGTACTATGTCTATCCTTATTTGCTTCTATCATTGATTTATGCTGCTTTGTTACAGTTTCAGTGATTATGTATTGCTACTATCCAGATACTTTGCAATGGACCTGGAACTTGCATTCCCCTCTGTGCGATTGCATTCATATTTAAGGTTCTTATTCCCTTCATTACTCTGTTATCATTCAATTTATTTGATTATTTATAATGCTACTGAAGTGTTTTTAAGCTTCTACATAGATACTGGGAATCAGATGGTCATCAATTTTCTACGTTGAGAGTATTGCAAGAGTGAGAAGGCTCTCCTTGAGTGGCTTGCTCCTGTACAAGTTGCGGATGGCTGATCAACTTTTTGTTCAATGGCCACAGCTGCAACGACAATATTCCCAAGCTACCTATGTTGGTCGACTCATGTAACCAATTGGTTCCTTTAATATCTGTTAAGAGAATTTTGTATGCTGAATTAATCAAGGAACTTGTAATTTTGCTTGTGATAATTAAGAAAGATCGTTACAGGCAAACTGCTTCATGCTTCTTTTTATTGGATTAGTTAATACAAGTGAACTTTTTGTATTCTTTAATATATATATACGCTTTTTGGTACTTAAGCATAACAATTTAAAAATTTATGTGATGCTAGTTGCTGTTAACTATGAAGCCACAGGGTACCATATCAAAGCAACATCCTACGTGCAGCTCATGGTAGAGTTGTCTGCTTGGGCTGCGTTCCATGGCTGTACTGATTCGATTGAAGTTCTCTCTGCTTTTGCCCGGTGTTTTTAATTTAGGTTAAATGAATGTTCTTTGTTTTTTAAAAAACAAAGGGGAAGATAAGATGATTAAGATTAGTCGAAGAGAGTTGGAATACATACTATTCATTTGTGGGATGTGGAAGCTTTTCTTGCTAACGAGAAGCCAATTACTAGACTTTAAAAAGAGGCTTTTTTTTTTTTTGTTATCTGTGATTGTATTACTTATTTACCATGGTTTTCTTCCTAATTAGCAACTAAAAACCACATTTGAATTTTGACCAAATTAGTATTTATTTTTCCAAATTTTCAGGTCATAAGGCGGCATTAATCTTATTATTTTAGAAGTACCATATATCCAGAATATTGTTGCAAGTTTTTTTGCTAGAATAAATTCACATTGTTACTTGTTCTTAGATAAATGAGTGATTTCCATCACTTTAACTTATCAAATTAACTACCTTTAAATTTTGATAAATTTTGGTTGATTTTTGTCCTATTTTCTATGGCTACATGATTACTTTTCTCTTTCATATTAGGCATTAGCTTCAAATAAAGAATAAGGAAAGGGAGCGGTGCATCTACTTGCATTTAAGGGGTATGCACCTTTATGTTTAGAAAAATCGGAGGACGGTTTATTTCCACTAGTTTTAGCTTATTGATTCACTTTAATGAATCATGCCCTACAAGAATATAGTTTTGAAGTCCCTTATTGATCCACTTTAGCCAATCGCGTCCTATAAGAATCAATAGATTCATTAATTGAGATTGATAGACAATGAAAAGAGTTTTACAATTCATTTTTTTTAGAGAAAAGTTTTTGTCCTTTTAAATGACACAACTTATATTTTTTTACTCTCATAAAGAGGTGGGGCCCACACCTTTATTTTTTTTTGTCAATTCTCACTCCTCCTTTATCTTTCTCTTTCTCTCACTTAAAATGACACAACTTTATATCCTTTAAAATGACATACACTTTACTCTTTTTTTTATTATTATCTATTTGGGCTTATTTCTCTTGGTAACTCCGAACAGCTTCTTTATCCCCTGATTGGATTTTTTGTTGTTTTTTCAGGATATTCTTATATGCTTTGGATACGATACTATTCTCTTGAATGTAGAATAATATGATAGGACTCTCTCCGTAAGAGACGTTTTCAAGACTCAACATTTATCCTCGGCTGAGAATGCAGTTCGCTTTTATAGCTGCGTTGAAAATATCATATTTTGGGTCTTTTCTTCATATCTAAATCATGTCCGTAGTTAGCCGAACATCCCCATCAATTAATCCAAATTTTCAGCTTGAGCTTTCTTTTTCCGAGAAAATTTAATCCAAAAACGAAAAAAGCAAAATTTGCCTTAGAAAATCTATACTATTATTAAGGGTGCTAAAAACCGTGACGAAATTTTTTCCCCAGAATCTACCAAACCGTCTTGGCGTTGCAAAAATTTAGACATGAATATTTTTGGCATTTGATTGATCCCTTGTTGCGGAGGCTATCCCCCAGTTTCTTCGTTTCTAGTAGGATTGCTATGCTTCTTTTACCCAAAAAATTTACTTACTATAAAGTATAAACATGTTTGGGAGGAGTTTAAAGCCTTAATTTTAGACTCCTTCCGAACATGATTGCTTCCGTGAAAGATACCTAGGTTTATCAAAAATAAAATAAAATTGTTTATACTAACTAGTTAAAATATATTCTAGTTCGGTTATTAATTAAAACACAAGAGTGAATATTCACGGATCACCTTGTCCTTCCATTCAAAAATTGACACTTATATTAATTAATTAATTAAGTAATTATTTTTTCTTTTTTCTTTTCCCTCTCCTTAATTTTTTCTCTCTTTCACTCTTCTCAGTCCCACCCAATTTTTCATGGTCCCGGTCCAATATAACTTTGCTCCTCCCCTATGTTTAAACACATCACGTTTGCTATGTAGATCGCTCTTTTTTATAGAAGACCTATGTTTGATTCTTCCTTTCCCATATTTTTTTCTAAAATAATCAGCTAGCTATTTAATGTACTTATGTAAAAAAAAAAAACATAACTCTCCCGCAAAATTTATTCGACCCTCATCCTTAATTTGGAGTTGAAAACATCTGGGTTTGCATGCAATCTCAGTGACGATTTTTAAGGACATTTCAGTACAGACAGAACGAAGGTTTAAGAATATGTTTTTTTATGGAATATTACATATTTCTTCTGTTTTCGACAAGATGATTAATGAAACCTAAATATATGTCCCAATTTACATTATAACAAATTCATACCGGGGGAGTCCAATCACCCAGCAGATGTAGATGTTTGGACACGACACACGTCTGTATCTAGGCCTTTGACTTTTGGAAACGGCTGAACACTTTACTTCAATCATATCTTATGTATGAGAACTTTGTATAACTACTAAAATTAAAATATAAATAAATAGAATATTTATTTACAATTAAACTATTAATATATTATATAAATGGCCATGTAATTACCAATATTTTAAAACTTTGCCCCATCCAAGTGTCGACTCCTTTGGGTCACTGTCTGTCTTTGAGAATTTGGGTTAATAGTTAGATCCTAGTTGCATGTTGACCCTCCAATCCCCAAATCCCGATTGAACCGATGACTCTTAGATAAGAGGGTTATAGGGGTCACTATATATATATATATATAATATAAACGAAATGGCGTAATTTGATGTGTAAAACAAAGAACAAAAACAAAAAACATGTTGCCGTCTATATTTAGAACTAGATTTGAAATCTGAATCGTTCTTTTTCCTTTCTTCTGATCTTCTCTCCAAGACTCAGACCTGGTCTCCCTCTTCCGATCATCTCCTCTACCATGTTGGTTCTTCTTTCCCCACCATTAATTTGTTATGTGGCCGCCTCTCCTTCGCTATTCTCAATTGGGTAAGGGATCTCCTTTCACATAATATTGTTAGTGCATGAAAAGGACAAAAAGGGTCTGAGTTTGATGATATAACTTTTCATTAACTCAATTGGAATATGTGTTTTATACTTTAATAGTTTAATACTTTGATTAACTTATGAATATATTGATTTGTAAATGTAATTGGTTGAATTATGTTAAGTATATTTTGAATTTTTAATGATTAATGGTTTGAATTTTTCATATAGAATATATATTTATATTTTTTTAATGTATAAAATCGTATCAGTGAAATGACTCCATGACCCCCCCAATTGAACCCGTGACCGTGACCTCTAACCTCGGCCGAGTTGATGGTCAGGCAAAATTTTTAAACATTGGTATATACACACACATTACTAGCTTTTTAACCCTTGTAATGCAAAAAGTAAAATATATCACTAGTTTAATTCTTTTGATAAAATATTTATTAATTTAATACGAGAAGAGTTTGCTTATTCAAGTCACATATTACCTCATACATAACTTGTACAAAAATTAAAATGAGTCTGTCACATATTGCATTCCTCATAATACACCCGAGGGCCTGCGCAACCTAAATGTACACTATCATGATGCGTTGAGTGCGCATGGCTATAATGCGCGATTTAAATACATATATTTTCCATACATATTTCATTTATATTAAATGAATAATTAATTTATCAAAAAAATAAAATAAAATTAAATGGATAGTATGTTTATTTTTTGGGAAATACTACTCTCATTTTACATGAGGTAGTTATCTCATTTTATCTCACTTTGAAAATTGCACTTTTTTTTTTTTTTTTTTTTTTTGCTTTGTAATGGTGGACCCCACTTGAATTCTCTCTATAACATAAGATAGCTACTTTCATGCAACGTAAGATTAATATTCTCCTTACTTTTTTGCATGGGTAAAAGCTATGTAGCACCGTGACACGGGATACGTGACACGATACGACACGACACTCCGACACGTTAATTCTAAAAATGTTAGATTTCGATACGTTAGGACACGTTTTGATATTAAATAATATTTTTAATTTATGTGGTGTATATATATTTAATATTCAATAATTTAGTTAAAAAAATGAATCTAAACTTATAATATTAATAAATTTTGCAAAAAAACATAAGATATCATAAATATTTATATTAAACTCAATAAAATAGTAATCGTAATCCAACGAATCTAATAGTTGGAACTAAAAACTCAACGCACTGTAACCTTTAAATCATTTTTTGAATTTCTATAACGAGTGTTGGAATGTCGGGGTGTCCGAGAGTGTCGGGAAGTGTCAGACACGACACGTCAGGATTTTTGAAGTGTCGGTGCTTCATGGGGTAAAAGACCACATAAACAAAGTCAATACTATCTGCCAAGATTAATGGCTGGGACTAATCTGTGGTACCCCTTAGCAGCAATACAGTGCCGTCAAAATTCCATTATAATAATCTTTTTCGCGATGTCAGGGCCATGTAACTAAATGATGGGCATCCCAAGGTAAGATACTGCACATTCTCTGCAAGAAAGTTCGTACAGGGCAATTAATGCCTAGTAGCAGATTATTCCCTTGGCAAATTTCTTCTTAGCTTCCTTCACCTTGAGGAAAGAGTTATCTTTTTGGGATTAAATTTTTTATTTTACATTAGAAAATTCTCTCATTTTACACGAGAAAATTCTCCCATATTATACACACTCAATACATAAGTGGAGTCCATAAAAAATGAAAAGATAAAAAAATAAAAATAAGACCCACATTTCAATTGTGTGTCTAACACGAGAATCTTTTCTTATGTAAAATGAGAAAAGATTAATCCTATATTTTTTCTCTCTATTTCTTTTAACAAAGAATTGTTTCAAGACTTTGTGAGGTAGAGTGAAGGATGAAAAATAAGAAGGATGAGTTAAGTAACTTAAGTATGAATATTGATAATTTCAAGGATTATATTTCAAATTAAATTATTCTTAAAAAATTAGGTATTTCTATATTATAAGATTATTATTATTTTCAAAATTCTATATATAATATGAAGGGTAAAATAAATCTTATATTGCAGGATAAGAAAATCAATTTCTTACACACCTTCGTACTTTTTTTTTTTTTTGTAAGTTGCGAGCCCCACCAAAAATTTGATTTTGTCCAGCACCATGAGAAAAGCAATAAAGAATTATAAGTGTAAGCTCATCGTGTCCAACTGTCTTTTATTTTAATTAAAAAAAGTATTTAATATTGAGGTGGACTTTAAACCATACCTTAAACTAAAGTAAGAGAAGGATACCAAAGAAAGTAAAAAGAACAGAAGAGAATGAAAAACAAACGGAATATATTACACGAATTTGAATAGCACACTTCAATTTTTTTTTTAAATACAGAGGTATACTTACAGAACTCATGATATGGTATAGAGTTAACTTCTCATTAAAATAGTAGGTATATTAAACAAGCGGTAGGGTAAAAGATTATTCTTTTATGGAGGTTTAGAGCACAAAAGTTTTATCTCTAACTCCAATTTTTTTTATTTTTTTTTATTTTGCAAAGAACGAACCTGAGACCCGGGTACATTGCGCTAACCTTACCAAGTGTATCATCGCTTTAGAACAAAATACTTTTATGTTGGAAAAACAGCCAAAATAAATAGGGGGTAAATCTGTATTATGAAATTGGTTCAACACACATATAAGAACATAAAAAAACACATGCAGTTATATGAAATGAAAATATAAAAAGCAAGAAAAAAGTCCGAGCCAAAAACTTTCTTTTATTTCCTTAAAATAATTTCACCCCTCTATAATTAATAGTCAAAAACAATAAACAATTGTCTCCCAAATAAAATTAAACAGGATTGGAAACACTTTCACGACAAAAGACTCTTTAAACTCAACGAAATGCTTGAATAATCGTATAGGAACTAAATAAAAAATGTTTAAGAGGAAGGATATTCTCACTACCAAAAGTTTTCACTACCAATTTACTACCTATCTAATCACCATTAGATTAACATTTTCTCTTTCTTCAAAAACTTTTTAACACTCTCTCTTTGATCCAATGGTGATGTGATCGGTAGTAAGTTAGTAGTAAGAATTTTTGGTAGTTAAAATATCCCTACTCAATCTTTAATACTATGAAATTTTGTAAATTAAACTTTATTGGACTCACACATAAAAAAGAACATTGCAAACTTGCAATATGTTATTAGACTTTTTTTTATCGGAAAAATGTTTATCCTTTTAAATGACACAACTTATATAATTTCACTCTCACAAAGAGGTGGGATCCACACCTTTATTTCTTTTGTCAACTCTCACTCCTTCTTTATTTATCTCTTTCTCTTTCTTAAAATGACACAACTTTACATCCTTTAAAATGACTTATACTCTTCCGTTTTTTTTATACGTTTTTTATTTAGATATTTGTTTTCTTATGAAAATTTAGTTCACTATTTATTGGTGTTGAAGATATAATATAACAAGATCGGTGGCGAAATATTCATATGTGTAAAGAATCAATTTAACCCAAAAACTTAAGTTGTTGGTTGAGACTATATTAATGATTTTATATTTCTCTAACACCTTCTCTCACATGAAAGGACATTGGGCTTGAAGGGTGGATGATGCATCAAACCCAGTTTACCTATGCTAAATTTTTTCGTAATACATAATTATTTGTTTATTGAATGGGGTTAGTGAGAATCAAACTCATGGCCACTTGGTCACAAAGGCTCTAATATCATGTAAAGAATTAATTTAACAAAAAAATTTAAGATGTTGGGTGAGGCTACTTAACAATTTTATATTTCCCTAACAATATGATTAGAGATATAATATAAAATAATTCATATAATTTCACCTACCATCTTAAATTTTTGAAAGAATTGATTCATGAAGACACATAAGTGGTTTTTATATATATCACTAGCAATGATAAAATTTTGAGTAAATACATTTTTTTATCCATAATACAAATTACGGTCCCCACTTTAGTATTTTACAAAAAAAAAAAATAGTCTCGAGGTCCCTAACAAATTCAAAGTGGACCTATTTAGTTGAAATCATGATCCCTCACAAATTCAAAAAATCACCCACATTAGTCTCTCAAAAGGATTAAAATGGGTCTAATTTGAATTTCATAAGGACCAAGTGAAGACAGTATGTTTTGTTAAGGACCAAAAAATATATTCACTCTAAAATTTTTATCCCCGTTTATATCAATCAGTAGAAACAACATATAATTTTAGGGAAAAATAAATCTTATGTCGTAGGAGAATTCAAATCTCATGTCATAGATATATGAAGTGTGGGACCCACCTATTTAAAAAAAACAAAAAACAAAAAAATGAGTGACACACCTTTTTATGGTGATTGTAGGAAGAGTTTGTTTTCTCATGCAACATGAGAAAAATAAACCCCATAATTTTATCTTAATAATAAAAATCTAAGAAAAATATACATCTTTCTCTTATAAAATGAATGCAAATGCTAGCTTATGGAATCGAGCGAGGATATTCTAATTACCAAAAATTTTCACTATTAACTTACTACCCATCACATCATCATTGGATTAAAAGAGATAATGTTAAAAAGTTTTTAAAGAGAGAGAAAATATTAATATAATAATAATTAGATAGATAATAAGATGATAATAAAAAATTTTGGTAGTTAAAATATCACTATAATGAGTTTAAAAAGTTGTTCCTGTTTTCCTTTTGGATTGACTGAATAAACGTACGAATTGCCTGTCAATGCTGTCATTCTGTGCTGCCACATGTTATTCGCTAGCCATTTCACGAATATAGCAACGTCCTTTTTTAAATTGATCGAAGACACATTTTTCATTTCATTTTGAAGGATGACATATAATGCAAAATAATATTTTTAAATAAAGAAATACAATATTTTTCTTCTTTTCGAAAAGTGGAATCATGAAATAGTTTTACTCAGCATCAAATCCAACTTGTCTTTTTAATCTTTTTAGATTTTTTTTTCCCAGACTGAGCGTCCCCTTAAGTTCTTCATGTACCAAATAAATATCCATCTTCAGCGGGACCAGAAGAAATTGTGTATGTCCGCACATTTAGTGGTGGGAGTTATAAACTCGCTCATAATTTAGTTGCTTATATAATAAGTTATAGGTAATAGTTTAATTAATTATTTTCCCTTCTAAATCTTATCAATCCTCCAAAACAAATATGAGAATATACTCCAATACATCCATACATATCATTCTATTTTATAGCGGTGAATAAAAAAGTCAACATTACCGATACAAAAGACAAGATATTAACTTTATTTTTTTTTGTTAAACAAAGTAGAGATTAACTTATTTGAGAATGTCAGACGTTCAATCAATTATCTCTTTTTATAAAAATGAAAAAGAAAATAAAGGATGAAGAGAGCATGAGAATGGGTACATTACAGGGGAGGAAGAATAAGTTTTCCCTCTAATCAATTTGCATTGTTACGTTGTTTTAATCATCTCTATAGGATGCTACGTTTGTTAACTAATATAAGAGTAAATACTCTTTTTGGTCGCTAACAAAAAATTCAGTCCCACTTTAATCCCTTACAAAAAAAAAAAAAATTAGTGATCTGGTCTCTAAGAAATTCAAAGTGGACACATTTTAATCCTTTTCAGTGACTAATGTGGATCTTTTTTGAATTTATGAGAGACCACGATTTTAAATAAATTGATCTACTTTGAATTTTTTTGAAATCTCGAGACTGATTTTTTAATAAGAAAATAGAGTGGAGACCATAGTTTTCATTAAAGACTTAAAAAAAATACTTATTTTTAATATAAATATTGAACCAAATAAAAAAATCATAATATTTATGTCCGCACTCGCGGAGATGTGGTGCAACCTGCGTCAGCCACTGAGATTCTTCAGCATGGTGTAAACTCCGCAAGTTAAGTCCAATATCAGCCCTCTGGTAATAATAGAGGGGAAGTGTAATGGCTATATACATCATACATGACTTTGTTGAACTCGTGAAAAATCTCTTTTCGTTAATTATTAATTAAGCATTTAAGCATATTTATATATAAAATAGATAATAGATCGGTTCTTTTGAAAGCGTGACAGCTCTTACCAATCAATTTCCAGAACAGCATTTAAGTAGCATAAATTTCTTGGTTGCCCCTAGGCTATTAATGCTTGCCAACGACTATTGCTTGCCAAACTTTCCATCGCTCAACTGTTTTTGTATCTGTACATTATTACGATTATAATCGCTTTATTTCCATTCATTATCATACATATACAGTTAGTTTATAGTCTTCTAATTAGGAGCACTTAATATTACGAGATCAATTTTCCACTTCCTAACGTGTGTTGTTAGTATTTCAATTACCATACATTTAATATCATTAAGTGTAATTAATCGATATGATGCTTCAAGTACATATATATCTAATGATTTGAACAAAATTTATTTTGTAAAAAAAATATTGTATTAATGGGTTGGAGGTAATTTTTAAGCCCGTTAGTATATGTCACTAGTATTGCAATGAATGAATTATGGAAGAAAAGGAAAGAGTAAACTAATTAATGCAGCAAAAATATAGGTAAATGGTTGGGTGGAGGCAATTAAAGTCGGGTTTAGACTATTCACACGGACCCAAATGAAGTTTTCTTAATGGGTTTATAATCTATCATTTAACATGAACAGAAAAACTTTCCTATATTTACAATATTTTGTGGGGTCCATAGCAAACAAAAAAAATTCTGGCACGCAAAATGAATCTCTATAATATTACACTATCACTTTTCCTACAACATAACTCTTATAAAACCGTTTCTTAATTTGTTGAAATTTGCACTATTATCAGCCAACAAACCGAAAAACAACGGATAAAATGAAATAGTCAAAATTTGTGCATATTGACCCTGTGGTTCTGCACATCTGTGTTGATGAATACTGATCATCTTGCAGATAAGGGGTGAAGTAGGAGTGTCAGGCAAACAAGAAAAAAAATACCTAATTGGCATGGGGCATCGTACGTTAAAGTACATGTAAATGACGTTATGAAAATCTAATTATTCGGCGTCTTTACGTTTTTTTTATGTATGACATGCTATGTTGTATAGGTACTTAGGGGTGCTAAACGAGACAGGGGTATTTGTCTCGACTCGTGAAGATCTAAGCTTACATCTATGAAATTGATTGTTGTACCCAGGCTTGGACTTGTATAAAAGCTCGTTTAATAAAAAGGTCTCAGGCTCTAATTCAAAAGCTCGGCCTTAGAGCCTCTCAGGCTTGCCTAATATATTATTTTTTTAATTTTTTTATACTATTTGTGATAGCCCTTCCTCTTCTCAATTTATGTCATCACATTTTATTAATTAAACATACTTTTTAAATGATTTTATTTTATAATATGCTATTTGGATATACATTAAATTTATGAATATTTATGGTATTACTAGTGCTGTTGATTGTAGATTTTGTTTGGATAAATTGTTGTTGTCTATTTTTTTTAAAACAGGCTAACAGGCTAAATCAGACTTTTATTTTTTGTAAATTAGCCAGACCACGGGCTGATATTATATTCGTAACAGGTAACAGACTAAGACCAGTCTGACACATTTGAACACAGGCTCGGCTCGTTAAGACCAAAGCTCGGCTCGGCTCGGCTCGTTAACACCCCTATCGGTATTGATACGGAAGACGATTCTCCGGCACATTAATTTTTAAAAATATAAGATTTTGACATATTAAGACACTTTTTGATATTATTTTTTTTTAAAATTTATGTAGTGGATATTATATTTAATATTTAATAATCTAACTAAGGAAAATACTACTCTCATTTTACATGAGATAATTATATCATGTTATCTCACTTCTAAAGTTCCACTCACTTTTTTTTTTTTTTTTATCCTTTAATGGTAGACCCTATGTGACTTCTTTATGTAATATGAGAGAACTACTCTATGTAAAATGAGAATAACATTCCCCATTTAAATATGAAACTAAACTTATAATACTCATCAATTCTATAAAAAAATTTAAATTGTAAATATATATTATTATATTTTTAAATTAAAAATCGCATATACACTTCAACAAAATTTATTCAATATTCATTTTTAATTTTTATATATTAATTTGGTAAAATATTATTAATTTTTTATGATATGTAATAAAATTTTAAATATTATAAATGTCGGAACATATTAGAATATTAAAAAACGTCAGAACGTAAAAAAATATCGGATACCATACTTTATTCTTTATTTTTATTTTTGATATGTCGGTGTTATATAGAAGGCATGATAGCTTCTGCTGCACGCGCCGCGAATAGCTTGTTAAGATAAGAATATGTATATTCCTATATGTTGTGATTCTTCTTCCGTAGGTTGTCAGTCTCCATGCTCACTATTGTCGCTCATCACTTATAGATTGTTGTAGTCGTCAAGCTCAGTAATGTTTCCCATCACCTATAAATCGTTGCACGTTGCCACCATCGTCCTTTGCGCTTGCGTTGGTCATCTCCATTTGCTTCTAATTTTGAGCTCGTATAGTCACATCTCATGCTATTGAGCTATATATTCCTACTCCATTTTGAGATGAAGCAGTACCAAGGAACAAAAAATGAGATAATATAAATTGAAATGTTTTGGACATATATTTCGAAGATAACATTAGATACTTTGGATAAAAAGTAATTTTGTTATAGAGTATAACAAATAAAAAAAAGGAAGTAATTAATCAAAATTTACTTAAAGAAAAATAATGAAAGAAGGTTTAATTAAGTATATATATATATATATATATATATATATATATATATAGGATAGGATCAACTTACACCGGTGTAAGAATAATGAATCTTACACCAAATCTTAACCGTTGATTTTTGTGCATCCAATGGTTGAGATTTATTGAGAATTAAAAATTAATTAATGAGTGATACCTAATAAATTTTAAGCGTTAGATGCAGAAAATCAATGGTTAAGATTTGGTATAAGACTTATTATTCTTACACCAGATGATCCTGCCCCAATATGAGATAGGATCAACTTACACCGGTGTAAGAATAATAAATCTTACTTCAAATCTTAACCGTTAATCTTCTCCATCCAATGATTGAGATTTATTGGGAATTAAAAATTAATTAATGAGTGTGACTTAATATAGGGAAAAACTATTCTCATGCTATATGATATAAATTTTTCCTCCTATACACCATTCGAGAACCGTGCCAATTTTTTTTATTTTTTTATTTTTTCATGTGGTGGAGCCCACAAATTTGTCTCTATGGCATGAGATAACTTATCTCCTTTAACATAAGATTAATAAAACCATATATATATGTATTATTTATTTTTTCATAAACCATATGTGTTTATTGTTCCTTTTTTGGATACAAGAATATATGTATTTTTTGATAAACCATATGTATTTATTATTTATTTTTCTTACCACTATAGCAATTCTAATTGTTTATATTTATTGTTCCTTTAATTTCTTTAATTTGTTCATGTTTCTATAAGAATTCAACCGCTGGATCTCAATTATTTTGGATGAAGGAGATGTTAAATGTTGTCATTCATATATCGTTTTCCACCGATGACCGTCGTATGTTGCTCGTCACGGTCGCCACCGTCACAATCCTTTCGTCTACGAAGCCATGGTATCATTGAGACTAATTAGCCACGAATCCAGAGAACCACCACGCCATCATTCCAACAACATAACAAACGAGAGATCTCCGTACAACTACAAAATAGAAGTCAATGCAAATCGAGGAACACCATCGCAAGCCATTAAATCACACTCCCTCCTTCAAAACCATCGCACCTTCATACCCAGATGTCACCGCATCTTCAAGCATTACTGGTTTTAATAATATTTCCCCTAATTTTTTTATTTATTAATTTTTATTTTTAAAAAATATAACTATATGTCAACCCGATTATATCATAATTATTTAAAATAAAATCTCAATTACAATTTATTCAAAGAGAAATATTAAGTGACGTCAATTAATCATAAAGAGAATAATTTTTTAAAATAGTAAAACATAATACTTGACAAATAATAATAATAATAATTAGCATATCCCTAATTTTACACATTCACCTATCATATTCGTCCTACTCCTATCATATCCATATTCATGCGAGGGAAATAAAAGTGATATGGATATTAATATGAGACCTACATAAAAGAGGTCCACTTTCAAAATCTTCACCATTAAGCAAGACTTTGGTCAACAAAGGCCGGAAGCTCATCTCATCAATCTCCACAATATTAAAAGCTACATGGCAGCAAGCTCCTCAATATTAAAAACCACATCTCTTTGAATACTTTATCTCCAAGTATACTTCAGCACCAAGACATCTCTCAAGTTGGTCATCTCGGCACTTTAAATACATATGTGTTAACCACAAGGTACTCCAACTGCATAATTAAATACATATGTTTTAATATTGAGGAGCTTACTATCATGTAGCCTTTAATATTGTGGAGCTTGATGAGATGGGGTTGCAGCCTTTGTTGACCAAAGCCTTGCTTAATGGTGAAGATTTGAAAGTGGGCCTCTTTTACGTATGTCTCATATTAATATCCAGATCAGGAGCCCACAGCTCGCTGCTTATGCTGAGAGTATAAGTAGTGAGATGTATAAATTTGCGAGATGACATATCTTCTTATTAACCTGGAAAATTCATTTCGTTGTTCCTTTATCTGGAACTATGGTCTGTTCTTTGCATGGGTGCTTGAGAGCTTCCTAATTGTATCTTGCGTTTTTATACAGTGAGTATTGATTTGTTATGTTATCCTGTGACAAATCAACCAGTATTAGCTTTTATTTATGTTAAAGCTTACATCAAATTTCACATTCTCACCCAAATTTCAATAATTAAAACCTGCTTGAACTAAATCTGACTTGAGCGTCGGAGTCTTGTTCCATTGAAGACCCATGGGTTAAAGCTGCTTCAACTGCAAGATGCTTTGACCAAAGACGGTTCCAGGCCATTTGTGTAGAGGAAGATCAAATGATCGACCCAGTTAAAAAATCGGTTCTGATCATTGGCGTCGTCTGTGGGGATTGTAGACTTCAATTACCACCCCAAAAGGGACCTATGAATGATGAACAATGAAGATATTAATCTCACTAGGAATGCAGATGGACTTAGAAAAGTGTATATGACTTTTATATTCTTATCTTGAATTATCTTAAAAACTTCTATTGTGAAATCCATAAGGGATTGCATGGATTCATGACTGATAAGAGGCAAAGATGACAATCTTACATGAAACGTAGATAAACTCGGAAAATCTTACACTTTGATGTCCACAAAGTTATTATTTTTAACACGATCTCATTGCTTTTATCATCTTAATGATATGATATTATTATTCTGTGAGATTCGTGGAAAGTGCAGGTTTCATCAAACAAAAGCGATATGAACCTTGTCTACATTCTCTTGAAAACGCCTAAAGCTCTTAAGCTTGGGTTTAAAGAAGCTTGAGGGTAAAGCCCGACAAAGGTTAAAAACTCAAGTCTTAACTTGAGGATAAAGCCTAAGGGTTAAAAACTCAAGTATGAAAATTAAGGAAGGTAAAACCTTAACTGGTTAAAACTTCCTTCCAGATTAAGGAAGGTAAAGCCATAACTGGTTAAAATTTTTATTGGTGCGAAGAAAAGGAAGATATCTCGCCCAAAAGCGACATCAAAACAAGCGACAACAAAATAGAAAGGTACGCAAAAAATATGAATTATGAACTGTATAAAAATGCAAGATACAATTAGGAAGCTCTCAAGCGCCCATGCAAAGAACAGACCATAGTTCCAGATAAAGGAACAACGAAATGAATTTTCCAGGTTAATAAGAAGATATGTCATCCTGCAAATTTATACATCTCACTACTTATACTCTCAGCATAAGCAGCGAGCTGAGGGGCTCCTGATTTGGATATTAATATGAGACATACATAAAAGAGGCCCACTTTCAAATCTTCACCATTAAGCAAGGCTTTGGTCAACAAAGGCTGCAACCTCATCTCATCAAGCTCCACAATATTAAAGGCTACATGATAGCAAGCTCCTCAATTAAAAATCACATCTCTTCGAATACTTCATCTCCAAGTATACTTCAGCACCAAGACATCTCCCAAGCTGGTCATCTCTCCACTATAAATACATATGTGTTAACCACAAGGTACATCATTTTTTCTACATAATTAAAACCTGCTTGAACCAAATCTGACTTGAGCGTCGGAGTGTCTTGTAGGTACACCCCCATCTTGTTCCATTGAAGACCCATGGGTTAAAGCTACTCCAACTGCAAAATGATCTGACGAAAGGCGGTTCTAGGCCATTTGTGTAGAGGAAGATCACATGATCGGCCCAGTTGTAAAACTGGTTCTGATCAAAAAGTATATTTAAGTTTTCACCAAAAAAAAGGTATATTTAAGAAAAGTACACAACAATGAGGTTTTTTTTTTATTATTGAAACTTGAGTGAGAATGTGAAATTTGATGTAAGCTTTAACATAAATAAAAGCTAATACTAGTTTTTCACCAAAAAAGAAGAAGCTAATACTGGTTAATTTGTCATAGATTAACATAACAAATCAATACTAACTTAGATTACCAAAAAAATAAAATAAAATAATACTCTTTGCATTTTTATTTTTATTCTTCCTTCTTTTAATATATAAATTTTGTAATTTCAACATGTATATTTTTATTTTCTTCATTGTAAGACTGTCAAAATCAGTTAATTTATCATCTGATCATATATTTTGCAATTACCCTTTTTTTCTCTTCCACCATACTCCACTTCATTTTAACATTTCGACTATATACATCTTCTTGCACAAAAGTGATAATTGGGGAAGAGACGAAACATGTAACAAGGCAGTTACGAAACAAATCCATTTCCATATTTTTTATATTATAGAAGATAAATAAAGAAAAAATATGCAGTGGCGGAACCGCATTAGGTGTGAGGGTCTTGATCCTAGTTAAAATTCAAAAATTAGTCACGTTTTTTACGAGGATAAATAACCTTACACATTTTAATGTTTGATACCAGCTAATTTTTTTTTTTCCTTAACTGGCTTGGGAGGCTAGTTCCGCCATTAAGTGTGTGAGATCTACGTGAGGTCATATAAAAAGAAGAGAAAGAAAAAAATAGGTCCTACACACACACACACATATATATATATATATATATATATATATATATATATAAAAGATAATTCTATTTTCTATATATGATATAGATTAAATCTTTAAAAGTAATAGAAATATTTCTTTCTTAAAATAGAATAGAATAAAATTTTGTTTATATCTGTAAGCTAAACAGTGAAAGAAAAACAAAAGGAGATGGGAAGTATCATGTGTTCAGAGAAACAAACATCCTACGGCTTGTTTTTGGGAATCACAACTATTAACCGTTGATATCAGTTACATATAAAGAGTCTAATTTATTAATTATTTGAGAACTAAAATACAAATGGAATCGATAATTAAAATTGGATAATATATATTGTCCAAGATCATTTTACATATTTATAAATTACATTCTCAATCATAGCAATTCATCTTATTTATATAACTGTAATTTATTAAGTATGTGAGTTTCTAGAAGTAAACAAATCAATAATTAAGTTTGGGTGAGGACTCATCATTTTTACATTTATATAAAGATTTTGGTAATATGTGGTCATTTTATACAAGTGCAAATTATATTTTCAACCTCAATCATTTATCCTAATTATATTTAATGTTTCTAATTTATTATATATATGAGTTGTTAAATGCATGTAAATCAATGGCTCAACACTTATTGGGGTGCTAAATGAGCCAGGGTGCTAAACGAGCCATTTTGACTTGCCCTTAAGTGGGGCGGGGTCAAAAAATTGTTGGAGATTTGGAAAGGCGGGTCAAACAAGTCAAACAAGTCAAACCGATGGGTTAGACCCGTTTTTCCATCTCTCTGCAGAATGTTGTGGTTGAAAAATGTAAGAACCCGCACTGTTAATTAAGGTAATTAGCAAGTTAATTATGATAATTAGGAAATAATTCCATAATTGACCCTAATAATTATTAATGGGCTTAGATAATTATATTGAGTGAGTAAAAATGCTGAAAGTCGCCTTTCGGAAGAAAAGCGCAGATACCGGTTCTGCTACTCGGTATAAATGCGTACCGGAAAAGTATCCCGGAAAATTATAACGAATGCATGATAATTACTAGAATATTATGTAGGACTTGTAAAACAAGTTTCAAGTCAAAATGACGTAATCTGATGCCAGAACTGATACTGGCTATGGAAAAGCGCGTACTGGAAAGGTGCTCCGAATAATAAAATAAAAATATGACAAATCTTAGAAAAATGCGTAGGTCTAGAATCCGAAGTTTGGGATCAAGATCTTTTACTTTGCGATTAAGGCTAATACTGCGCGTTTAAGTGGCTTGCCTATAAATAGACCCATTAAGGGCACAAAACCCTAGGCCATATTCTTTTCCTACGTGAGTTGCTGCAGCTGCCACTCTTCTTCTTCTTCTTCTTCTTCTTCTTCTTCCTTCTTCATTCTTTAGCCAAGTGATCACCTTTCATGCTTGTTTAAACACTTGTGAAGGTGAGAGTAAACCTTGGGGCTGCATTGTGGCCATCATTCTGTGTTGAGAAAGCTGTGTGTGTAGTTAGTGAGCATGAGTTTGAAGCTTAAGTAATGGCTACTTTGTGGTAGTCATTGTGAGCTTCAAAGTGCCTTCTTGTGGTGCAAGAACCCACCTTGAAGTGCCATTTTCGTGCTCCTACTTAGGCTGAGTTTGAGGAACCTTGGAGAGCTCCAAGAGCACTGCCTATTCTGTTTTTGAGCTTTGGTAAGTTATACCAACTATGATCATGGGTTTAAATGCTTAAAAATGGAACCTTGATGCATGTATTGAGCTAAGTTAATAACTTAAGGGTGGGGTAGGTTAAACACACCTAGAAATGCATGTTTAAGTGCCTTTAATCGGTTAAAAAGTTGAACCTATGGATTGGATATTCACGAAATGCAGAAAATGCATTCTGTCGTGAGATATCCGGATATTGTCGGGCAGATATCCGGATATCAGTATCCGGATATGATATCCGGATATGGGGACAGCAACAAACCTGTTTCGATATCTTGAGCTACAGATCTCCAAATCGAGTGCCGTTTGGACCTATGTGTAGCTAACACATAAGGCTATAACCCCGTAAAATTTCGTAGCCATTGGATAAGTGGTTTGATCTCAGTGTTAGTTTAAAGTCGCGTCTTGGTTGCTGGAAATTCAGTTGGCAGCAGTCACTTTGCGAAAATCATAACCGGAGTTATACAACTCCGATTGAGGCATAAAGTATATCGTTGTAAACCTCAAGATGTCTAGTTTAACATTGTAAATATTAGAATATTAATATTGATATAATTATTGGTCTAAAACAGATTGTGATTCTGCTGTGTTTGGACTTTGAGTTTGTGCGGACTCTTGGCTTGGATAGCTAGCTTGCAAGGTAAGCTTTCGTGTCCTCGGTTTAGCCATTTTGATGTTCCACCATGTCCCATGGGGATGGGTTTATGCATGCTGTGTTACATGCTTTGATTATTTTGGAAATGCTGTTGAGCTGTTTATATGTAATGAGCTATTATGATATGCATGTGGTGTCCACCTAGACGGCAATCCTGAGTATGTAGTACATACAAGATGGAGAAGCATGTGGGTGAGGTGCAGGTAGTATCCATGTACTCATGTAGGCATAGACGTATTCCTACATTTCTCTGGCCAGTAGATTTGAAAGCACACATGACATGATTAATTGCTGCATCGCATGATTTTAGAACTTATACTGTAATACTGTTTTTGAACTTATATTACACATGTAAGTGAGCTTGGGGTGGAGACTCCTTGAGGACCCCTTGTCTTACTGAGATTTCTTGTTAGAGATCTCACCCCACGTTTGGGGACGCTTATTTCAGGATCAGGTAATGTTGAGGGCTCAGGTGGCAGGAGGCCAGAGCTGAGCTGATAATTATGCTGACATGCTAGTTGTGGATTGCTGTTATGTTTTCTGCTTTATTTATGTTAAGTTTATGTTGAGACTATTTGTAGGCATTGTTGCCTTATTTGGTGAGCATGGGGTTTGTCCATGCCACATGATTGTTATCGTCTTATTAAATTAATGTTATAATTAAAGTATCAGGATTTTGACCCAGGCTACTTGTGTAGACCTGTGGCTTTAGATACTCACCTATTATTTATATATGAGGTATTCCAGTTAGATGTCTTGCAATTTACATACAGGCAGTATTTTTATGAAAATGATTAAGTAATCAAGTTGGTTAAGTTAATGACGTCATAATTGAATTAAAGAAAAAAAGTTATTCCGCATTTTAATTAAGCGTGGCTTAATACGATAGTGTGTTAACAATCCGGGTTAACACGGGCTGTTACATTTTATGGTATCAGAGCACTTTCTAGGGAAAAGCCTGTATGTATTGCAATAACTTAGGATGTGTCGTTGCGTGTCTACTTTGTGTTCTCTCTGACTGGTGTGTGTAATGATAATGCATATGTGACCACATGGCGTGGGCCTGATCAACTCATTCTTCGTGTAACTTGTGCAGAGTCATGGTACCACCGAGGAGGAACACGAGTACGAGCGAGGATCAATCAGATCCTGTCCTGGCTGCATTAGCTGAGATGCAGGCGGCCCGACTAGCCGACCAGGAAGCCACGAGGCTGGCGAACCGGGCGATGCTGGACGCAATTCGAGATGCGAACCGGCAAACCACGGCAGAGGTTCTGGAGGAGAACCGGATGGCCAACATGACTATGATGAGGGTCATGTTGGAGGAGTTGAGGGCTGGTCCTGCTGCGGGCCAGGGTCCTCCACCACCTCCACCGCCGCCACCGCCTCCACCTCCGCCTAGTCAACAGGAGGACACCCAGAGCCAGATGGGCGAGGGTAGTCATTTGACGGGGGCTATGCAGACCATTCCCGTCTTAGCTGAGGATCGTGACGAGATCGATCGCCGGCTGAATGCTGTCCGCAAGCATAAGCCACCTACCTTCGACGGATCGTATGATCCCATTGCTGCTGCCAGATGGCTACAGGCGCTGGACAAGATTTTCCGGATCATGCAGTGCACCGATCCGCAGAAGCTGCTGTTCGCCACGTACATGCTGGAGGGCGAGGCCCATGAGTGGTGGACCAACCTGTCTCAGGTCTATGAGATGCAGGGTCATGTGATGACATGGCCATTCTTCGAGGAGAGCTTCTTGGGCCAGTACTTTCCTTACGACTCTCAGGAGAGGAAGCAGGGAGAGTTCGACCGATTGGTACAGGGCTCGTTGTCTGTCGACGAGTACCTGGCCAAGTTTAATGAACTGGTCAAGTTCTCTCATTTCCGCATGGCGAGGCCTACTCCTACATTCTTGGCTGCTAAGTTCCGGAAGGGGACTTAATGAGGATATTGCTGGACATCTCGCTGGTTCTGCTTCGAGGGACTTCGGAGCGTTGGTGCAGCAGTGCCGCGACATCGAGGACTACTGCCGGGCGAGTCAGGCCAAGAGGGCCAAGATTGAGGTGCCGCAGAGCGCTGGTGGTTCTACTCCCTGGAAGAACAAAAACTTTGCCAACAAGGGCAAGGGCAAACCACCGTTGGCGGCTAAGCAAGCGCCAAACCAGTTCAGAAAGACTGCCGCTCCGGGGAACACTGCTAGACCTCCTGCTCCCAGATGTTCTGGATGCGGGAAGTCACATTTTGGGCCGTGCTCTACCGGTCAACTGATTTGCTTCCAGTGTGGCAAGGAGGGCCACTACTCCAGAGATTGCCCGACGGCGAGAGTTGCTACAGTGCAGGCTGTGCCATTGCAGATGGTTCCTTCTGGGGCACCAGCAGTGCCACCTACTACCGGACGAGTCTACACACTTGATCGTCAGCAGTCGGACAGAGCTCCGAACCTGGTCAGAGGTACTGTTACCATTGGTGGATCAACTGTTGATGTGTTATTTGATTCCGGGGCAACGCACTCTTTTGTTGCTACCCCTATTGCTGTGGGGCTTGAGTTGCCCAGTGATGTGCTTTCTCCACCGATGCGGGTTACCACCGCCACCGGAGAAAAATGTTTGACCTCCACTGTTCATCGCGATGTAGCGTTTCAGTGGGATGGTCGTGACTTCTCGGTAGATCTGATAGGATTACCGATGGCCAACCTTCAGATTATTTTGGGCATGGATTGGTTGTCCAGAAACTGTGCAATGATTGATTGCTGTGCCAAGAAAGTGGTGATGTCTCCGGGTGGGTCCACAGCCAGTTCCTCACCGTTCATTTCAGTCCTGCAGGCGAGGAGGGCCTTGAGAGCAGGGGCATTTGGCTATGTCATGTTGGGAGGTTTGGTGAGTGGGACACAGGAGGATCTCACTGGCATTCCTGTGGTGAAGGAATTCCTCGAGGTGTTTCCTGAGGAGATTCCTGAGTTTCCACCGCAGAGGGAGATAGAGTTCTCTATAGACTTATTGCCTGGTGTGGGGCCTATCTCATTGGCTCCATACCGGATGTCGCCACCAGAGTTGGAGGAGCTGAAAAAGCATATCGAGGAGCTTTCAGCAAAAGACTTTATTCGGCCGAGTGTGTCTCCCTGGGGAGCACCGGTCATTTTCGTGAAAAAGAAAGATGGGACCATGCGGTTGTGCACCGACTACCGACAATTGAACAAGGTGACAATCAAGAACAAGTACCCTCTTCCACGCATTGATGATTTGTTGGATCAGCTCAGAGGTGCTTGCGTCTATTCCAAGATTGATCTCCGGTCCGGTTATCATCAGATACGGGTTAAGCCGGAGGATGTCCCAAAGACAGTGTTTCGCTCAAGGTACGGGCACTACGAGTACTTGGTGATCCCGTTTGGACTCACCAATGCACCCGCAGTGTTTATGGACTACATGAATAGGATTTTCCAGCCGTACCTGGATCAGTTTGTGATTGTCTTCATTGACGACATCTTGATCTACTCCAAGACGGAGGAGGAGCATACCGAGCACTTGAAGATTGTGTTGCAAGTGCTAAAAGAGAAAAAGCTATATGCTAAGCCATCGAAATGTGAGTTTTGGCTCAAGGCGGTTAAATTTCTGGGTCATGTAATTTCTGCTAATGGAGTTGCAGTTGATCTGAACAAGATTGAGGCCGTGATGGATTGGGAGAGGCCCAAGACGGTTACAGAAGTGAGAAGCTTCTTGGGTTTGGCAGGCTACTATCGGAGGTTCATAGAAGGATTTTCCAAGATGGTGCTACCGATGACTCGCCTTACCCGAAAGGAGACTCCATTCGTGTGGACACATGAGTGTGAGGAATGTTTCCAGGAGTTAAAGGAGAGACTGACTACTGCTCCTGTGTTAGTCCTTCCTGATCCTGCGGAGCAATTCGAATTATACTGCGATGCCTCTGGTAAAGGACTGGGCTGTGTGCTGATGCAGAAAGGTAAGGCGGTTGCTTACGCTTCAAGACAGTTGAAACCTCATGAGGAGAACTACCCGACTCACGACTTGGAGTTGGCAGCCATTGTTTTTGCTTTCAAGATTTGGAGGCATTACTTGTTTGGCATGAAGTTTGCTGTATTCAGTGATCACAAGAGCCTGAAGTATCCGTTTGACCAGAAGGAGTTGAACATGAGACAACGAAGATGGATGGAGTTCTTGAAGGACTACGACTTTGAGTTGAGGTATCACCCTGGCAAGGCCAATGTGGTAGCCGATGCTCTGAGTCGGAAATCCGTGAGCTTATCCAGCTTAATGATGAACGATTACGAGATGATCGAGAAGTTCAGAGACTTGAGAGTGAACTCCTTGTTTGGGGGCGCACTGCTCGAAATGGAGACAGCAGAAGTGATCAATGAGCTGATGGAAAAGATCAAAGAGGCGCAAGTGCAAAGAGAGTGCCTCGATTATGTGAAGAACCAGGACGGTGTGTCTTGGAACGATGACGGATTGCTGCTGTTTCAGAAGAGGATTGTGATTCCTCGAGGGCCATTGACCGAAGAGGTTATGACAGAGGCTCATAAGGGACGGTTCACTATCCACCCTGGTGCTACAAAAATGTACCAGGACCTAAAAAGGAATTTTTGGTGGCCGGGCATGAAGAAGGACATAGCGGTCTACGTGTCCAAATGTCTTATTTGCCAGAAAGTGAAGATCGAGCACCAGAAACCGTCTGGTAAACTTCAACCTCTGGAGATTCCACAGTGGAAGTGGGAGAGTATTTCCATGGACTTCGTGGTGGGACTGCCTAAAACTCAGGCTGGTTGTGACTCTATCTGGGTCATTGTGGACAGATTGACCAAGTCTGCCCATTTTCTTCCAGTAAAGGTGAGCTTCACTACAGAGCAGTTGGCCAAGCTATATGTCCGCGAGATCGTGAGGCTTCACGGGGTGCCCGAGAGTATCATCAGTGATAGGGACCCGAAGTTCACATCTCGGTTTTGGGAGGCGCTGCAGGAGGCTTTTGGTACGCAGTTGAGATTGAGTACCGCCTATCACCCTCAGACTGACGGACAGACTGAGCGGACCATCCAGACATTGGAGGACATGTTGAGAGCTTGCACGTTGGAGCAGGGTTCTGCATGGGATAGGTACCTTCCGTTGGTTGAATTTTCTTACAACAACAGTTTTCATGCTAGTCTGGGCATGGCACCCTACGAGGCGCTGTATGGTAGGAGGTGTCGGACTCCTACTTGCTGGTCTGAGGTTGGAGATAAAGAGTTATTCGGCTTGGACTTTGTCCAAGATACTACCCTTCAGATCCAGATGATCAGGGAAAAGTTGAAGCAGGCACAGAATCGTCAGAAGAGCTACTACGATGTCAAGCATCGACCACTGGAGTTCAGTGAGGGTGAGCACGTGTTTGTGAAGCTTTCACCTGTCACCGGTGTTGGACGGGCACTCGGCGTGAGGAAGTTGAGCCCGCGATTCATTGGGCCCTACCAGATCCTTGGTAGAGTAAGACCAGTTGCCTATCGACTCGCCTTGCCTCCGAACCTAGCCAACATCCACGACGTGTTTCACGTGTCTCAGCTTCGAAAGTACATAGCAGACCTTTCACACGTGGTGCAGCCGGATGATGTGGAGGTTCGGGAGAACCTAAAGACTCCCGTCGGACCACTCAAGATTCTCGATCGAGGCGAGAAACAGCTCAGAAGCAAGATCATTCCGATGGTCAAGGTGCAGTGGACTGGGCGTAGTCCCGAGGAGTGTACCTGGGAGCGAGAGGACGAACTTCTCCGACAGTATCCCGACTTTCGAGACATGTATGTTTCTGATTTTGAGGACAAAATCCTTAAAAAGGTGGGGTGAATGTAAGAACCCGCACTGTTAATTAAGGTAATTAACAAGTTAATTATGATAATTAGGAAATAATTCCATAATTGACCCTAATAATTATTAATGGGCTTAGATAATTATATTGAGTGAGTAAAAATGCTGAAAGTCGCCTTTCGGAAGAAAAGCGCAGATACCGGTTCTGCTACTCGGTATAAATGCGTACCGGAAAAGTATCCCGGAAAATTATAACGAATGCATGATAATTACTAGAATATTATGTAGGACTTGTAAAACAAGTTTCAAGTCAAAATGACGTAATCTGATGCCAGAACTGATACTGGCTATGGAAAAGCGCGTACTGGAAAGGTGCTCCGAATAATAAAATAAAAATATGACAAATCTTAGAAAAATGCGTAGGTCTAGAATCCGAAGTTTGGGATCAAGATCTTTTACTTTGCGATTAAGGCTAATACTGCGCGTTTAAGTGGCTTGCCTATAAATAGACCCATTAAGGGCACAAAACCCTAGGCCATATTCTTTTCCTACGTGAGTTGCTGCAGCTGCCACTCTTCTTCTTCTTCTTCTTCTTCTTCCTTCTTCATTCTTTAGCCAAGTGATCACCTTTCATGCTTGTTTAAACACTTGTGAAGGTGAGAGTAAACCTTGGGGCTGCATTGTGGCCATCATTCTGTGTTGAGAAAGCTGTGTGTGTAGTTAGTGAGCATGAGTTTGAAGCTTAAGTAATGGCTACTTTGTGGTAGTCATTGTGAGCTTCAAAGTGCCTTCTTGTGGTGCAAGAACCCACCTTGAAGTGCCATTTTCGTGCTCCTACTTAGGCTGAGTTTGAGGAACCTTGGAGAGCTCCAAGAGCACTGCCTATTCTGTTTTTGAGCTTTGGTAAGTTATACCAACTATGATCATGGGTTTAAATGCTTAAAAATGGAACCTTGATGCATGTATTGAGCTAAGTTAATAACTTAAGGGTGGGGTAGGTTAAACACACCTAGAAATGCATGTTTAAGTGCCTTTAATCGGTTAAAAAGTTGAACCTATGGATTGGATATTCACGAAATGCAGAAAATGCATTCTGTCGTGAGATATCCGGATATTGTCGGGCAGATATCCGGATATCAGTATCCGGATATGATATCCGGATATGGGGACAGCAACAAACCTGTTTCGATATCTTGAGCTACAGATCTCCAAATCGAGTGCCGTTTGGACCTATGTGTAGCTAACACATAAGGCTATAACCCCGTAAAATTTCGTAGCCATTGGATAAGTGGTTTGATCTCAGTGTTAGTTTAAAGTCGCGTCTTGGTTGCTGGAAATTCAGTTGGCAGCAGTCACTTTGCGAAAATCATAACCGGAGTTATACAACTCCGATTGAGGCATAAAGTATATCGTTGTAAACCTCAAGATGTCTAGTTTAACATTGTAAATATTAGAATATTAATATTGATATAATTATTGGTCTAAAACAGATTGTGATTCTGCTGTGTTTGGACTTTGAGTTTGTGCGGACTCTTGGCTTGGATAGCTAGCTTGCAAGGTAAGCTTTCGTGTCCTCGGTTTAGCCATTTTGATGTTCCACCATGTCCCATGGGGATGGGTTTATGCATGCTGTGTTACATGCTTTGATTATTTTGGAAATGCTGTTGAGCTGTTTATATGTAATGAGCTATTATGATATGCATGTGGTGTCCACCTAGACGGCAATCCTGAGTATGTAGTACATACAAGATGGAGAAGCATGTGGGTGAGGTGCAGGTAGTATCCATGTACTCATGTATGCATAGACGTATTCCTACATTTCTCTGGCCAGTAGATTTGAAAGCACACATGACATGATTAATTGCTGCATCGCATGATTTTAGAACTTATACTGTAATACTGTTTTTGAACTTATATTACACATGTAAGTGAGCTTGGGGTGGAGACTCCTTGAGGACCCCTTGTCTTACTGAGATTTCTTGTTAGAGATCTCACCCCACGTTTGGGGACGCTTATTTCAGGATCAGGTAATGTTGAGGGCTCAGGTGGCAGGAGGCCAGAGCTGAGCTGATAATTATGCTGACGTGCTAGTTGTGGATTGCTGTTATGTTTTCTGCTTTATTTATGTTAAGTTTATGTTGAGACTATTTGTAGGCATTGTTGCCTTATTTGGTGAGCATGGGGTTTGTCCATGCCACATGATTGTTATCGTCTTATTAAATTAATGTTATAATTAAAGTATCAGGATTTTGACCCAGGCTACTTGTGTAGACCTGTGGCTTTAGATACTCACCTATTATTTATATATGAGGTATTCCAGTTAGATGTCTTGCAATTTACATACAGGCAGTATTTTTATGAAAATGATTAAGTAATCAAGTTGGTTAAGTTAATGACGTCATAATTGAATTAAAGAAAAAAAGTTATTCCGCATTTTAATTAAGCGTGGCTTAATACGATAGTGTGTTAACAATCCGGGTTAACACGGGCTGTTACAAAAAATCCCTAATTCAATTTTTAGGCAAAGCATCTTGGGCTCAGTAGTAAAAACCTTGACGGTCTACACCACAAAAGAGATTAGCTCATTCAAATGGATGAGAACACTTTTGGAAACAAAAAAAAATAGAGATGAGTTACATCAACAACTAAGATTAGGTTGACGTAATCAAGGTAGTTAAAAATGAGTTTTTACCTAAAAACGAAAAGGGAATGAAAAATCGTAAAACGTAAAATCGTAATACAGTACGTAGATTTTACCTGCATATATACAAAAAAAATTAAGAAAAGTAGGCCACCTGCCACCATCCATACATATACCAATCAATCCAATATATCAATCACCATATCCAACACTACCATCAAATACCAATCAAACAAAGACAAGCAATTTTAATATAGTTCAAAATTCAAGTCTAACTCAAATTCAGTGACACTCATTATCCAACTGTAATTTAAATTATTATTACACTCTAAACTAATAAATCATTCAAGTCATTATCATCAAAGAGATTATGTTACACATGATCTTCAACTACATCATGATGCATGAGCATGACATATTCTCTTCCTCTTCCATCAACCTCATTGTCAAACTCAAAATTAGGAATCACCATATCATCTATAAAGGCACCAACAACACCAGTGTCATCCTTTCCTGAATTCTCTCTTTAGCCTAAATCATCTCATCATAAATGAATCTCATGGCTGGCTTCTCACCTGAATCCACCAAACGAAGCACTTTGATAAGTGGAAAAACACCCTTTAAACATGTCACAACATTTTCCAAAACTCCTTATCTATAACCATATCTGTAATATACTTGCCATCATTTGCTTTAACAAACTTGCTAGACATCTATTGATCTGATATAAATATCCCTATCAATGCTGCCTTGTTGTCATTGAGGCACCCCAAAGTTAGATAAGATGTGGCAAAATGAGTCTTCCCTGGTCTCACCAAATCTCTTCCATTTATATGAAATTGCAATATGGAAATTAAAGAGTCCTTGAATATGTATATGTAGTAATTTTTCTTCCTTTTGCAATTGTCTCGTGATGAACCAACAACTTCTTCTCAAAATCCTCCAACATTAGGTCAATACAATGAGCGGCACAAGGTGTGCAATACCACCTTTTTCTTTTTTCCATCAATAATGCTCCAGTAGCTTTATAGTTTGCAGCATTGTCCGTCGCAATTTGGACAACATTTTCTTTTCTTACCTCCTCAACTACTGCATCAATCATATGAAATGTCTTTTCAACTGTTATGACGATATGAGATGCATCAATTGACTTCAAAAACACACTTCCTTTTGGGCTGTTTACTATGAAGTTTATAAGTGTCCTCCTCTTTTTATCTGTCCAGCCATCCGTCATTATGGAGCAGCCCATATCCTTCCAATAAGCTTTATGTTTTTCAATACTTTGCATTGTCTCCGTATATTTTTTTTTCAAAAAAATTCTCTAATTTCATAGTAGGATGGTGGCTTAAATCCAATACCGTGTCGGGCAACCATTTCAAACATCTCTTGAAATTCAACACTCTGTGCCACATTCAACGGTAGGACATTGTTATAGAAAAAAGAAGCAATTTTCTCACATGCACCCTCTCTCAAACTCTTCTTAAAAATATTATAGATGGTAGGTTGGCTGCTTACCCCTCTTTGCTTGAAGATATTCCTAGAACTCTCATTATCTTCATCATGTGATCTTTTTTCACCAACTTCTACAACATCATCCTCATTATCAATGCTTGATTGCTTATTTAATCTTTTTTGCAAATCAGATACAATGTCCCATATTTCTTTCTTCACTGCCTCCGGAACAAATTTGCATATTCCAACATCTTTTTGAGTGCAAGCCAAATGATGCTTCATTCGGTAAACACATCCTTATATAATCTTTTGACAATAATTGTATTTTATTCTATTGGTACCTCCATCAACCGAACTTCCATATTTCCATGCCACATCAGTTCTACTTCAAAGAGAATTTTGTAAGTTCTTGAAGATGTTCTTGCGCAACTCAGAGGGACAACTGGGGCAGAAGGCATAGAACTATTATAAACAGCAACAACACTTCCACTAGAAGCCATTTTTAAAACTCATAAAAAAATCAGAAGATGGATGTGAATAACTATCTGTAGATTGATAATGATGCACATTGATAATGATTTAAATATGCAAAGCCAAATTGCTGGATGTGAATAACTATTTCTTTTTATCTATTTTTTTTGCAAGATGAATTATATTTTGATTCTGAGCTTACTGGGCTCTTCTCACAATAAATCATGTGCTTTTATTTTTCTTTTAAAATTAACTTATGTACTATTTTTAAAACTACTTATTAGTTGGTACCTCTAATTTTAAATTTGTATTTATGCCTAAACCTGGCAATACCAAACTCATGCAATATATATACAAATTCAAACCTCCATTTCCAATCAATTCTTTGCATCTCATTAACAATGCTAAATGGACCGTGGAGATACTTAATAAGATTGAAGAGTTGTCACAGAAAATACTTAATAGCCTCCAATATGTCATTCATGTTAGGTGCCATAGGTTAAAAAGTATTGCAAACACTTCCCACAAGATTAGATTCATCTTTGCAATGGGAATCTATAAGAGAAGGTATGTATGTAATATTCAAGACACGTTTTGGACAATACTTGCATGCCAATGGAGGCCTACCACCATGGAGAAAGGCCATAACACATGACACCCCATATAGGACAAAAACAACAAACTGGATTCCGACAAGCATCTCATCGAGCATGTGGAATGCAAATTCACTTAACTAATAGCAACTATCCATAATACGAAACATATAAACTACCAAATCAAACACAAAAGAAAAGGAACAGAGAGACAACAACGCATCTGGAGTACAAATAAAATGAAACTCCAATTAAACACAAAAAAAAGAGACCGAGAGAGAAAAAGTGCAACGCATTCAGACTTTTTTTATATGTTGAGGAGGAGAAAAGCTAACACGCAATGTTGGTGTGAAGGGCGCAATCAAGAAACTTCGACCAACTAGTAGCTTCGGCGAGCAACTCAAACAAAGATGGGTTAGTCAAGATTGGTTTTCGGTGACCAAGCAGTGCAGACTGCAACTGTGTGCAGCAAAAAAAAGCTGTAAAATGCTCCCTGACTTTAACATAGTAACACACTAACACCACTTTAGGGCAAAATTTTACTTTTTGTTTTTGTTGTAAAGAATGATGCATTTTAACGCTATTACGTTTAATAGCAACGTTTTTAACGCTTTTACTAGCTTTACTCTTTTGTGCTAAAGCAAAAACGTTTTGCTCAAAATAAAATGTAAAAACGATGATTTTGCGTTGTAAAACTCATTTTTGACTACCATGGACGTAACATTAATTTTATATATATAGGGATAAGATTATTTAACATCGATGTCAAATTTTGAATTTGACACCAAATCTTAACTGTTGATTTCCGCCAATCAACGGTTATCGCTTATTGGGAATCGAACTTATTAATTATTATTATTTTTCAATAAATGTTAAATATTGATTGACGAAAATTAACTGTTAGGATTTTTGCTAATCAAACTTATTAATTAATTATTAATTCCCAATAAATGATAATCGTTGATTGACGAAAATCAACAATTATAATTTGGAGTCAAATTTCAAAGTTTGGAACCAGGGTCAAAAGATCCCTATATATATATATATATATATATATATATATATATATATATATATATATATACATACATACATACATATTATTGGCTCCATTTATTTTTAAATACTTGGCTTTTCCAATTTTTAAGTTAGATGTAGGTAGGGGTGCTAAACAGACCAGGGGGGTTTCAGGGCCTTTGGCTCAGCTCGTGAAGGCTTGAGCTTACATGTCTAAATTTGTTGTTTGCACCAGGCTTGAACTTGTATAAAAACTCGTTTAATAAAAAGGCCTCATGCTCCAATTCAAAAGCTCGTCCTTAAAGCCTCTCTGGCTGGTCTAGTATATTATTTTATATTTTTATTTTCTATTTTATATACTTTTGGTAATAGTCTTCTCTTTCTCCTTAATCCATTTCACCCAAAAAACTCATTTGTTCCACTGTGCATTGCTCGTTTGTGTCAATTTATTTTTTATTTTTATTGGCACTTTTTTTATAATGGGCAAAGATAATATAACCTGTTATCTACCTTCTCTCACTTTAATTTTATTTATTTATTGTAGACTTTGTAAATTATTGCTGCAAATTGGAAGATAAGGTTTCTATCTAGAAATTGCTTTTTGATGGAATTCTGTTCTCTTATTTTTAGTTTTTAACATGCTAACGGGCTAAGGTAGACTTCACACAGGCTCTTAATTTTTGTAAATAAATCAGGCTACAGACCAATATTATATTCGTAACAAATAACAGGCTAAAGCCAATCTTACACATTTAAATACAGACTTAATTCATTAAGACCAAAACCCGCCTCGATTCGGCTCGGGTCAGCGTGTTAGAGCATATAACCACAAAAGTAACAAACAAACACGAAGTCACCCAAACCTAATTCAACTTATTGAGCCTACATGTGATATGGCAAAGTCCAACAACTTTCTCTCAACGCATTTAATGCAGAGAGAGTGAATGCATAAATGCGTTCGAGCTGCAAAAGTCGCAGCTCACAGTATACGAACTAGTCACACAAGTGGCTAGAGAGAAACCTCTCTATAACCGCAAACAAAATCAAAACCGAGAAGCGAGTTTTGATCTTATTAGCTTAACTTGAACCCGCACTGTATCTTTGTTCATAATAAATATTCCATCTTCTTTTCCACCGCATATTATGACACATCCACCACATCCTCCCTTATTCATATCCTCTCCACGTTAGTTCCTTCAATACTATCAAAGTCACAATCACAAACGTGCCTACCTCCTTTTTTCCTTCTGTAACAACTCATCTTCACTTTTTCTTTGCAACGTACATTGCACTTTCAGACACTTGTTACTTTTTAGTCCCCTTTATATATATATATCTCTCTCTCTCTTTTTCAGACCAAAATGTCAGACCGGGGTACTTTCTCCGGCGACTCGGCCATGGATGCTAAGGAAGGAGAGAGAAAAAAAGAGCATAAAGTTCCTTTGTTAAAGCTCTTCTCTTTTGCTGACTTTTATGACTTTGTCTTAATGTTTGTTGGATCTGTTGGGGCATGTATTCACGGTGCTTCTGTTCCCGTTTTCTTTATCTTCTTTGGAAAGTTGATCAATATCATAGGCTTGGCTTATCTTTTCCCCAAGGAAGCTTCTCACCAAGTTGCCAAGGTTTTTAATAACCACTTTCTGTGTTGTCTTCTTCCATGCGTTTATATATTTTGTTCACTTGTTGGAAATTAAATACCATAACATACGACCTTATAAAAAATAATTATATTTGAGGCTCAATTTTCACAATTATATTATCTCTTAGCTTCAAGTTTTTTTTTAATGTGTAGTATTTGTTTGCAATTTTGCAGTACTCGTTGGATTTTGTGTATCTAAGTATAGCAATATTGTTTTCATCTTGGACAGGTATGGAATTATTTAGTCAAAAATCATCATAATCCCATTTGATTTGTCAATCTTAATTATTTAATTACCAAAGTATTGTTTGATTAATTATATTGATTTTATAGAGGTGGCTTGTTGGATGCATACTGGGGAACGTCAAGCAGCAAAGATGAGAATGGCTTATTTAAGGTCAATGCTGAATCAAGATATAAGCCTATTTGATACCGAGGCATCAACGGGAGAGGTTATTTCTGCCATTACAAGTGACATCATCATTGTTCAAGATGCACTATCCGAGAAGGTATGCATGTGCATTTTAAGCAGTTCATACTAATTCTATGCATTTCTCGATATATATATATATATATATATATATATATATATATATATATATATATATATATATATATTTATTTAGATCCTTTCACACCGGTGTCAGAGTTGAAATTTGACATCTCATCTGATAGCCGTTAGATAAAAAAAGATCAACGGCTCTGATTTGTAAGCATGTGACACCATTGATTTTTTTGATCTAACGGCTATAAGATGAGGTGTCAAATTTCAAATTTGACACCGGTGTCAAAGGAAAGATATTCTTGCACTGGTGTAAGAGTTAAAAGTCTTACACTCAATCTTGATTATTGATCCACTTGTATCCAATCACTCATATTACTAAAAAAATTAGAGTCTTTAAATATAAGTAAGATTAATGGACAAGATTAAAAGTGTAACTTACGCAGTATAAAATGATCCTGAACCAATTAGTTCTATCAATTAAATGGTGCCTATTTTAAATCACTTTCCCCCTTCAATTAAATGTTTTTCATTAATTAAAGCCTGTCATTTATGTTAACTTCACTAACTTCTATCGTTTCTCTTGGTAACTCAAACTGAAAAGCTAGAAAATAAATATTATTGCCGTTTGAGGAGTTAAACATCTTTATTTCACGCGGTTAAAAAAAAAAAAACTACAACCAATTGACACTTGACGGTTGTATTCTTCTTCTGCCTTTGACTTGAAACACCGTGGATTCTTTCTGACACCATCATTAAATCGTTTGTGAGAGTCCAACAGAGTCAATTAAATGCATTATGATAGCATTTAAACGTCGGGTGGGGATGGTTGCGTTGTTTTTAAGGTTTTACTCTTTTTTTACTGTCGAACTGAGCTGCACGTGCTTCGATAAAACCGCAATTATGAGTAAGCATCTACCAGAACTAGCCGCATGACAAGTAAGCAAAACATGAAGCTAGGCAGAAGCTAAAGAACCATTTCAATAGTTTAGCCTTTTGTTTTTTTAATTCAAATGAAAATGGTGGGGCTGGTTTTTGTGGTCTTGTTTTAACAATGGAATATGCTTATCATAATTTTGTCAATAAACCTACATTGCTCCTTATATTATTATCCTAAGCATGCTATTTGTGAAAGAACCTTGGGATAAATCACCCCAAAAGTTAGCTCAATTGTATCCCAAGGTTTTTTATATGGTGTCAGAGCTTGAGCTTGAGGTTCGATCCTCACTGCTCCCCACTTTAAAGTGGAAGTACAAAAAAGGTAAACCAAAGATTGAGTCTGTTGCATAATCCATGCTTCAAGCCAAGAAGGGTCTTGCATGAGGGGGCGTGTTGAGATATATAGTCCCACATTGGTTGAAGAGCAACTAATGTGGAGTTTATAAGGTCTTGGGCACTCCACTCTTTGAGCTAGCTTTTTGGGTGGTGTATCCTTCTTTTACACTATTAAATTCCCTTATGAGTTCAGTAAAAGATAGATGATACTTGTAAGATTGGGATTTACAGGTAGGGAACTTCATGCACTACATAAGCAGATTTATAGCAGGCTTTACTATTGGCTTTGTCAGAGTGTGGCAGATAAGTCTAGTGACACTTTCAATTGTCCCCTTGATTGCCCTTGCTGGTGGTCTTTATGCATATGTGACAATTGGGCTTATTGCAAAAGTTCGAAAAGCTTATGTGAGGGCTGGTGAAATTGCTGAAGAGGTAAATTTTAAGTTCTCAAAATTGATAAAATGCTTAACAAAATTTAGTATCTTCTACTTTCTTGTACATAATTAATATGTGGTTTGAATTTAGTATTGTTTGGACAAAGTTCTTTTATACACGACACATTACTATATATATAATTGTACTCTATGTGGGTTTTTTCAGGTGATAGGCAATGTTAGGACGGTACAAGCATTTGCAGGAGAAGAAAGAGCAGTGAGATCGTATAAAGAGGCTCTCTTGAAAACTTATGTAAACGGTAGAAAAGCAGGTTTAGCAAAGGGTCTTGGACTTGGTTCAATGCATTGTGTCCTTTTTCTATCGTGGGCTTTACTTGTTTGGTTCACTAGCGTTGTTGTTCACAAGAATATTGCCAATGGGGGCGACTCTTTCACTACCATGCTCAATGTCGTCATCTCTGGCCTGTAAGCCCTTCTTATATTTCATTCTGTTTTACAATGCATATTACTGTAAAAAGAGATAATACAAACAGAATGTAACATTGCTGATTTTGAGATATATAGTCCCGCATTGGTTTCATGTGTAACTAATGTGGAGTTTGTAAGGCCTTTGGGCACTCCCACCCTTTGAACTAGCTTATGGGGTGGTGTATCCCAAGGTTCTTTACATGGTATCAAAGCCTCGCCGTCCCCCCACTTTCTTTTGTCTCTTGTGGCGTTTCTTAGCACAAGTAGGCTGGGTCTGTTGCATTATCCACTCTTCAAGCCTAGTGGGCTCTCGTGTGAGGGGGCGTGTTGAGATATATAGTCCCACATTGGTTGAATGAACAACTAATGCGTCCTTTATAAGGACTTGGACACTCTCACCATTTGAGCTAACTTTTGGGGTAGTGTATCCCAAAGTTCTTTACAGCTGAAATATATTGCATGACATTTCCACACCAATTGTCAATTCACCCAAACTATAATTGACATATTGTTTATACTTTATGGCATTAGTTGTAGCATAAGAGGTTAAGGCAGAACCTACCATGGCACTTCAGTATTTTATCTAAGTGTTTATATCTTGTGTAGAGATTATTATTATTATTATAATTATTGTTTTTAAATTAAGGTATGTATGAAGGTCATGTTTTGTTTTTCAGGTCACTTGGGCAGGCAGCACCAGATATTTCTGCATTTATCCGGGCAAAAGCAGCAGCTTATCCAATTTTTGAGATGATAGAGAGGGACACAGTGAGCAAAAGCAGTTCAAAAACTGGTCGCAAATTAAGCAAATTGGAGGGTCATATTCAGTTTAAGGATGTCTGTTTCAGTTATCCATCTCGTCCAGAAGTGGCAATCTTCAATAACCTGTGTCTTGACATTCCTTCAGGGAAAATTGTTGCCCTTGTGGGAGGAAGTGGTTCTGGAAAGAGCACTGTTATATCATTGATTGAACGCTTTTATGAACCCCTTTCTGGTCAGATAGTATTAGATAGGAATGATATCAGGGAACTTGATCTCAAATGGCTGAGGCAGCAAATTGGGCTGGTTAATCAAGAACCTGCCCTTTTTGCTACCAGCATCAAGGAGAACATACTGTATGGAAAAGATGATGCCACATTTGAAGAACTAAAACGTGCTGTGAAGCTTTCAGATGCTCAGTCTTTCATTAACAATCTTCCTGATAGATTAGAAACTCAGGTAAGATGTTTGATCCATGCATCTTCAGCTTTTAAATATAAGCTTCGGCATCATTTTACATCGGTGTATGTTACCCTACTTTCAATCTTGATCATTAATTTTATTTATATCTAATGGTTTTGATTTTTTAGATATTTGAGCCATTAGATGCGAACAAATCAATGATAAGATTTGGTGTAAGAATTCTTATTCATATATCCTGGCCCTAAATGTAAAACCAATATCAACATCAACAACACATTAATTCCAAACTAATTAGGGTCGGTGATAAATGAACCGAATGAAAAATATGCAAGGATTGAAAAGACATAAAAGTGAAAAAAGATGTTATAAAAAAAAGTGAAAAAAGATAAAAATAATAAAATATATAAAATATAAAAGTAACAATAAAAATAAGGGGGTGTAGGAAAAGAAAAGAAAATAAATAAGTAAATAGATAAATAAATAAGTAAGAAAAAAAAAAAGATGGGGAAGGGGAAAAGAAGGGGGAAAAAAGCGGAGGAGATAAAGAGGAAAAGACTAAAAAAGGACAATCTAGAACATAGAAATAACAATGGTCTAACCCTTCATCATACTTATACATTTTCTCCATTTCGTCCTACGGCATGCCGCCTAAATGTAAAACCACATCAAATTTTTTTCTTAAACATGTTTTGATATATATTCAGCAGTGTTATTTTTGGTCCTATGTTCTAGAATTTTTTCCCTTAAGCATGTGGCCAGAAGGAGGATAGAACTAAGGAAAATAAAATATGATTATCATAGTGGTTTTATAAATGATTGAAATTCCTCTGGCACTAATTGCAATAATGTACTGCAAACAGTTGCAGACAAATATTTATAAGTTATCAATTTAAAGAAAACTGAACAGGTAGCAATTGGAGTTAAGATTTAACTTCTTTGAAAGAAATTGCAGGGGTACATACTAGAATGTAGAACTAACAATTGAATTATACTGTATTGTATGTGATAAGTGTGTCAAGCGCATAATTTGTTAAACAAAGGCTGAAAAGGGTTTGTGTAACAAAGTAAAATATGGTGGATTTTTCTTAAGAGGTGATACTAAATATGTTTTTCAGGTTGGTGAGAGAGGGATACAATTATCAGGTGGGCAAAAGCAAAGGATTGCACTATCTCGTGCTATCGTGAAGAATCCATCAATCCTTTTGTTGGATGAAGCAACCAGTGCTCTGGATGCGGAGTCTGAGAAGAGTGTACAGGAGGCTCTTGATCGCGTCATGGTTGGTAGAACAACTGTGGTTGTGGCACACAGACTTTCTACAATTAGGAATGCAGATGTGATATGTGTTGTTCAGGGAGGGAGGATTGTTGAAACTGGTAACCATGAAGAGCTAATTTCCAACCCAACTAGTGTATATGCATCTCTTGTTCAACTCCAAGAGGCAACTTCTCTGCAACGCCTCCCCTCAGTTGGTCCTAGCTTGGGACGGCAATCAAGGTACTTCATTCTACTTGGGACCCTTAAAAACATATGTGATCGTCAATTTGTCATTACTCAATTGCCGTTAATTGAAATGAGATAACTTAGTCCTTAATAGGTCAACATATGAGGTATTGATATCCATCCCTTAATATTGTTGTTAACAGATATATAAAACTATTAATATAGCCTCATCCAATAGCTCAAATTTTTGGGTTGAATTTGTTCTTTACATAGTATCAGAGCCTCGGTGTCATGGATTCGATTCGTATCGCCCCCCATTTAATTAATAATTAATTAAGTCTTGTGGAGTTTTTGTAGCACAGAGGGACTTGGCCTGATACATCATCTACCCTTTAAACACAATTGGCTCTGGGAGCGTGATAAGAGATATATAAAATCATTAATATAGCTTCAACCAACAACTTAAGTTTTTAGGTTCAATTGATTCTTTACCATGGAAAAATGTTATATTTATCTGTATAAGCTGTGTTTAGTGAAGTGACTGAAATGGAGAAATGTGATATAGGAAATTCAAGCTTCTCCCTGCCTATCATCTTTTACATATGCTACTAGGATAATAAACCCATTAGCATCCTGCTTAGATTATATATTTCTTATGATTGCAGCATAAACTACTCAAGGGAATTATCCCGCACAACAGCAAGCTTTGGTGGTAGTTTTCGGTCAGATAAAGAATCTATTGGCAAGGTTTGTGCTGATGAAGCAGAAAATGCAAGCAAATCAAAGCATGTTTCTGCAGCAAGACTATATTCTATGGTTGGTCCTGACTGGTTTTATGGGGTTTTTGGGACCTTCTGTGCATTTATTGCTGGAGCTCAGATGCCACTTTTTGCACTTGGAATCTCTCATGCTCTTGTATCTTACTATATGGACTGGGATACAACACGTCATGAAGTCAAAAAAATTGCTTTCCTCTTCTGTGGAGCAGCAGTTGTAACCATCACTGTCCATGCCATTGAACATCTTTCTTTTGGAATCATGGGCGAGCGACTTACCCTTCGTGTGAGAGAAATGATGTTTTCTGGTAATTTTGATCAACTGATTATTACTTTCTCTATCACTTATCTACTTTTCTTGCTATGAAAGGTTTTCTTTTAAGCTTCTACTTAATCCAATTGATTTTCCACAGCATGTGATGTATCAGAAAAAATACTATTGTGCTTTGTGAATGGTTCTATATGTTGTTTTACATATTTTAAGGCCACATTAATGTTCATGATCAATATTATTAATCAATCCATCTTCTGATGAATTCTATTATAAGGATGTATTTGCATTTTCAGTATTTAACAGATTGTACTTTTTACTTCTAAAATATCTAAAGCTAAAAATAACAGCTATCATATTATCAAACTTGATGATCTCTTTCACTTAACGTACCTTATTCATCTGGCTGCAGCTATTTTGAAGAATGAAATTGGCTGGTTTGATGATACAAACAACACAAGTTCTATGCTTTCATCGCGATTAGAGACGGATGCAACTTTATTAAGAAGTATAGTTGTTGATCGTTCTACAATTCTGTTACAGAATGTTGGTCTGGTTGTTACTTCATTTATTATTGCCTTCATCTTGAACTGGAGAATAACGCTTGTTGTCTTGGCCACATATCCTTTGATCATTAGTGGTCACATCAGTGAGGTGAGGTTCCTTCTTGTTCCAAATCTCAAAATTAAGACACTAGCATATCTGTTTGTTTCTAAATACATTCCTACAATCGTTTCAGAAACTTTTCATGAAAGGTTACGGTGGCAACTTGAGCAAAGCATATCTAAAAGCCAACATGTTGGCTGGGGAGGCTGTGAGCAATATACGCACTGTTGCAGCATTTTGTTCAGAAGATAAGGTCCTTGACCTTTATGCTAATGAGCTTGTTGATCCTTCCAAACGCTCATTTCAACGGGGCCAAATTGCTGGCATATTCTATGGCATGTCCCAGTTCTTTATTTTCTCATCTTATGGCCTTGCCTTGTGGTATATGTTTTAACTGCTTTCTTTCATATGTTATAAGATAAATATCTCACTAAATGGTAGTTACCTTAGTGCTGAGACGTGTATGAATTTTGCAGGTATGGATCTGTTTTGATGGGAAAGGAGCTTGCTAGCTTTAAATCAGTAATGAAGTCATTTATGGTTTTAATTGTAACAGCACTGGCTATGGGGGAGACTTTGGCACTTGCCCCAGACCTTTTGAAAGGGAATCAAATGGTTGCATCAGTTTTTGAAGTGATGGATAGAAAATCAGGAATAACGGGTGATAATGGAGAAGAGTTGAAGACTGTGGAGGGAACAATTGAGCTCAAAAGAATCCATTTCAGTTACCCTTCAAGGCCAGATGTGATTATTTTCAAGGATTTCAATCTAAGAGTTCCTTCAGGCAAGAGTATTGCCTTAGTGGGGCAAAGTGGTTCTGGTAAAAGCTCTGTGATCTCCCTTATACTCAGATTTTACGATCCAACATCTGGAAGGGTGTTAATTGATGGTAAGCCGTTTTACATTATCATTATTTTATCCTTTCAATCCATTCCTAAGTGCAACAACATATATTTTGTTGGAAATATTCCAATCGGTTCATTGCTTCGCAACTAATCCGATTCGGGGCGGGTCCAGGATTAAGGCTTTAAACCCCTCCCAAAGGTGTGCAACAACATATATTTGCATGCATAAGTCAATCATTATAGAGAAGGCTTATTGACTACATGTGCATGTACCATCAAGTATCAATCTGTGCTAATATTAGAAATGCAACAACATTCTTGATTCTTCTAACAATGATAAATCAAATTCTTGCAGGAAAAGACATCACGAGACTTAATCTGAAATCTCTCAGGAAACATATTGGTCTTGTGCAACAAGAACCGGCTCTTTTTGCAACATCAATTTATGAAAACATTCTTTATGGGAAGGAAGGTGCCTCTGATTCAGAAGTAATTGAAGCAGCTAAGCTTGCCAATGCTCACAACTTCATCAGTGGTCTTCCAGAAGGTTACTCAACCAAAGTTGGTGAGCGAGGAGTGCAACTATCTGGTGGTCAAAGACAAAGGGTAGCCATTGCAAGAGCAGTTTTGAAGAATCCTGAAATATTGCTACTAGATGAAGCCACTAGTGCACTGGATGTGGAATCAGAGCGTGTGGTGCAGCAAGCTTTGGACAGATTAATGCAGAACAGAACAACAGTTATGGTGGCACATAGATTATCCACTATAAGAAATGCTGACCAAATCTCAGTTTTACAGGATGGAATGATAATTGAGCAAGGGACTCATTCAAGTCTTGTAGAGAATAAAAATGGAGCATACTTCAAATTAGTCAACCTTCAACAACAACAACAGCATCAACAATAGCATGATGGAAGACATATCAAAATGAACATGAATTTTTTATACTGTAATTTTATATGATTTGTTTTTCCACCCCATATTTATAGAGAATGATGTGGATTTGGGAGCTGGTATCGGATCGGAACATTTTCATATATGTATACATATTATGGTAAACGTTATGAAAAAATATAAAATGGCTTTTGTATTTAGTTCTTTTTTCTCGTTTTGGATGCATCATCTCTGGTTATAGCATAGAGGAAAGAGAGAAGGAATGAAAGTACCATCCAAGCAGAATTGGAGTGACTAAATTTGCAACTCCAACGAAGATGAACAATTTTTAAAAAAAGTCAACCAAATTAGAATGTTAAAGTATACGTTAATTTTGAATGTTACATTATTCAACTTCTTTTTTTTTTTTTTTTTGGAAAAGTTTACCGACGCCCTGTGGTTTACCCTAGAATCACTTATCCCCTATTATTTTTTTTCTTATCACATATGCCCTGTGATTTATAAAAGGATATGTTTTTTATCATCATATATGCCCTTGTGGTTTCTTATTGTTTTACAAAGTACAAGGGCATATGTGATAGAAAAAAAATCACAGGGTCATAGATGATTTTGAAGCAAACCACAGTGGCATTGGTGAACTTTCCCCTTTTTTTTTGGTATAACCTGGAGTATCTCATTCAACCTCCTCCGGTCACCTTGCCCTCAGGTATGGCCCTGTAGCTAGCCCCCCATTGGAACAGCGGGTGCATTGAACTTAACTACCAGATAAGACTAATCCCTCAATCGAGGAGAGAGGCACATCCTCCCCTACAGATTTTCCAAAAATTTACTTGAGACAAAATTTGAACCTGACTCAAGCAAACCCTTGTAGCTGTTAACAAGTGCGCTACCCTTCCGGGTTTATTCAATTTCTTTTGGTAGATCAAGCCTACCACCGTACATATTAGGATATATTAAGTTGCTATCTTTAACTTCATTTATTCTTCAAAAATTTAAATCCTTTGCGTCACTTACTGCACATAGGCCAAAAACTCATTCAAATTACAAGTTCTGAGAAACATTCTATAACTCCTTAATTAAATTTTTTTTTTTTCTTGGTTCTTGTTTGGCAAAAACAAAAAGAAAACAATAGAAACTCACCAAAAATTCTAAGTCAAAAAAAGTATAGAACCGTAAACAAAAGTCCTACACGTATCTGTGTTCGTACCTATGATCAGAGAAGTTAAAAAAAAAAAAAAAAAAACCAAAAGAAAAACCTGCAATTGCCTAAGGAGAGGGAAAATAAATAGATTGGTTTTGGGGATTATTATTTTTCATGTTATAAGAGATAATATTATCTCTTATACACACTTAAAAGTGTGAAGACTGAAGAGCGCAAGTGAGATTATGTGAACAGAAAAAAGATAAAAAAATATGAGTCTTACATATTTTTATATATATTTAAGAAATAAATTTATCTCCTACCACTTAAAAAGTTATTAATCCAGTTTTTAGGGCTGATAAAACATACCTCAAATATTTGACAAATTCAAATGGGTAGATTACATACAATAAGTAGTTATATTTTAACAGTTTTTTATACGACTTTGAGCCTATAGTCAAACGCCTAATAATAAGTAAGTAATCAGCTAAAAAATATAACACTGAAGACGGATGTCCTGCCTACAGCTAGAGCCTATAGTCGTCCAACTAAACTATATGGCCTATGGCGACTCTACTCACCTGAGAATTATATTTTATGTTATAGGAGTATCTAATAATTGGGTGCTCTCTTTCACAACATTTTTTTTCTTCTTTTTTTAACCTTACTATTTTTTCTTTCTTCCAATTTTACCCTCCCATTTATACTAAGGACCACTAGGATGTGCAAAATTATCAAAAAATTGGGTCGAACCATGAATCGAACCGAACCGCCCCTTAAAATAACCATTTTTTAAAGAATCAGTTCATGAACCGAACCTGTTTTTAGAATCGGTTCATGAACCGAACCGATCTTTAGAACCGGTTTAAGAACCGAACCATTTCCAAATCAACCGAACCATTTTCAAACCGATCCAAATTAATTTTTGTAATTATTTTTTAAATTTAAAAAAAATTCAGAAGAGGGTCGACCCGAACCGGTTCTGAATCGAACCGAACCACTTTCGAACCGAACCATTTAAATCAATTCGATTCGATTTTTAAAAAAATATGGCTCGGTTCGATCCATGCACATCCCTAAAAATCACCTAAAAAATGATGGTCACGAACCAGAATAAATTCTCTCCGTATTACGATATAAGATATAGGATATTGCTGCAGTAAAAAGCGTTCGAGCAACTGCTTAATTTATCTTCAATTAAATCAATGCTTACTTGTTTTTAAACGTTTTAAGTTTATAATGTTTTTTATAGAGCTGGTAAAATGTATTCGACCCGGTGCACCAGAAATGGTCGGGCAGAGAACGGAGCGGGTTCACATGTTGGATTGAATTTTTTCCCCCTAAAGTTTGTTGTTACTTACATTTTCTCACTTTTCACACTTTTATCTTAAATTCTCTAATTAATCTCTTTTCACTCGTAGATTTTCATCTAAATAAACTATTTCATTGTATTAAGCACATAGTTAATATTCAAGTACTTCATTTTTTTTGTAGTGAGTGGTTTTATTTTCTTTAGACTATGCTAGTTAAGATAGCTTTGTCTAATGAGGAAAATCTTTTTCCTTGAAATTGATTCCTTGTGGGAATATTCATTATTACTTTTTTGGGTTTATCATCTATCATTTAACATGACCACAAAAAATTTCCTACACACACAACATCTTGTGGGGCCCGCAGCAAAAAATAAAATAAAAAAATCTGGCACGCAAAACGAATCTCTATAACATAACACAATCACTTTTCTTACAACATAACTCTTATAAAACCTACTTTTTTAAGTGAATTAACCTGCTAATCAGCCAACCCATCATAAAATAGATGAGTTGGTATTTTGAACACATTTGCAAATACAGATCAACCCTAATAATGGCGATTCAGACTTACATGACACGATACAAAGTTAACACGGATACAAATATACTACATGAACACAAAATAAATTTGAAAATTGACCTCATTTTTTTTTGCTGGTTGACATGATACGAATAATCTATCAACCTCAAAGTATATCATTTATTATATAGATTGACATGATATGGTAAGACACATATAACATGTATACTAAATGTTGCCTTCATCATTTACCAAAAAAAAAAGAGAGTTGCCTTCATCAATATCATGTACGACACAACACGAATAATCTATATAAAGATTAACGTGAGTCAATTTTGTGTTTACAAGTTAACACATATTTATGTCATTTTTATTCAACACAAACACAATATAAATTTGAAAATGGGTTAACTCAAATGCGAATTTTTCATATCGTGTTGAAAATTATCACCCCTTATCAACCCATCTCGCCTCATTTTTTGTTGAGTTAAAGACGGGGCGGAATAACCACATTGCCACCTCTCTATATTAAAACAAATAATAATATATATTTTTCTATACTTTCTTTTTAATATTTTTTTAGTATTGGGTAAAATTCTTTGTGAATTCCACTAAATAATATGGATTCGTTATCTACTCATGAGATTCACACAAGATTTTGTCTAATAATAAAAGTTTATAAAAAAGAATATCAAGGAGTATATTACTTTCTCAAATATATATTATATTAGAGTTGAAATAACATATAGATTTGCTGTTAACGTGGGTGCTTGACTTTAAGGTCCGGAGTCTCATAACTAAAATGCAATTTTTTACATACACAGAAACAATAGAGAGAAAAGAGATCTGCCAAAGGCTTACTCCACATATATAAGAAATTGACGATCTCCTTTTATTAGGTATTTACCGTTAGAAAATGTATATATTTACTTCATTGAAATTAAGTCACACCAAACCCTCGTTTTCAGCAGTGCAACTTTTTTAGGAAGTTACCGTTTATGCCTAAGGAAACACGTTACCTACAAATTTCCCATGTTTCTATGCTCTTTCAGTTTCTTGTCATAGTCGAAAGAGACAAGCGGAGCACATCTTATATGGTATTTCTTATGGGAAAACATTTTTTCCTTTAATAGGTGAGTTGTTTTCTTATGTTAGTGAGAGTTCGTTTTGCATGCAATGTTTTTTTTTATTTTTTATTTCTTGTTTATGGTGGGACCATTAAAATTATGTGTGTGTAGGAAATTTTCTAACCTCATGTTGAATGAGAGATGTAAAGCCCATTTCTTATTTGAGGAAACCAAGTTTGATAAGTAAAATGGTTCATAAATTATATATACCTTAAAATGTTTGGTAGAGTCTATACTCTATTGGATCTCTGCTCCTTAATTTGAATATTACCATGCTTTTTGACTTATGTTTTGTTGGGTACTATATGGTTGGTTATCCAAACAAGTGTAAAATAAAATTGAAAGCAAATGAGGTAAGAAGTTGAAGAATTGCCGGCATATCTCACCAATTACTTATTTTCCGATTGACAAATCAAGGTTACGATATGTCACACTCTCTTTAAAGAGCATATTAAACCTCGAGCTGTATTACCTTTTGAGAGGTCAGAATCAAACTTTGATCCTATAAAATGTCAAACAATTGATTTTAAGTTAAAAAGAAAAGAAAAGAAAAAACATTTACGTGTCCCCCGTAACTCAATAATTAACACTTCAGTTTACTTTTTGTCTTCGTTTTTCCTACCTCATTGTCACGTTCCTGCATGTGTACGCGTTTAACATTTCTGCAATACATGAAGCTCCACGTACACTAATGTTGAATTAAAATATGCCTAATTTAGTTATTAATTATTTGACGTTTTGAGGGTTGTAAATAGGCCGTGCATAGATCAGGTCGGATCAGGTTTTGTGCCGATTGGACTTAACTTGGTTTTTATAGGTCGGGTATTTTGACCCGACACGCTTTAATTTGATCCAAGTCAGGTCTGACTTGGTTTGGATTTTTTTGAACTAGTTCAGAACCGGTTCGGATCTGACCTGACTTAGTTTCTTAAATGAGTCTGACTTGATTTCTGAAGTTGGTCAAATCCGACTTAACCCGTTTTTGACTTGGTTTCTTCACAAAATTTCGTGAAAATTTCCACGTTGCAGATGACAAAAATTTCGTCACAAAATTATTTTCATCAAAATACTTTTTGTCGAAAAGTGATGAAATCTTTTCTCATATGAACATTTTTACAAAAATAAATTTTCTATCGAAACTTAGTTTTCGTCAAAAGTTTTGACGAAAATAATTTCCTCCATCAAATGTTTTAAACGAAAAAAGAATTCTTTCAAAAATTTTGACATAATGTTTTTCGTTCAAAATTTCGATAGGAATGTGTTTTGACGAAAATTTCGACGGAAATTGTTTTGAGGTAAATGTTTCATGGGATAGGATATTGTGACAATCAAATAATGTTACTATCATATCTTAACCGTTGATTTCCACCAATCAACGGTTATCATTTTTCAAATCAAACTCATTAATTAATTATTAATTCGCAATAAATGATAATCGTTGATTGACGGAAATCAACGGTTAAGATATGGTAATAACATTATTTGGTTGTCACAATATCCTATCTCATGTTTCATTCAAAACTTTTGACGAAATTTAAATTCTCTAAAGAATTTTGACAAAATATTTTTTCCGTCAAATTTTTCATCGAAATATTTTTTGTCAAAAACTTTTTCAAATTTTTTTCACAAAAATAAGTTCCGTTGAAAATTTTGATGGAAATGTTTTTTATCAAAAAACTTGACGAAAATATTTAGTCGAAAACTTTCGATGGAAATGTGTTTCACTAAAAATTTCGGCGAAATTTTTTTTTGTCAAAAAATTTAACAAAAATGTTTCCGTCGAAAATTTTCGCCGAAATTTGAATTCGGTAAAGAATTTTGATGAAACTTTTTTTCGTCAAAAAATTTCGATGGAAATGTGTTTCGTTGAAATTTTTGATGAATATGTTTTTTTGTGAAATATCTTGACGAAATTTAGATTCCATAAAAAAATTTGACAAAAAATTTTTTCCGTCAAATTTTTTTACAAAAATGTTTTTAGTAACAAATTTTGATGAAAATATTTTTCGTCAAAAATTTTTGATGGAAATATTTTTCGTCAAAAAATTTTGCAAAAAAAATGATGGAAATTTTTTCCATAAAAAATTTTGACGTAATTGCTTTACTTTAAAACTTTTCTTTTAATTTAATTGTGATTTTTTTCCACATAATAGGTATGGGTCAAGTTCTGGGTCAATGGGTAATTATTAAAACAAGTCAAGTTTAAAATTGACCCAAATAAAAGTGGGTCAATATTTAAACCAATTCAAAAAAATAAAAATAAGTATTTATGGGGTCAAATCAAGGGCAGGGCAAGTGAACTAATTTTTTTGCATAGCCCTAGACTTGTAAATGGCTGAAGGGCAACATATATTATGTTAATATTGTTATGTGCACATGTCATTTCTATACATCACTTTCTACTTTAATTTTCACCACAAAATGAAAATTCTACTTTGGTAACTTGAAAGTAATTCAAGTGGTAGGTGAAGATAGGGTGAGATTTGGGCGCAAATTATAAGTGTTGTCTCTCTTGTTAGCTAAAAGAGTTATTTTAATATCATTTGCACAATATTATTGAAAATCTCTGTTCTCTCGATTTTTATATCTTTTTCTCTCTCTTCCTTTATCACCATTGATCCATCTTTAGCTGGAGATAAAATTATCTCAAGCAGCTAGAGAAACGATAAGCCATATATATATATATATATATATGTGTGTGTGTGTGAAAAACATTTCTCAAACAACTTGATATAAGTTTATCTCCAGCTACCCAAAACTACATCGTTTTATTTATTTTTTTTCCTTATATTAATTGCTTCACCTTTGAATGGTTATGATTCCTTTTTTCTCTCTATTCTTTTATCACCATTGAGCCATCTTTGTACGGTCATGATTTAGTAGCCGGAGATAAATTTATCTCAAATAGCTTGAGAAATGATAAGCCTATATATATATATATGGGGTAAACATTTCTACAGTCACTTTAGATAAGGTTATCTACAGCTACCATTTTTTACCGGGAGAACATAGTTATAATATTAAAGTTGATTTTCTTCTCTCTCCTCAATTACTTTTCAGAACATGTTTGCTGACGTGGAGAGAGAGAGAGAAAAAAAGCAACTTTAATGTTATAACTATGTTCTCCCGGGAGAACATAGTTAAAAATAGTAGCTGTAGATAACCTTATCTAAAGTAGCTGTAGAAATATTTTTCCTTATATATATATATATATATATATATATATATATATATATATATATATATATATATATATATATATATATAGAATCCTTTGACATCGGTGTCAAACTTTTAAATTTAACATCAAATTCTAATCATTGATCTTTGTCAATTAACTGTTATCATTTATTGAGAATTAATAATTAATTAATAAGTTTGATTCCTAATAAATGATATCATTCATTAATTGACGAAAATCAATGGTTAGAATTTAGTGTCAAATTTTAAAGTTTGACACCGTGTCCAATGATCATCTCTATATATATATTTGTGTAAGAATAAAAAAAATTATCTATAAAAAAAAAGAGAATAATTTTTTTAATCCATCATAACTACTGATTTATTTATATCTAAGATTCTAATTATTTATTTTTTTGTAGACAGATAATTTATTATACTACGTGGACTATTATATGTAAATATAAACAACGACTAAAATATGACTCGAACACCCTCCGAAGCGGATCTGTTGTTATCCTTTTCTTGAATTCCAACAGAGACCGGAGCTCCAATTGTGACAAAGAAGAAACTGAAAAGAAGAGTGAAACCAAAAAGGCAGGGAGGGTATTTTTGTCTGAAAAATCACTTAAAATTTTTCCACCAAGTGAGATTTCTAAAATACTACCTATTCAATGTATTTTGATTTGAGATTTTTGTGTGTAAAGTAAAATCCTATAATAGTAATTTTCTCAGGAAAATTTTTACATTCCCTTGTACCAAACGTCGATAAATTAGATACCCAAGCACTCTCTTAGTTCTTTTTAAATAATAGACTAAGAAAATGTATTATTTTTTTGGTAAATAAAAGGCCATAAGCCAAAAACAAAAAAGAAACCTAAGCAAAAACCAGGGCATTGTTTGATTTTTCTCCCTAGCTATAGTTATGTGAGAAACAAAATTTGAAATCACAAGCTTACCCCTATACGGTCTTTGGAAATTCTCTTCGTGAATGCTATTGTTACGCTAGGTCCAAAGGTGTCAGCATGTGGGAGGGGGGAATCCATCCAATCTGTTTTGTCCTGTCTGTTCCAAGAGTTGCTAATATTTCTGTAAAGCCATTCATGAGGATCTAAATTGGAAAAACCATCAGGTACCCAATTCCCAAACCAATCATTCCAGATATTATGCGCATGAATGGAGTCGCGCAAGACGTGAATGAGACTTTCTTCATTATTGGGGAAACTGTTACATACATTTGTTTCCCAATTCCATTTGCAAGTTCTACTTCTCACAGGGAGCTTATTAAGGAATGCCAACCATATCGTGTTTTTTATTCGCTCTGGACCTTTCCATAACCAGATCTTATTCCAAAAAGCATCTAAGAAGAAAAATTCACCAAGCTTCTATACGCAACTCTAACCAGCGAAGTTGAGACATGATTTTGTTTCCACACTAATCTATCATCAGAGTTTTTTTCCAGTTGAATTGGGTGACAAAATACCTTAGCTGTTATGTCTTCATTAAGATATTGGTTAATATAACGATATGCCAATCTCCTTGAAGGGCTATATCTGCTATAGTTTTGTGCAGTTCAAGTGCAGGAACCAAAATTTGAGTGAGGCAACTCAAACTCACATTTAGGTCCAGCCAGTGGTCTTGCCAAAAATTAATTGTTTCTCCATTACTCACTTCCCATCGAAGGCCTGAAAAGAAACAATGCTAGCATTTACTAAGATCACGCCAAGGCTTTGAATCATAAGACTTTGATATAATGCCCTTTCTCAAGTCCTGCTTTCTACTGTACTTTTCTATTAAGATCTTAACCCATAACTCATCTTTTCCATTTAAATTTTTCCAAGCTAGTTTATGCATATAGGCTTCATTCTGGGCACGAAGATTGATCAAACCATGGCCCCCTTGATCCTTCGTTTTATACAATGTGTACCATGCCACCATATGGGCATTTCCACTACCCCAAATAAAGGCATGCTATTTTCTCAATCTCATCACACAAAGTGACAGGTAAAAGCTCATTTTGCATATGAAAAGTTAGGATTACACTTATCACAAACTTAACAAGTGTTACCCACCCGTGAATGATAAACTTTGATTTTTCCATCCATCTAGCTTCTTTCTAACCCGATCCATGATAGCAGAATAATTTAGCTTTGTGTCTCTGCCTTGCTTGACAAATGAGCCTAGGTAACGGCCAATGCTGCTCATACTTTTGAACCCCATGAACTTAGTTATAGATTTTGCTACTTCTTCATTTGTGTTGGGAGAAAAGAAAATTGTTGACTTTGGAACTTATACTCTAACATGACATTTTGCAGAAAAGGTCCAAACACTCCATGATCATTTGTGCTTTTTCCACTAAAGCATATGAGAAGATGATGATATCATCTGCAAACATGAGGTGGGATACTGATGGGCCACCCCTCCAAACTCTAATTGGCTTCCGTTTACCATTATCCACTCTTTGAGCAATGAGATAGGATAACTTCTCAACACATAATAATAAGAAAATGTAGGGGATAGAAGATCACCTTAATGTATACCTTTTTCAGAAATAGTATTATAGAAATAATAGTATCAGTGATGCCCCCATTTATAAGCGCTCTAAATTTGTTTGTTACTAGAAAAGTCAATTTCCCGACAAAATTTTTTGAAGGAAAATATTCCGTAAAATTAGAGACGGAAATTTCAACGGAAAACGTACTCCGTTGAAGTTTTCGACGGAAAAATTTTCCGTCGAAGATTTTTCAACGGAAATCAGATTCCGTCAAAATTTTTTATAAAAATATATGTTAAAAGAAATGATATTCATGGATTTTTCGACGGAATTCAGATTCCGTCAAAGATCTTCGACAGAAAATGAATTTCGTCGAAGATCTTTGACTGAAAATGAATTCCGTCGAAAACCAATATATAAAAGTAAATCAGAAAAGAAATTATATTAATGGATATTTCGACGGAATTCAGATTCCGTCGAAGATCTTCGACGGAAAATGAATTCCGTCGAAAATCGTTATATAAAAATAAATCAGAAAAGAAATTATATTCATGGATTTTTGGACGGAATTCAGATTCCATCGAAGATCTTCGACGGAAAATGAATTCCGTCGAAAACCATTATACAAAAATAAATCAGAAAATAAATGATATTCATGGATTTTTCGACGGAATTTAGATTCCGTCGAAGATCTTCGACGAAAAATGAATTCCGTTGAAAACCATTATACAAAAATAAATCAGAAAAGAAATGATATTCATGGATTTTTCGACGAAATTCAGATTCCGTGGAAGATCTTCGACGGAAAATGAATTCCGTCGAAAAGCATTATATAAAAATAAATCAGAAAAGAAATGATATTCATGGATTTTTCGACGGAATTCAGATTCCGTCGAAGATTTTCGAAGGAAAATGAATTCCGTCAAAAATCATTATATAAAAATAAATCAGAAAAGAAATTATATTCATGGATTTTTCGATGAAAATCAGATTCCGTCGAAGTTCTTCGACGGAAAATGAATTCCGTCGAAAATCATTATATAAAAATAAATTAGAAAATAAATTATATTCATGGATTTTTTATGTGCTCATTGTAAAAGCATCAATATGTGCTCATTGTAAAAGCATCAAATCAAAGACCCAGGTAATGTCTCTTGAAACTTTATGGTTTGAAAAATATATGGCCCATTAGGAAATTTTCCTCTCATTTTTTAGATACGAGGATTTTATTTTTCAACATAAAATTCCTGACTTGACTCTGGTTTGTCTGTTGTGTATTTAGTTATCAATTATAGTGAGTATTGCCATTCATGAAAATAACCGCCAGGAAATCCTAGTTTTGTTGTAGTGAGTATTGACAAAATAATTGTGATTTGTTGGTAACAAAGTTGTGGTATTTTACCTGTTTGTGCAGTTGTTCTACTTTCCAGCATTGGTGGATGTGTACAAATATAACTCTTCATAGTAAATTAAAATCTTTAAATGATTATGTATGTAGCTAAAAATATTCTGATGCATATGATTTTTTTTCCAGAACATGGTACAATGCAGATGGAAATTTTGGGATAAGATTGGAGAATGTGCTTAATGTCAAGGAGGCTGATTAAGAATTCAATTTTGGTTTCTTTCGATGAGCATTGGAAGACCGCTCCACAAATAAATCAGTGCCAATTTTAATTTATATTATACATGTCCAAGAATTCCGAAGTCAGTTTTGCATTGTGTATTGATTTGTTGATTTTTATTTATTAATTTTTAAAGTTACAATGTATACTTATTGTACACTACTCGCTAATTGTATAAGTCTTTTTCTAATACTTAGCCTAATATCATGATATGACCTTTTGTTCATTTAATGTAATGATTAAGGAGATTTAATTTTGATATGTTATTTAATTTGATTATATTTTTTTATCAAGTGGATTATAGAAAATTGATAGTAATTTTGAGGAGAAATTTTTTTAAGAAAAATTCTAAAAATTTTCGACGAAATTTGTTTTCCGTCGAAAATTTTTACATCAATTTTCGACGGAAATTCATTGATTTTCCGTTGAAATTTTTCGACGGAATCCATTTTCTGTCGAAAATCATCCTAACAATTTTCGACGGAATTTTACTGAATTCCCGTTGCAAATTTTTGACGGAATTTGTTTTCCGTCGAAAAATTTTACAACAGTTTTCGACGGAATTTCATTGATTTTCCGTTGAAAATTTTCAACGGAATCCGTTTTCCGTCGAAAACCATCACAACAATTTTCGACGAAATTTCATTGATTTTTCGTCGAAAATTTTTCACAGAAATAAATTCCGTCGAAAAATTCCGACAGAATCTTTTATTCCGTCGAAAAATGGGTTATCAACGAAGAAAAATCCGACAGATTGAATGAATGAAATAAATTCCGTCGAAAAATCCCGACAAAATCTTTTATTTCGTCGAAAAATGAACATTTTTAGTAGTGGTTGTGATAGAGGCCATAATGAATGAACCCAACCATCCATGGAGGGAGCTGAATTTCGGCGATAATCTTATGAATGAAGGACCAATAATTAAGCTTATCGTAAGCTTTTTCTAAATCAATTTTAATAGCCATGGTGCCTTTCTTTCCCTTAAGCTTCGACATCGTGTGGACAACTTCTTTTGCGATGATAATATTGTGTGTTTTTATTTTATCCTTTAACATAACACAACAAACTTTCCAACACACACAACATTTTCTGGGGCCCACACATTTTAAAATAAAATAAAAATATGGCACGCAAAATGAATCTCTATAACATTACACAATCACTTTTCCTACAACATAATAAACATAAAACCCTAATATTGTCGTGCAAGTTTCTATTAGGCACGAAACTGACTTGATTGGCATGAATCAAAACCCTCCTTAAATCTCCCCACTATGAATTTACTCATACCCTTGTAAATTAAATTTCACAAGGATATAGGTCTGAATTGAGACACATGTGTAGGCTCATTAGTCTTAGGGATAAGGGCTATTAAGGTACCATTTATATTTGCAATAGACTCTGGGTTCTCCAAGTAAGATTGAAAAGCATTCCATACGTAAGATTGAAAATGTATTTTTCAATGCAAGCACAGACACACTTTCGTTCGTTTCATTTTTAATTGAATATTTTGTTATATTGTGTGAGTTTTTTTTTTTTAATGTTGTATTGTCTTTGACCCTAGTGGTTCAAAAAAAATAAAAATCGTATAGGGCATATGTGAGGAAACACTGTTTCGGCGTCCGAGACTGGAATGATAACATTGAGGAGAATGCATGAGGAGCAGGTGTAGACTGCTCAATGCTCTTGAGAATTATTAATGAAGCAGACGTTGGTCATGACAATATATTCGAGGCATGCAAAATTAAGAAGTAAACGACAAAGATGATGACACCACTGATGAGAAAATTAGCAACTGAGATTATGCGTGAAGGAACATAGAAGCATCCTAAGTAAATTAAGGGCAACAATAATCATGCACTACGCACGGCCTGACCCACGATGAGATCTACGTGGCTTTGCAACCCCAAGCTCTCGAATTTCCAACGTCATGGTAAATATGCAGTGTGCATTATTTTTGTTTCCCCTTCATATTTTATATTTTTCAAATTTTTGTTGCCCGACACAATATATATATATATATATATATATATATATATATATATATATATAGATATATATATAGATAGATATAGGGGATCGATATGTTTACAAACTTTTTTTGAAATTTTTTATAAATTACATTATGTTCATCCGGAAGAATATAGTGTAACTAGTATTCTTCCAAGAGAACATAGTGTAGTTTGTGAGAGTTTGTAAACAAAAAAGTTTGTAAATATAACCTGCCCCATATATATATATATATATATATATATGTGTGTGTGTGTGTGTGTATGGTCAGGATCATTTTACACCGGTGTAAATTACACTCTCAATCTTGTCTGTTGATCCCACTTATATCTAAGGGCTCTGATTTTTTAGTAATATGAGCCATTGGATACAAGTGGACCAATGGTCGAGATTGAGTGTAAGACTTCTAACTCTTAAAGAATATCCTTCCCATATATATAAACACACACAAGACTATTAAATGGTACAATTAATATCACATGTTTATACAGAAAAATTAATGAACCTAAGAGAGAAAGTATATATGGCTGTATTAAATAAATAAATAAATAAAGTGTATATGACTCGCTAATCAATCATTTTTATGATGGCAAGCTAATTGAACAACAAAAATTCATTTGATTAGAGTGCACAAGAAAAGGCAGTCTTCCAATAATATCATCATATAGAAATTGAGGCATTATTTCTGATTTGTGCACGTAACTAACCATAGGTGCCATTACAGTTAATCAGATAAATTTTACACAGGGCACAATCAAACTGCTTCATATGATAGTAATTTTATTGTAATTTTCCTAATTCAACTCTACATCATACCCTACCCTAGCACCCTACGTAGATTCATGGTCATGGACATGCTTGTTATATATTTGTTCTTCAAAGAAAAAAAAAAAAACTTTGCAATTCTCATGTCTCGATTGTATCGAAAATCTTCAAAAGTTGAACCAATCGGTCAAAGCCACAATATATTAACAACTAAAATGGAATTCAGAGAGGTCGAGGCTTTCAAACCATATGTAAGAACTTTTAAGAAGTTCAATGAACTTCTGCTTAAATGACACTTGCACTACCTACTCCCGATTTTCATAGTAATATTTATCTACCAATAAAATTCTCTCCTTTGGCTGAAATATGCCAAAATAATCTCTCGGTTGCTTCTTTCACATTGCCTCCTTAGCAGCAGGTTCGTGTTTCCCTTTTTGATTCTCAAATCTTTGAATGTAATTAAAAAGAAAAACTAATGACATCATTTATTGAATTAATTTGCACATCTCATTTCACCTATAAAACCACATGATCAAGGGCAACCTCATGCTATGTTCATAACTTAGCTTTACCTTGAAAGCGGACACCTATTACATATCTATTCTTTGTGTTGGAACATTCTGCATTATGGGCAGGTCCCCATGTTGTGACGAGAGAAATGTAAAGAAAGGGCCATGGACACCAGAAGAAGACGAGAAGCTTATTGATTATATCAGCAAACATGGCCATGGAAGTTGGGGAACACTTTCAAAATGTGCAGGTCTTAATAGGTGCGGTAAGAGTTGTAGGCTAAGGTGGACAAACTATCTGAGGCCTGATATCAAGAGAGGGAAATTCACTGAAGAAGAAGAGCGAATTATCATCAACCTACATTCAGTTCTCGGAAACAAGTATGTATCTTTGCTTACTATGTGTATGTTATTTCTCCAAAACCCACCCGGTTTGAGTTTTTTGTGTTTAGCATTTGAACTCGAGAACTCTGATTAAGGAGAAGTAACTTGTTACCACTTGAATCAATAGATTTTGATTGTTTGCTTACTATATGGACAAGAATGTTAGGGAGTTTAATTAATTGAAAACTATATATAATGTTTCCTTTTATTTATTTTTTTGTAGGTGGTCAAAGATTGCATCCCATCTTCCAGGAAGAACTGATAATGAGATCAAGAATTTCTGGAACACCCTCATAAGGAAAAAGCTTCTCAAGATGGGTATTGATCCAGAAACTCACAAACCAAGGACTGATTTCAATCACCTAATGAATCTTTCTCAGTTGCTTGGGATGTCAAACTTGGGAAATGCTATGAGTACTACTTGGGGCAACCCTCTTGGTTTACATGCAGATGTCACTCAGCTAGCCAAAATACAGATGTTACAAAATATGTTGCAAATTATGAACAGCAATTCATATGTCAACATGGGTAACCCTTACCTCTTAGGCAATCCCAGCCTCAACCCATTCAATGAATTTCTCAATGGAACAAACACCCTCCAAGCTAAGGACCCTGTTGTCTTGAGTGGTGAAGAATATGCAAACCCTGGTCTATACTCTCAAGCACAAAGTGAGTCCTCTCTGCAGGATATTTCAAAATCATGGGCAGATGTAGAAGGTGGATCTCATCCACAAGATCTTGATTACAACAAAATTAGCAGCACTTGTGAGAATCAAGCAGAAAATCCATTGCCTGCATTAGTTGCTTTCTCTCCAAGAATCAAACAAATGGACAATGGTTATGATAACACAGCTCAAACGTCCACCCAGTCAACTTCCAACACAATCTTTGATGACTGGGAGAAGTTCCTTGATGAAGAAACAAACGGTTCCTACTGGAAAGAGATTCTAGAGTAAGTCCCTATATATATATATATATATATATATATGTCTTCCATGCATTTTTTGTACCCTTTTTTTTTCAGATAACCTGATATTTCCTTTTCATTTTGTAGCTTGACATCCACTTCTGCGTCACCAATATCGTGGTAGAGGAATCATTGGTTCTCTTTCAGGATAATCAACTTATGGATCACATACTCAAGAAATTCGAAGTTTTATTCCTACATGGTTTTTTTTATTCAGATTCATTTCTAGATTTATGTATGAGAGGTCATATAACTGTAGTTTCTGTACAAAACAGAAAGACATACATGTATACTTATTTGGAGATTTGCAAATTACATATCTAGTTTATTTTATGTGACTTGTACTTTACTATATTTGGTTCTATTGATATCTTTTTCTTAATAAAGCATATTTTTTGTACTTGGAATGCAGAATTCTAAGGATTTCTTTCAATATCTCTTTATGATGGACTTGGGACTATATATGAGTTAAGTAGTATATTTGCTTCTGCTATGAAAACGTAACAAATCCAAAATCGTCAAGATGTTCTTTCTAAGCATTGATGGCCTAATTAATTAATCCATGAAGTTAAGCTTTTGACTTTTGGTATATAATGCGTAAGTCAACCTTATCGCCACAATTTCTCGCAAGCTAAAGAAATTTTGCTATGTTAATTAAGTATCACATCAAATGATGAGCAAAGAAGATAGATGCTAATAATCTATGACAAAAATGGCAAATTGTTATTGGAATTACTCTATACGTTTAGATTCCAGACCACCCATTAATTAGGTCAGATTTGTTTACGTCTGGAACAAGGTAAAATGAATGCCGCAAAAAGCCACATCCAATGCAACCACCCTTTTGTTTTCAAGTTCACTGAAGAAACTGCCTCCTTAAGATAATGTTTTAGGTAGACGATATAATGCAACTTACGATTAATCTAGGACACAACACGAGTAATCCTCCCTTCAAAAGCTTTAACTTCTAGAACGAATTGACTTTATACACTGTCCGGTAATTGATTCTAACAAGAAATCTCAGCTTTTCTATGTCATGTTCATGTAAAAGCAAAATATAATGGCGTATGACTAGTATTTAACGGTGAGATTAAAAAAAATAGTATTTAACTAGCTAGTACATAATATACTTTATAAGAGTTTGTAAAAAAAAAAAAAAAAATTGTAAATATAATTGTCACCTTTTTTATATCCAAAAGAAATCTATGTATCATAAGCAGAAGCAGGCATATATGCTTCGGAAACATTTCCCATCCATAAACGGCAAAAAAAATTAATTTATTGCTTTTTTAATAAAAAATTATGAAAAAATAGTCGTTTTGAAATTAATTACGAAAATATAGTAGTCAAACACGCCCTACGAGGGGCGTGACTGGTTGGAGAGAGACACGCCCAAATTTGGGCGTGACCGAGGAGAGAGACACGCCCCATTTGGGGCGTGTTTCACCAGGTGCTGCCACGTGGCACAAAAGTCAACAGTTTGACCGTGAAACTTTAAAAGTCCATAACTTTTGACTCGGGTGTCCGAATTAGGTAATGTTTTTTTTATTCCACAAAACTTTTCGAGATCTACGTAATGACACCTCATTTGACATATTTTGTCTCTCACGAAAAAATTGAATTTATAATAATGATACCATAAGAACGTTTAAACTCAAATTAATAATCAGAAAATCATTGTTATGATTAGAAACACTCATAATAAAGATCCTTATGATTTTGGTAAAAATATATCAAAACGACATAGTTTTATTTAAAATGACATAACTTTATAATCACGAACAAAAACTTAAAAATCATATCAAAACGACATAGTTTTATTTAAAATGACATAACTTTATAATCACGAACAAAAACTTAAAAATCAAAATAAAACGAAAAGCACTCACTAAACTTTTTAATAAGGATCTTTATTATGAATGTTTCTAATCATAACAGTGATTTTCTGATTATTAATTTGAGTTTAAACGTTCTTATGGTATCATTGTTGTAAACAAATTTTTTTTTGTGAGAGAAAAAAATATGTCAAATGAGATGTCATTACGTAGATCTCGAAAAGTTACGTGGAATCAAAAAAAATATTACCTAATTCGGACACCCGAGTCAACAGTTATGGATTTTCAAAGTTTTACGATCAAACTATTGACTTTTGTGTCACGTGGCAGCACCTGGTGAAACACGCCCCAATGGGGGCGTGTCTCTCTCCTCGGTCATGCCCAAATGTTTACACCGTCGGATCTTTACTATGAATGTTTCTAATCATAATAGTGGTTTTCTGTTTATTAATTTGGGTTTAAACGTTCTTATGGTATCATTGTTGTAAACAATTTTTTCTTGTGAGAGACAAAATATGTCAAATGAGATGTCATTACGTAGATCTCGAAAAGTCACGTGGAATCAAAAAAATATTACCTAATCCGGACACCCGAGTCAAAAGTTATGGATTTCCAAATTTTCATGGTCAATCTCTTGACTTTTGTGCCACGTGGCAGCACCTGGTGAAACACGCCCCAAATGGAGCGTGTCTCTCTCCTTGGTCACGCCCAAATTTGGGCATGTCTCTCTCCAACCGGTCACGCACACCGTAGGACGTGTTTGACTACTATATTTTCGTAATTAATTTTAAAACGACTATTTTTTCGTAATTTTTTATTAAAAAAATAATAAATTAATTTTTTTGCCATCCATACACATTGAACAAATTCTTTTAAAAAAAACCCTTCATCCCAAACTTCGGAAATTAAATTAAAAAAGAAAAGAAAAGAAATGAAATTCACCTAAAAATAAAAAAATAAACACTGTCATATAAAAAAGCACCAGAAATGAACTTACATTCAAGCTACCCAAACGGGTACGCAATCTTTGAAGCCACTATCAGGTATATGTCATCCTGGTCCCAGCCAACAACGCACGACCACCATCACCATGGACTCCATTCTCTGCCATGGTTCTGTCACGAACCTCGCCACTCTAAGCCACCCTGTGAGCCATCGTCAAAAGCCACGCACCAAAGCAAATATGTGATTCACAGGTCCTCTAATGGTGTTTCTCTCAAACACTCAAACACACTAAACGAGTCTCTGAATATACCTCTTTCTATTACTGTGTATGCCAAGCCAATTTGCAATGGTTTACATGGTGCTATTTAAAAGCGTTAACAGAAACTAATAACTAACTTAGGAAAACTAAGCATAATAAAGACTACTTCATAGAAACTCTAAAACCATTAATGTCCACTAACAAATTCCTATGGACACACCCCTTCACCAAACGACACTTCTTTTTCTATTTTTCTTTAATTGAATAAAGTTTAAACCAACAAAACTCCCCCTTAAACTTTAATATCTCTACCGTCTTTCATTCCCATCTTCTTCTTGCAATTTTCAAACAACAACGTCGGCAGGGGCTTTGTGAAAATATCTCCAACTTGATCTCGACTTGCAACATGAGTGAGCTCCACCTTTCCTTCTTTGACTTGATCTCGGATGAAATGGAACCTCACATCAATATGTTTACTTCTTTCATGGTTGACCGGGTTCTTTGCTAACTCGATCGCGGATTTATTGTCAACTCGGATTTCAGTTGAACCGACTTGCTCTTGCTCCAACTTGCTCAATAAATTTCTCAGCCAAATTGCATGACAAACGCACCAGGAAGCAGCAACGTACTCGGCTTCGCATGTAGATAAAGTCACAATAGGTTCCTTCTTTGACACCCACGTGAATGCCGTGTTTCCCATGAAAAATACATAGCCAGCCGTGCTCTTCCTGTCATCAACATCTCCGCACCAATCACTATCCGAATATCCTGTCAGTTTGTACTTGTCCGACTTCGAGTAATGAAGTCCTTGTGAGATTGTTCCATGAACATATCTTAAAATTCTCTTTGCCGCCTTCCAATGAGTATAGCTCGGCTCTTCCATAAATCGGCTTATTATTCCAACACTCAGACACAGATCCGGTCTCGTACACGTCAAGTACCTCAGACTTCCAACTAGACTCCGATAAACACTCGGATCTACCTTTTCACTTCCATCATATCTTGAAAGTTTTACACCGGGTTCCATAGGGGTTGAAACCGGGTTGCAATTACTCATTTTAAACTTCTCTAAAATTCCTTTTGCATAGGCTTCCTGAGAAACGAAAATCCCAGATTTGTCTTGTCTGACCTCCAAACCAAGAAAATATTTCATCAGACCGAGATCCGTCATCTCGAACTCCTTCGTCATTTTATTCTTGAAATCTTGAATCATCTCTTCATCATTACCCAAGAAAATCAGATCATCAACATATAGAGCAACAAGTAGAATTTTACTTCCCTTTTTCTTCACATAGAGTGCATGTTCATACGGACATTGTTCAAATCCATCTTTCTTGAAGTAATTGTCAATTCTTGTGTTCCAGGCTCTTGGGGCCTGCTTCAACCCATACAGAGCTTTCTTCAGTCTCAACACTTTTCTTTCTTGTCCTGCTTTCATGAATCCCGGAGGTTGTTCCAGATACACCTCCTCTTCGAGTACTCCATTTAAGAATGCCGACTTCACATCCATCTGATAGATCGGCCATCCGAACTGGGCTGCTTGAGAAATTAACAGCCTGATAGTCTCCATTCTTGCTACGGGTGCGAACACCTGGTCATAGTCAATGCCGGCCTTCTGTCTATACCCTTTCGCCACTAGCCGGGCTTTATATCTTTCGATCTCCCCCTTAGCATTCATTTTCCTTTTATACACCCATTTCACACCAATGGGCCGACTTCCTTTGGGTAGCTCGGCTAACTCCCACGTCTTGTTCTTTTCTATTGCTTTAATTTCCTCTTCCATGGCTGATTGCCACTTCACATTTCGAATTGCTTCTTCAAAACTCACTTCCTCAGAGTCTGCTAACAAACATATCAGGTGTGCTTCACTAGTGGAATCATACAGATCTTGTAGACTCCTCATCCTTGGTTGTCTCAACTCTTCTTCACCATCAGAAACTTCAGGATTTGCAGGGATATGGGTCGAAGGTTGTTTGACCTCAATTGCTCTATTTCCGGGTTCCACATTGTCCCCTGATAGACTGTTCCAGTCCCAAGCATCTTCTTCATTCACTTTTACATCTCGGCTAACCAGCACCTTTTTACTAACGGGATCCAACAACTTGTATCCCTTCGTCTTCTCATCATAACCAATAAACACAAATTTCTTACTTTTATCATCTAGTTTTGTCCTCAACTGATCCGGTATGTGTGCATAAGCAACACTCCCAAAGATTCTAAAATGACCCACTGAGGGCTTCAATCCGCTCCATGCTTCTTGTGGAGTCTTGTCATTCAAATTTGAATGTGCACATCTGTTCTGCACATACACTGCACATTGTACAGCTTCTCCCCAGAACTCTTTTGGCATGTTTTTTGTTTTTAACATAGATCGGACCATATCCAGGATAGTCCGGTTCTTTCTTTCAGCTACTCCATTCTGCTGGGGCGAGTACGGTGCGGTCAGGAACCGCCTTATCCCATGTTCTTCACAGTATTTCTTGAAAGCTGTTGACACGTACTCCCCACCTCGGTCTGAACGGACCGACTTGATGTACCTCCCAGTACCATTTTCTATCATCACTTTAAAATTCCTAAATGCCTCTAGCACCTCGGATTTTTCCTTCAAAAAATACACCCAAGTCTTTCGACTAAAATCATCAATAAACGTGACAAAATACTTCTTGCCACTGAATGACCCTGGTGTAATTGGTCCACACAGGTCGGTATGAATTAATTCCAGAGGCTGCCTAGCTCGGTATCTCGCCATCCTTTGGAATGGGCTCCTCGCATGTTTTCCCAATACGCAGTCTTCACAAAAATTTCCTTCAGAGTTAAGCTTTGGCAGTCCCACCACCATATTTTTCTTCATCATTTCGGTCAGACCACCATAATGAAGGTGTCCAAACCGTCGATGCCACAATGACATTTTATCTTCTACCTCGGCTTGCAAACAGCCGACCTCCATACTCCTCAGACTCAGCTTGTACATTCTATTTTTCTCCATCTGAACTCGGGCTGTCAGACGCCCTTGTTTGTCTTTCAACAACAGAACTCGGTCAGTCATTAGAACCGAGTAGCCTTTCTCCATCAATTGTCCAATGCTCAGAATATTGCTTTTGAGCTCAGGCACGTAATATACGTCCCGAATTGTACCAATTCGTCCATCTCTTTGCAAGAAACAGATTGTACCTCGGCCTTTTACATCAATTTTGGACGCGTCTCCAAAGGAGACATGTCCAGCTTCCACCGTTCTCAATTCTTTGAACAAATGTTTGTAACCACACATGTGATTACTGGCACCAGTATCCAGGTACCATTCCGACTCAACCTTCGAGCTAGTTTCACCATGAGCTAACATCAGAACTCCATCTTTCATTTCTCCTTCTGCAGTGAAGTTTGAAGCTTCATCAATTCTTCTTTCATCTCGGCAGTCCTTAGCGAAATGGCCAACTCGGCCACAGTTATAACACTTGTCCGAGTTGCAATCTCTTGAATAATGTCCATACTTTCCACATTTGTAACATTCAACGTTTGATTGGTTTGTCCATTGGCCTCTTCCACCTCGACCACGTCCTCTTCCTCTCCAATTTTGCTGACTCGTCTCGGCTCTTTCTTCGTGTTTCACTTCCTGACCTCGGCCACGACCTTCTCGGCCATTTCCACGTCCACGTCCACGTCCACGACCACGACCTCTACCTCGGACATTCTGAGAGTAGAGTGCCTTTTCATCCTTGATATTTGCTTTTGACTGAAGTGCTTGCTCCAGTGTCTCTTCTTTCTTCTTTTTCTTGCGTTGTTCATGTGCCTCAAGGGAACCTGCTAGCTCTTCAACAGAAAGCGTAGCTAAGTCCTTAGACTCTTCAATTGCACATACCACGTTCTCGAAATCGTCTGTCAATGACCTTAGAATTTTTTCAACGATTCTGGAGTCGGTCAGCACCTCTCCATTTCGTTTCAACTGGTTCACCACGGTTTGAACCCGGATGATGAAGTCCGACACTCCTTCGGTTTCCTTCATCTTCATCCCCTCCAACTCTCCTCTTAGAGTTTGAAGTCGGACCTGTTTTACACGGTCCGCACCTTTGTAAGTTGTCTCCAATATATCCCAGGCTTCCTTTGCCGTCGTCGCATCTCCAATTTTTTCAAGACCACCGCTTCCTTCAACGGCTTGAAACATCATAAATAGTGCCGCTGCATCCTTTGATCTCAACACACTCAATTGCTTGAGTTGATTTGCTGAATATCCTTCCGTTGTATCAGGTTCTACGAACCCGTTTTGCACCAACCCCCAACTATCATAAGCTCGTAGAAGGGCCTTCATTTGGATACTCCAGTTTTCATAGTTCACCTTTGTCAGGCGGGGCACTGGCAGACTATTACTCATATTTTCCATTGGCTCAAGCTCTGATACCAATTTGTGATTCACAGGTCCTCTAATGGTGTTTCTCTCAAACACTCAAACACACTAAACGAGTCTCTGAATATACCTCTTTCTATTACTGTGTATGCCAAGCCAATTTGCAATGGTTTACATGGTGCTATTTAAAAGCGTTAACAGAAACTAATAACTAACTTAGGAAAACTAAGCATAATAAAGACTACTTCATAGAAACTCTAAAACCATTAATGTCCACTAACAAATTCCTATGGACACACCCCTTCACCAAACGACACTTCTTTTTCTATTTTTCTTTAATTGAATAAAGTTTAAACCAACAAAATATACATAGTGACAGAACTGGACATTGACCAAACTGCCCCTATTCTAATATAATATACCTGAACGATATTGAGTCAAAAGAAAATTCCAAACTGCTATAGGCTGAACATGTGTCACATCCATAGCGGATGGACACGCAACTCATTTAACCTCAAAGTCCCTACATAAGATAGTTACTTTGGTGCAACCAGGCCTACAAGCTCCGCTATGGACATGACATGTGTCTCGTCCATATTAGCTGACTACCTCAGCGATTATGATGCTGTGACAGTTAAAAAAAAGACCGGTGACATTCAGGTATATTATATTCATGAGGAAGGGACAGTGCAGTCAATGTCCCAGATAGAACTATCAAAATGGATCCGCCCACCCTATTAAGCCCTAGCCCGTATGAATTAGAGTCAAAAAGCCCGCAAGGCCAAATAATCTTGAAGGTTCGCACCACCCAAAAGTTCTATGGACTAGGGTCAGCCCGCAGATCATCCAAGTTTATAATTTCATAAAATATTATTTTTTTATCATATTTAATACATTAAATTTTATTTTAACAAATAAATATTTAACATTTTCTTAAAATATTTTATGTAAATTATAAATTTTTATTATTTATTTTTCTAATTAAATAATATTTGTACACAAATATACAAATAAAAATAGAACAAAATTTTCATATATGTAAAATTTTAGTTACTACCTTTATTAAATTCATTGTTAAAGAATGTCATCAAGTAAAGAATTTCGCACAAGGATTCAAAAAAGAATAAAGTAACTCTAGTGGAAAACCAAAAGTAGTAACGGAAAAATGATCTTAATACCAATAACTCCTCTTAGTATGCTATATATTTAAAAGCTAAATAATTGATTTTCTTCAACTACTACTATTACAAAAATATTTTTACTTATTATTATGAGAAATAATTTTCTTATGTTGTAGGAAAATAGTTATATCACGTAGTAGAAACAAAATTACAAATGAGATCCACAAGTAAGAAGAGATAAAAAGAAATAGAGATGGAACTCACTCATCTTTTGTGTGTGTAGAAAATTTGTTTCTTTCATACAACATAAGAGATATATAACCCTATTATTATCCACAAAACTATCTAGATACATTGTATACAATATGTTTCTGTGCAACTTTGGATATAAAATAGTTTGATCCCACGGACCAACCCTAACCAATCCGTTAAATAACATGGCTTTGAGGATTAAGGCCAAAAAAAGACCCTACTACCAAAAAAATCCATAATAGACTAGAGTCAAATATAAAGTTTTACTTTCACCAAAAAAAAAAAATTTATGAAGTTTTACAAACTGATCAATGGGCTTCAACCCATTTTGACATCTGAAATTGACTCGAAAACCCTAGTAGATTCACTTGAAAACAATTTTTCATTCTTTGTTAATAAGTTCAGGAATAATGTCAAAGCTCGTGCGAAATGGGCTAAAAGTGAGAATTCAGAGGAGCTCTAACTCTCCATTATATTTTTATTCAATAAAAAACAATTAAATAAATTAGCATTTATATAGCCTTTAAATAAATATTAAAAAAAAACAAGGGACAGTCATTTTAATTAAAAGTAATATTTTTTTATTTAATATTTAATTTAGTCTTTTTTCATGACTTAAGTTAGTCATTTTAGTCATTGATGTTTTTGACATTAACTAGACTCAAACATATTTTGTCTCCACCATATATAGTGCATTCTTTTGCATGAATATGAGATTTAGTCACTCAATTGTGATTAGTAACTACACTATCTCTCATCATAAAACACATGTCATGTTTAACTCTACTGTGAAAATTTTTTCCAAATCAGCTTTGAACAGAAAAATCATTTGCCCAATGTTCTTAATACCGTCAATTTGCCCTTTTATTGTACTTTAACGGGTAGAATATTGTAACAACCAACTAGTATTACTACCAATCAATTTCACCATTAGATCGATTATGTTAATCAAATGATTATATTTATTTTCATCTTTGTATGATCATGATTCCCCATGTTTAATGTGAAAGCAATAAATATGGAAAATCATAACCATATAAAGATGAAAATAAATATAAAGTCTTAAATATGGGAAATCATAACAAGATAAAAATAAAAATAACTGTTAGATCAACATAATCAATCTATAAAATCGATTGGTAATTACAATATCCTTGCCCATTCTTTAACATAATGGGGAAATGGATCCTCTAATGTTTAATTTAACATGATCATGTGAGAGGATCTTAACCATTAATAATTAAATTAACGGTAATGATTGTATAACTTCCTATCTTTAAAATTTTTCTCTCTCCTCCCTTATCATCGTTAACCCACCTTCCTATGTATGGTTATGATTGTCTCACATTACATGATCATGTTAATTAACACATAAGAGGATCCACTCCCATCTCTCTTAATTTAAACTGTAACGGCGCAGGATGATTTAAACTTCAAACATTTATGGCTTTATCACAAGCCCACTAATGGAGGCGGAGGACCCAAAATGAGAGACATCTGCGCTGCCCCGAAAATAAAGGCAAACACCGGACCAAAAGAAAATGAGCAAACATAAATGATACCAGAATGAAATGAAGACTACGGGTTGGCGTGCCCAACAAAGTGATCATGCCTCTAAAATCATTAATTCAGATCGGGAAAGAATTTGTCGGTTAATAATCCACCCCTCCCCAATCATGCCCCAGCCAACACTTGCATCCTGAGAAATCGAGATTAAAAACACAAAAGCATTTAAATGAAAATAAAATTATAAGCTATCAACCATTCCATCTGGACTGAAACAAAGAATCGTACACAGGAAGAACCGAGAATAGATCATACAATGCATGCATAACATGTCTCCAAAGGAGTCTGGGTTTTAACAATACCACCAGTTAACATCACAAGCATGTCTTAACTATAGTCTATATGGCAAACATATATTTGTTAACAGGTGAGAGGAGCCCCCAACCAGCACCTTGGATTATAAATTTGAACTTACAATCATGACCATTAACCTGACTATGCCCACAAGTAATTTCTTTCTTCTCCTTTTTCTCCCTTTAAGAAAAGGCAATAACAACAGTTTTCATACAAATTGGGCAAATATTCACTGTCAATTAGGAAAAAATTAGCTAAAAAATGATAAAATGACATGAACATCATTCTAGATGAAACTTTACATGAGTAAAATCCCAATACAGTTGCTGCAACTTAAAAGGACCCGACAATCATCCAAGGTAAAAAGGCACTTTGTCTAGGATTGCAAAGAGTAATAAACTAAGGAATTTAGAAGGAAACAGGAAACCTCATTGCAAAAGGAAATTGAGGACACCACAACACACTTTTTATAGATTGCGGATTTCTTCTACTCCATAATCCCATGTGAATGTATAAGAAATTCTGCCCATCAAAATGCAATTCGACAGGGATATATCTTTATAGGAGCACCTTTTTATCCATCCATTGGATGGCATATAAATAAACATGTAAAATTTCAGAAGTAAAATCATCATAATATATTATTGACTATAGATAGGTAGTATACTATTACTCCGTTGAATAAAAAGAAAATCAAAGGATAAAATTCCTTTAATGATATTTGCACTGACTTAATTGAAGAGGGCGAGGATCTGGACCAGTAGATTGAAATTTTTTTCTTTTTTCTTTTTTAGCACTGACTTAATTGAGTACAGTATAAGTATCAGCATAAGCATGAGGTCCCATCTCCATAATGAAGTCCAATACATAAGCATGATGAAACTCAAAGACAAGCATAAGGCAATAGTCATTAGAAAATAAAATGACAACTACCGATCAAACAAATCAACAAATAAGAATCTGTTATTAATATATCCTCTTAAAGAATGCTAACAAATTCATGGTAGAGATAAGCACCACCAAGCCGTACATTATGTTGGAGGTTATATCCAACCCATCTCAATCCAGGAACTGTCAACAGAAAACTGAAACATGCAAGTCCAATTTAGTTTGTTAACCATATCCTAGGCTCTAATGCTAAGCATATTTTCTTCAATGCCCAGTATATGACAGTTCTGTAGAGAAACAGTGAGTTTGCATTTTAAAAAAGATTGGGCGTAAACTAGCATAAACTAAGACTTCCAAAAGACATGAGATTCAATCTGAAAGTGTTTGCGAGTTAAAAAAATTGTATTACTAGACGTTTTTTTTTTTTTTTTTTTTTTCAATACAATGTTACTACAAAGATTCAACTTACGCAAATTATCCGGTCCCACACCATTAGCTCACTCCTCGTGGCTTTAGTAGACACCTCTTTCAAAGTGCAATGCAGATAGGCATGTTTCAATACTTCATTTACATATAGAATACGCATTATTGCACATACAACCCATCAAATTGTGCCACAACCTTAGACAATACAAGTCAGCATAAGAAAAGTTTCTTTTTCTCCGCGGCATAAATGAACAGGTGTCATCATCTGAAAACAGAATATAGCATTTGATTGTGTTTAAACCCGAATATGTTGGTGGTAGAGGTCAGAACCAAATGCCAGACTTCCGTAGAAGCCTGGAATAGTGATCCGAGACAAAACATGCATAGATATACATATATCAGAAGCTATGTATAGCCAGTATAGGGCTAATAATTTCACTATCGTCCCTTTTCTTTTGTAATTTTTCTCTCTTCATCTTAATAAATTTCTTCTTTAATCAAAAAAATATACTGTTATCAAAAAAAAAAAAAAAATTTATACAAGGCTAACAAGCAGGACATTCACCGGCAGGTCCAAAAATGAAAGCTTCCCTGTACGGAAAAAGTTTATTTAATGTGTTTGTTAATATCATTGCTCTAATTAGAGTAGTGTATTAAGCTAATGACATTTCATCACAGAAGTTTCACATAGTAGCATAGGTAATAAAGCCAAAACCCTACCCAAAAAGATGTGCGTTAACTCCCATCAGTATGTTAAAAACATCAAATGTGCAAATAAGTAAAACAAATAATTTGCACCATAATGCATGAAATCAGAAATCAAATTTCAATATCCAGTATATTGACCAAAATTGAACCTGTGTCAGCATAGATAATTTATGGGTTTCATCATATTCTGCCAAACCTTTAAGCATTCTTCGCTGTTATTCAGACTTCAGATAGCTGAAGAGGTGTGGGCGGCATACACAGTCTACATCCTTTTTCCTTTACTCTGATAATCTTTAAGGAATTTACATTAGCACTTTTTTATACAAGAAAAAAATATTAATTAGCAATTTAAAATAATACCAATTAAGGAACCTCAGGATTGAAAAAACTGGAGAAAACCATCAATCAAACAGGTGGAAGTTGTATCGCTGGATAAGAAATCCAAAATGAGAATAGAATTGACAAAATGAAGAATTAAGGCATTGAGTTAAAGGCAAAACCAAAATACAACAGTTTCTAGCATGAACTTAAGCTTCAAAATACGAATGTCCTAAACCTTCAGGGTATTTGAGAAGTACCTAAAGCTTAAGCATGAACTTAAGCTTCAAAAAAAAAAAGGAGAAGTACTATCTCTAAAAGCAATGGCTGATGGAATATACATGTTAAGGGGCCCACAAACAACCTACCAATTTGACCACTGTACCAACTGCTTCCCAAATAGAATGTGTATTTCATGTCTACCCACCAATTGGCTAATGGGTCCACTAAGCAAATTCTGGTTACCCAAAAAAGCACCAATTAATGATAGTATGATAGAATGAGATACACCTTATTCAAATACAGATTTTCATACTTGAACAGAACACTCTTTCTCTTCCATGCCAAGAGGCGAGACTTGAAGGTTACCCTCATCCTTCTCATCACCGCAACAAGTATTGCTTAGAATCTTTCTCATATCTTTGTCACAACCGTGCATCAGATTCGAACACCTATCAAAACCAGTAGTCTCAGAACAGTCCTTCTCGCTGGGACTCCCTGACGCATCTCCTTCCTGTTTCTTGCACAACACATCACAGAAAAAGTCTGTCAAAACAGTCTCATAACCGGGCATTTTGGCATACCCGGGGAAGTAATTGATATCAATGATAAGGTACCGATTCCCACATCTAGAGTCTCGAATCAAGTCGAAGTTAAATAGGTTCAGCTTCATCACATCCCTCAAACCCATAGCTATGTGGGTAATGAAGCTCAGGGGAGGCATCTCCGCGTCATCCAAATGCATCGTCTGATAGTACTTATCATCAATCCTCTCATGGATGGCCAAATTCGACACCTGCGAGAACGCCAACAAATCCGCCGAAAACCCCTCCAACTTGTCCTCCTCAACATCCGGCAAGGACTTCCTCTTCACGCACTTCACGTGCTCCCCAACCACGTACACCTTGAAGATTACGCCGCCATGGTTTACAAACTCCTGCAGCACAATCGGCGGCTTCAGCTCTTTCAAACCGTCATGCTTGAAAACAAGCGCCATTTTGTGTGACTTGGCGCTACCGTCGGCCACTAACGGCTTCGCAATAACCGGAAACTTCAGCGTCTCCAAGTTCCGGCAATCGAACAGAGTTTCCTCGTGGTATATGACAATCTGCTTTGGAATCCCGAAGATCTCGTTCCGGTCATCGGTTTCCAGCTCCGACACCACCTGCAGCATGGAAATCCGGTTGTGGAGCCTCTCGATAGCTTCCGGCGATTCGAGGACCACGGCATTCGGGTACTTCGCGGTGAACTCCTTCAACTGCCGCTTCCACTCGTCACCATGGAGCTTGTGGAGGACGCAATCGAATGGACCCTGATCCGCCAGGGGGCGGTTCGGGTCGACCCGGACAAGGTCTATCCCACGAGATCTCGCGAGGCTCACCAGCGAGTCCCTGATGAAGCTGTATTGCTTCTTCGGCGCGAGCGCGTACCCAACGCAGAACCTCCTCTCCTCTGCCATTGGTTATTCTTCAGCTTCTTGACAATGGCAAATGCGAAAACGAACGCTCATGCAAGGTGGCGAATGAATATCACATTCGCCGGAGAAAGAGAGCTACGAGATTTTTGTGAGGCTAGGGTTTTGTTGCAGGCTCTCCAGAATTGACGTCGTTTCGAAGAAATTGAAATTTTCAGATGGTACTATAGTGAAAAGAAGAACAGAGGAAAAGGAGAGAAATGAATATATATAGCTTAGACTAGGGTTAGAGCGCGAGGTGGTTATAAAATAACTGAGGTTAGTTAAAAAGGGAGAGGATCAGGGTACACGTGGCATATTCTCTGGGGCGTTATGTGGATTCGCGCCGCTTTATGACGCGCGAGTGTGGGATCAAGAAGGATTGTACTAAAATATCAATGAAATACTAGACAGTTATAACGCAGGATTCGAACCATAATAAGATTCAAGTGGGTGTTTGGTTTGGCTCTAGCTAGGAATAGGAATGGTGCTATGATATAACGGGACATTTCATTGTAGCTTTTCATTTTAGATTTAACGCAGGTTCATTATTTGGTTAAGTTGGTATAAAGTGTACTTATATCTAAACATTATACGCACTCTATAGTCACACGAATTCTCTCCATTTGTTTAAGATAATTTTTTTTGAGTATAGCTCAAGATATAAATTCTTTAGCCAATAGCAAGACTAATTTTCTCGAGGTATAAAGATTATTGGAATGGATTTTGCCTTTACCAACGGAACTTGTTATTATTCTTAAGAAACTCAACTATTTACCAATTGTACCGTTACTTTGTTTAAGATAATTTTCAATCAGATTTTAGAGGCGGGTTATATTTACAAACTTTTTTGTTTATAAATTCTTACAAATTACACTATATTCTCCCGGGAGAATACAAACTTTTGTAAACTGCACTATGTTCTCCCGGAAGAATATAGTGTAATTTGTAAAAAAATTCTAAAAAAATTGTAAACGGATCCTGTCTCTAGATTTTAATAGCATTCCTTAATTGAAGTTGACATCCTGTTAATGTTGTCTTTTTATCATAAAACTTTATTTGTTGGCTTACATTTATAACTAATAGAGGTTATATGATTCTCCTGAAAAAAAAAAAATAGAAGCTTTGTTATCAATACGGTAATGCAAATTAATGCATTAATAAATGTCGTGAATCTTTCAATACAATGAAAATTTTATAATATTTTTATTTAAAATCGTATACCCATCTTAACCACACGTATTCTGTAAATATGAGATATAAGAAGCAGACAAATTCATCAATCAATTTTTCATTCACATAGTAGGCCCTTTGTAAGATCAATGAAGACGATCAAACTCAGTAAATAGAGTAATGATATTCGCGTACTGCTTTTGGTATAACGTTCATAATTCAAGTTTAATAGAGTAATTATATTCGCATACTTTACTTGCTTAGAAAATAAAAACAAAAAAAATATAAGAAAGTGTCTTTTTATTTATTTTATATAAAAAAGGTGATATAAAAATAATACACATATTTTTAATGTACAAATATTATTATGTCCGAATATTAAAAACAGAGAAAAATTATTTGTGTCAGCGTTGAAAATTAGAATAACCAAACGCAGAAGATGACTTTTAAAGCCCCCAAAGGACTAAATATCAAATACGCATGGCTGTTCCTGCTTTGCCAGAGATCATAGATCAGCATATGCGAATAAATCAAGAGGTGCTTCCCATTATTTGGATGTACAAGTTGCCACTTCCAATATTACTATCTAGTTCTGTGATGTTAAGGAGTATACTCTGAATCAAATGAGGTTGATCCTTCTAATGTTTGCAGCCATAAGTTTAAATCCCTTTTCTCTGGCTACCATTGAAGTCACAATCAATTGGAATCTTCCCAAGCACTTGAAAGTTGAAACTAACTGGAGATTCTTTGCTTTATTCCTAAAACATAGCTGTCTTTGCATTTTCCCTAAGTTTGCTTAACGAAATAGGAAAGAAAATGAAAACAATAACAATGGTTGAAATATATAAAGAAAATGTGACGGTAACTGATTTTCTTCCCTCATCAAAGTGCAATCAGACGAGGATTAATCTACCATCATACTCAATAACATAAGAGGAGGATCATTTTATGATAAAAAATTACATAAATAAAATTAATGAATTTTATATAAATAATGATAAGTCCTATTATAATAAGGTTTATACCATTATTTTTCTTATAATATTGATATGGACCTATACTAATTTTAAGATAAAAGATCAAATCCAATAACCTTCCAAAGGTCCAAAGACATAAACTTAGTCGCGAAGGAAACATATATATATTACACATATACGCAATTCTAATAATGGACAATTAGACTAACAACAACACAAAATTCATAAGTCTCCTTAGTAGCCAAAGGCTAAAAAATAGATATTAAATTTTAACTAAACCTATATATATTGTAGCTTATCAAAAGACATTTTACAGATAAGATAGGTGAACAAAGTCACCATAATCTATCAATTAGAACACATGCTACCATATTAAAGTGGCATAGCAACGCAATATATAGGTTATATTACTACAATTAAAAAAAGGTTCAAAATCCAAGTATGATGATATTCTTTCTTCAATTTACTTAAACTCATCACTCAAATACTAACAGCTCGTTCAAGTACAAGTATCCATTGTCATTTGTCCCGAACGAACACACTTCAATGCCATTAAAATCATCATCCCATAAATATCATCCAGCCTAGATGAATAATTGATCCTGTCCCAACAATTCGTCAGTCACCAACTTGGACCAACCTCAATTGTATGTGGTCAGGCTCAAATCCTCTTGCACTGATCAAATATCATCATTTCATATTAGTGGCTAACATTAAAATTCCTAATTATTTCCCAAAAAGGGTTAAAAACATATTCCTTAATTGCCTGATACTAAGCTTCCTATGTACATATACACACGATGTCTTTGGCAAATTACTTCGTAGGTGTCAATCCACTTAAACCATTAAACATTACATTTTAATCCTTATATTTTTTATTTTTGGTATGCTAGCTTTCTAAAATACCTTATCCACCACGTATAGCGGAATAGAGGCAAGGTCAAATGGACAAGTTAGCAAACCTAGCCCATGATAGCAAAGTATGGAGGATAACCCATTTGACAATTATATAATTCCATCATATTCTCAAAACAAATAAAAGAATAGATTAAAAAAAATGACTTCATTTGTGATATGGTTAACACTTAAAATGACTCAGGTCAGAGGCCTGTTGGTTATATGAAATCCAAACTTATACATAGAATATTGATACTTAATAAGCAGCCTAAAATTTGTTTTATTTATTTAAAAAAAATCATGAAACATAGAAAGAATAGAATAACCAAATTTGTGTACGAGAACTAATTATTGACTAGGTTAATTTCGACCCATGTATGGTTAAACTCTAAACCTTGAAATTTTAAAAACCCCAATCCATCATAATCTCATGCTAAATGGCCCAAATCCTAACTTTTCAGTCCAAGCCCAACCTTGTAAATTAGGCTCATTTTAATTTTAGTGATACTCGCGGACGAGGCCGTGGCAGAACTGGTTATGTAGAGCCTCTAAAAATGTTGTGCCAAGGGTTTGATTCCAATCCATCGCATTGCCAAAATCCCCTCTCCCGACCAAAAGAACAAAAATAAAAAAATAATAATACTCTTTTTTGCGAGAAAAAAATTAACAATACTTCCTCTTAAGTCTATGTTTTCTTCCTCTGGAGCCTTCTGTCTACCTATCTAACAGAGCATAATATTTGAACTCAGTGGTTGGTGTCCCTTCAACTTCATGTATTATTACTTTTGATGAAGATAACTTTGGCGACACGGGTTTTGTTAGGAATATCAAAAAAATTTACTATTAATTTACTACTTATTTCATCACCATTGGATCAAAGAGAGAATGTTAAAAAAAATTTAAAAAAAAAATTGGTGATTAGATAGGTAGTGAAAAAAAAATTGGTGATTAGATAGGTAGTGAGTTGGTAATAGAAAATTTTAGTAGTAATAATATCTCTCCTTTTTTTTAGAGTTTTATAAGAGTTATGTTGCAGGAAAAGTGATTGTGTAATGTTATAGAGATTCATTTTGCGTGCCTTAATTTTTTTTGTTTCAAAAAGTGTGGGCCCACAAAATATTACATGTGTAGAAAACTTTTTTGTGTCAATGATGAATGCAAACCTTTTTTTTTTTATATATACACAAAAAAGAACTAAAACACATATCACTTAATATAAGTGTTCACATTTCTCACCATTAGACTAATCCGATTGCCTTATACTTTAGTGGGGTCTAATGATGAAGATGTACCTCCTAAGAATCATAGATGCGCCTATAATCCATTTGGAATGGTCGATATCTGGAGCACCCACTCAATTGGTTGCTGCGTAGGTATTCTTATCGATGTTTTCATTTTTTGTTTGAAGAATAAATTAAGTAATGCCCTATTCTATCTCTTCAGTGTTTTGTGGTTAGTTGCACGTTTGGTTTGGCCTTGTTTGTTTCGGATTAGTTTCTAGTCTCCCGTTTGTTTATTCAGTTTCAGGATGTGTTTCCAAAAATAATTATTATTATTATTACGATATGTTTTCTAAAAAAAAAATTAAGTTATTTTTTAAAAGTGTTTTAATCCGACCGAATGACCTTGCCCGGTTATTCTAAATGGTTATCTGTAAGATAACGTATCCACCTTACGCATACATGAGTTATAGAGTTCAAAGGTTGAAAACAATTATAACATCATAATTATCTCATTAATAGAGAATCATTTTCATCCTATAAATAAAAGATCATGCCTCTTCTAGCAGGATCATCTTCTCTATTGCTCACCTTACAGAAGCTGTCAAATTCATCTCTTCCCGGCCATAATCGTGCCCTATTCGCTTTCTCCTTAATCCTGAGCTTGCCTAAGACTAGTATGGTGACTCCATAGAGCCTTGATCTTTACTATTACTTCTTCACTTATTGTGAGATCGATATACTTTCACTCTATTTTGAGATAGAAATTATCATTTTCACTTTCTGACGAGTTCAAAAAGAAATACTAATTTATTTATTTTTGCCATTACTTCAAAAAAACATTTGTTGTAAATTTTTTTAAATTTTTATATTAAAAAAGTACTTGAAATGAAGTAATGTAGGAAAAATAATGATATTTGTCGACAACATTTTATATACATATTCAATACTAAAATATATATAAGTTTTTAACTTTTTTTTTATACTTCTATTTTTTTTTAAACCACATATCCAAATAGAATTTGTAGTATAAATACTTTTTCAAAAAAAAAAAAAAAAATCATCAAATGGGCCCTTAGTCTAGTTGTGCATGTGATTTTGTGAGTATATAACATTTTCATCAAAATATTACAAAGATTTTCACCAAAAAAAGAAAAAAATATTACAAAGGATTTGTTGTCCCTCATTTCACACACACACAATCACATGTTGATCAAAACTATTCTATTATTATATTTATAAGTTATAACATAGTTTATATGAAGTGACCCAACAACCTGATCAAATTAATGACTAATCCAAATCTAATAATATTGAATTAAACTGTCAAGCTAAATATGATAGCATTCAGTATTTTTCATATTAAAAAAGTAGAGTAGAACAAGTTTCTTAAAAAATTCAACTCGTAACCAACAATTGAGATGAATCGAATTGACAAATTTCGCTGTTATTAAACTTGTGGGGTGCCTAACAGCAACAAATAACAGTTATCGTTATCCTAAGCTTATAAAAGGGACACTCCAACACAAGCAAAGAATCTGATATTTACATATGAAAAAAAGAAAAGAAAAATCTGATATATCTTCGGAATTGTTAGTATTTATTTTTTAAACATTGTTTCTCTTTTTATTTATTGAGAAACTAATTATCATTAGAAACATTAAGGTCGTTATTTTCATGAATAATTTTTGCGAATTCAAACCTTAAGCAACTTAATAATACCGATACAGAAATATATTATAAATCTTAAAAAATAACAAATGCAATTTAAAAGTCAGCGAGTGTAAATCAATACCGTAAGGTGGATGATTTTTTTATATAATTGGTGGCATTGAAATCTAAACCTATAATATTATGTAGACTATCCAAATCCCTATTCGTTAAATCAACCTTAATGATTTAGTGCATATAATCTTTTGTCAAGAGCAACAGGGTACAGATTAACCCACCGTATGTGAAACGTTTCGGTGTCGCAATGAGGACATAGACACACACATAATGAATTTTCCTGGTTTCTATTGCTATCGTTGCTTCATTTTAACCGCTAACCAAACAAGTCCTAGTACTCCACGGGTTGCAATTATTATTGAAGTGGCCCATCAATCATGATAATAGAAGCAACATTATCTTATTCTTTACGAAAAAACACATGACAATCCTCCACCCTAATTTAAAAAATGCCAAACAAATAATAGAATTTAATTTGGATATTCCGCGCATGTTGATATGTAAACGCGAATATAGTCAAGAATATTCTTATACTCTCCTCAGATCCTATCTATTGCTATTGCCATATCTAATAACCAAATTATACACACACACGCACACAAAGAAGAAGAAGAACAATACTAAGGATTTTTAAATGAGTGACCTTTGATAGAGAAACAAGGACTTAAAATTAGAATGTGTTACGGACTCAACCTAAGGGCCCACATGTTAATAGCTCATGGCAGATAATAACTAAGAGAGATATAAAAAAATTGCCTAAAAGATATCAATCTTAGCCTATTAGGATCAAGTTTTAGTCTCTCAATATTTCTAAGAGGTCCAAAAATCTTTAAGTCAATTAGGTATATATTCTAAATTTCATATTCTTTTAGTTATTATTGTATATAACCACACACCTTCAGCTATAATCTTTATTATTGAGCACAGGAATCTATTATCATTTGGATCATCTTTGCCATAAATCCCCCCGCAAGAGTACAAATCCTAGATACATTTACCAACCATTCGTTGGATATCTTGATCCCAAAGAGAAAGTGCGCATCTTAGAGAATTTGTCAATGTACTGCTTCATTCTTTTACTTTATTGTGATAGATTCATATTTGAATTTGTATATTTGAATCATACGCGTGCTTCTTCTTCTTTTTTGGTAAATGCATACGCGTGCTTTAGTGTTTGTAAGAGGCTACATCCTTTTTTGCTAGGGAACATGATTTAATTTTTCAAATTGGTGCTTATTTTGTTATTTGTTAATGTAAGATTATCATGTATTGATTATTTTCATGTGTTCTCAATGCTTGCGATATGTTTGATCCCATATTTGCATGGTCCAAGTCTCCAAGATAATAGTTTAAGGATGAAATTAAGATGTAAAAGTCTATTATTAAAAAAAAAACAAGAAATGAAACTAAAAATGTGGAGCTTAATCCTTCCAGGAAGATATTACGGAAGCTTAATATGTCTCAATTAATTTAGTGCTACAAAATTACATATTGATTTTAATAGCATATTCTTTCCTATTCGAAAGAGGAAACTGAATTATAATAGAATAATTCATTTTCGAGAACATAATGAAACATTAATAAGGAATAAATGTCCTTCACCTTTGATAAGTAATATAAGAATATTCCCATCTTTAAAATAAATATGCTTTCCAATAATAAAAATGACCTCATTAAATAAAGAAAGTTGTTACAAGAAATATTTAAAAAAGACATAGGATCGTTTGAGCAAAGAGACAAGAAGTCGCAGTTTTGTTTTACATAATTAAAATAGGTAAAGTGTGTGTCATTTTAAATGATGTAAAATTGTGTCATTTTAAGTGAGAGAAAGAGATAGATAAAGGAGGAGAGAGTGGACAAAAAAATAAAGGTGTGGATCTCACTTCTTTGTGAAAGTGAAAGGATATAAATTATGTTTTGAAAGAATAAATATTTTTTCCAATTAACATTGATGGTGAGAAACATAGAGGAAAAAAAGGAGGAGTTGCGTGGAGTACTCAAAACGCAAGTAGCTGATACCGCATTGGACGTCCGGCAATAATTGTTTGTACGTTAACAGATTCACGTGCTTATTGCTTACCATGCTCTACATGTCACCTCACCTAACGTTTTTAATCAGAACACTAAACCTAAAATTTCTACATAAATAAATAAAACGCGGCCCAGTGGGGAAACCAATAAGTATTCGGGTCGTTTTAAGGGACCCACGGTTTTCATCTATAAAATATCTGTTGCTTTTTAAAAAAATAATGATTTTTTTTTTATTTTTTAAAGTATGAATTAGTATTTATTTTCTTCTTTTTAAACAGTATTTATCTTTTTAAAGGATAAAAAATATTATTTTATTCATAATTATAATATTTTATGGTAAAAAATAGTTACACAAATAAAAATTATAGTGAGAGATCTTTTTAATTTAAGTATTAAATCAAAATAATTATTTTAACTAAAATAATTATCGTTTAAAAGAATAAATATTTTTTCTTTAAAATATTTGTGATATTTTTAAAATTTACTATTTTTTAATATCTTTACTAAATAAAATAAAAAAGAATATTATTCTGGATTAAACACCTATATAGGTAAATTAAACTCTTTTTATGAACAAAGGATTAAATCTCCTATGTACATACATATTCTAAACTAAACTTTACTCTTCTTAATTGTGATACTGATACGCATCATTCCTCTTGCTTCAAGTCTTCTCTTAGTAGAAGATAAGTAGTCTGTCATCCTTTGAGGTTGCGATGCTAACTTACATATCCTACATTGATCAAACTCGAGATTCAAATTAATCCAATTCGAGCCGTGTATAACCATCAATTGGTCAATGTGCTTGATGGTCTTGCGCATTATTTTCGACTATTTATATTTTGAAGAAAAAAAAATTAAAAAATATTAAGAAGTAAGATTATGCTTATCTCATTTTACATGAGATAACTAATTTTCCTACACAAAAAGAGAATGAGTCTCATCATTCTTTTTTCTCTTTCCTCTTACCTATGGGTCCCACTTATACTTTTATTTCTACAACATGAAATAATATTTTTCCTACGACATAACAAAAAATATCCTAACAAGTACGTGCGTCTCTTTTTTCTTAACTTTAAGAAATGGGGAACATATTTTAATTTGAGAATATAAAGTAAGTAGTTTGGCAGTTGCTTTATATTTTTATTCATAAACTCCAACCAACCACAAATAATCTTTGTTTGTCCAACGTCTTGTGTTTATTTTATTTTTTGGTTCTGTTCCTCTCTCTTCTCCTCTCCTCTCTTCTCTCTTTCGTGAAGATAAGGCAAGGAAAGAGAAGAAGAGAAGGACCCTTGCTACTCAAGGAAAAATAGAGGAAGAGAGATGACGACGGTGGAGCAACCTGTGGCTACGGCATCAAAGTTTCCTTTGAGCTTTTGGGAAGCCGCGGTGGCTTCAACTGTGGCTTTGGGTTTCGTGGTAAGCCTTCTCTGTCTTTACCTCACGATGCCCGATTCCGATTACAGCTTCCTCAAGCTCCCCCGCAACCTCCAAGATCTTCAACTCCTACGGTAATGTTCCAACCACCATCCCCACTTTTCTTTTTTCTTTTTTTGGTTTTTGAATATTACAAAAAAACAACCTTTACCATGTTTTCGTTGGTTGTGGGGAAACTTATTAACTTTTCCCCCTCTCTATTATTTTGATATTATGTTTTCGGTACTAGCTGATTTCTCAATTTCATGATGATTGATTTGTTGCAAATGTGATTAATGTTTTCGGTACTAGCTGTTTTTTTGGATCTGACCCAGAACCGTAATTTCTTGAACCATCATTTGGGAATGGTATTGGTGTCCTCTCTCCACAAATAAATTTGGAGAATGTGGTGGAGAAGGATAAATTTTGGGGAATTTGGCAATTTTAAGCTCTTCCTTTCTTTATCTTTTTTGTTTTCATTGGGAAAGACAGATCTGGAAAGGCAATTGGTGGGGAAAGAGATCCAATAGCTTAAAAAGAAAAGGGCAACTACTTGGAGTGAGAGTTATATGATACTATATAAGTTTGTTATTCTCTACAGGTGCTAATCTGCTAATATGATTAATTGAAGGTTATGCTTCGAGTCAAAAGGATAGCATCTTTACTTGCAATTGCAATCATGTGTTAGCCAAAGTTTCACAGCTCATATGCATGTATAGTTGGACTGATGCTTAAATAACACTTGGGGTGGGTTAAATGGAGCAGAGAGACTATCTGATGCAAATCCTTCAAAATTTTGACCAGATTTAGGAAAGGGTTTTATAATTCTGATGTTGAATGAGAATTGAAATCTCATGTTATAGAGATAAAAAACATGTGGGACCCATGTGTTAGAAAAAGTTATATGTGGGACCCATATCAGCACGAAAATCGAAGGGTGTGTAGGAAAAATTTAATTCTGAATGAGAATTATAAAACCCTTTAGGAAAACCTAGATATATTTTCTCAATAATTTAACTTATAATAGGAACTGGCATTAAATTTTGGGATCTATTATGTTTTTAGACAATCTATTGACTTTGCTTTTCATTTCCATTTGTGGATATAATTTCTCTTAATTTTATGTTTGTGCTTCTGTAGAAAGGGAAATGTAATGAATGGATCCTGAATGTAGAAGGGGAAGTTGACAATGTAAATTGTGGAATGCTTTATCTATTTTTATTTATTTTTGTAGAGATAACCTTGAGAGCTATACAAGTGACTACACTGCACAAGTCTTGGTGGGATACTGCGTGGTATATATTTTCATGCAGACTTTCATGATTCCAGGGACTGTGTTCATGTCATTGCTTGCTGGAGCACTCTTTGGCGTCTTCAAAGGCGTGGCTCTGGTTGTGTTCACTGCCACAGCTGGAGCTTCTTCATGCTTTTTCCTTTCAAAGCTGATTGGAAGACCTCTTCTTTCTTCTCTTTGGCCAGACAAGTTGAAATTCTTTCAAGACCAGGTTTATTTCAACTTTCAACTTCTTCCAATATATGGGATTTAATCCAATCTACACATGGAAATAAATTTGTACTTTCTACTTCCAGGTGGCTAAAAGAAGAAAAGGTCTGTTGAACTACATGCTTTTTCTGAGACTGACTCCAACCTTGCCCAACACATTTATTAATTTTGCTTCACCAATCGTGGATGTGCCTTATCATATTTTCTTCCTGGGAACTGTTATTGGACTCATACCTGCTGCTTATGTCACTGTCAGGGTATGTAGTAGCTATCAAAATTATAGTTATTATTGTACTTCAGATTTTAGCAATTTGTAACATCACCGAATACTGGAAATCTGAGTCGAGCAATCCTATGATAACAACAAAAGTAATACTCTCAATTGGAAATTGAAATAAAAAAGTTCAAATCTACTTTAGTTTATTGTAAATACTCCACATGTTGTCTAATTTTCTTTCCCTATCCCCTTCCCTCATGAATAGGATGCTCAAATTGTACATTTGATTATGAGTTTTTTGTCTTTTAATTATTAAACTATCTTAACATTAATCTTAAGAATTTCAAATATCATTGTGCTTGGGTTTTCTTATGCAGGCTGGGTTAGCTCTTGGAGATTTGCAGTCCGTGGGGGATCTCTATGATTTCAACTCAATTGCTACGTTGTTCCTCATAGGTATTGTTTCAGTTACACCCACACTAATGAGCAAGAGCGAATCTTAGCATTTCAGAAGCCAAGGATCTTGTGTATGAGGCCCTCGTTCTCCTCAAAGCTAATACCAGTTCAGTATTTGTACACATCTCCAAAAAAACAATTGCAATGTGGTTCACTGCTAATGGATTTATTGTGCAGTGCTGCAGTAACACAAGACAATATATGATTGATGGGCCCTATGCCAGTGGCAAGAAACGACGTTTGGCTGAAATAGTTATGTACATTGTTCATATGTATTCAATATGCGCTTATTGACTAGTAGTTGCTTTATCATGTTTTTTTCATGCACAATAATATAGTCAAAATGCTTTCCTGTTAGTTAGATAGAACATCAGTTATACTTAACCATTTTCATTGTATAAAAGTCTTGCAGAGAATGAGTTAAGAAATATAATTAAACCATTCAGGTTTCTAAGATGAGATTTTTTACCATTTACCTTACTCCCTCTCTCTCTCTTTTCGAAGATATCCCAACAAATATGGTTGCAAAATAAAAAATCCTACCAGTAGTTGCTTATCAATCCACTTATTATAGATTTGGATGGGCTTCTGCCATCCTAAAAGCTGCTTTTTTTGTTATCAAAAAAAAAAAAACTGTTTTTTTTTTAAATAAAAAAAGTGCTTTTGAAATGTTTAAGCTGTTTGGATGTGAGCTTCTTTTAAAAGGAGAAGTTAACAAAAAAACCAAAATTTGGGTTTTTTGAAAAGTTAAAATTTTTGGCTTACGAGAAAAGGAGAAGGGAAAAGCAACTCCAAAATTCCCAAATAAGGGCAATGACAGTGGACGGCGGCTAAGTGTTTTGAAGAATAGGGGAAAAAAGATTTTTTTAAGGATTAAATTCACTTGAATTTATTATTGTACTTACCTATTTATTTAAAACAAATTGAGAAAAAGATTCCATTGTAATCGATAGAAAGCAATCATAACTTACCCCAAACATCATCGTACCAGAATAAAAAATCCTTCATCAGAAATAAATAAGATTGCAGATGGAACGACGGATAAAGAATAATACTTTGATCTTCAAAACAGCAGTTATACTATAAACCATTAGGAACATGCTATCTGATGTTCTTTTTGGCCTTCTTATTCCGCAGGGAGCTATCTGGAGTACGACTATCAAGCTTGCGTTTTACCCCTGCTTGTTTTGGTGTACCACCATCCTTGAACAATTTTTCTTTAGCCTTTTTGGCAGCTACTGCTGGCCTTTTCGTTATGCGCTCTTTTGGTTTTTCTCTCCCATGAACTTTCTTCTTGAAATCAGATTTGGTTGCTCGCAGACCCTGATAAGATGCATTAGTTTTTTTGTTTGACCTGTTATTACTGTTTGAAGGAGATCGTGAAGCCACAGCCAACTTCTTTGCAGGGGTACTAGGAGCTGGTGATGGGTTTGGCCTTTTAGATGGGGTGGCATCCGCTTTGGCATGACAGATTCTCAACTCTCGGTCTCGAAGCTTCCAGCTCCGTTTCTTAACAACAAAATTAGCGGCTTCCTGCATTTACAAGACACAACTTTAATAAATATTTTTAGACAGAATTCCTGGTGATAAGACTTGGAAACAAGTTTGAACATTCTTTATGCCACTTTTTGCATGTGATAACATTCTTTTGATAATAACAATCTAAGATGTCTCAAATTAGATCCAGTCAAACACCAATTTGCATATCAATACCATATGGTTTTATGCCAGTAATACCTTCAGGAATTCATTATGCAAAGCAAAGAATAATTAATTGCATAAAAAATATCACAAGTCAGTAGTTTTTCCCATTTAACCAGTTTGAAATTCATGCTAATTTGGAAATTAGTAACCAGTTTTTCTCATGAAATCTTTTTCTCCTTATTGTACAATCAATCAAATTTTAAACAATACGTGCAGTAATTACAAACAGTCCAGCACCGAGGAACAAGAATACACAGGCACAACTTTAATACCAAACCTTCTGTATAATGGTAGATAGAAAAAAAAGTCCTCCAACATCAACCTCAACAACAAATTTATCTCAAATTAGTGGGGGTCGGTGGTGAAAGAACCCAAATGAAAAAGAAAAGGAAAATCATTTTGCAACCATTTGCTTAGAAATTAAAAATCATGAGATATATTTTATATATAAAGTCACCAGAAAGCAAGTAAAATTTATTCCCAATACAGAATAAAGAAAGAACTAATGGTTCCAGCGGTTTCAGCCCATGCATTGCAAGTGCACCATCACTAATTTAACAGTTTAAAAGGTTTCTTCATCACAAGAAAATGTCCTAGAGGCATCATTACTCTTAAATCTAAAGGTCGAGTATTGTCAAATCTTAGAGTTTTCAACAATGTGGACTGAAATAGTCAGACATTGGTACACAGGACCTGGATCAGATTTTCAAGCCATGTGGTCTTAAAAACTGCGATATGCAGCTTCACTCAACCATTACAGCAATTCAGTCCTATACATATCAGTCTCTAACCACTTATATTCTCAATGAAAGAAGTAACTTCCAAAAATAACATGTACCTAGTTACACAAAAAGACACAATACAATAAACGAAGCAGCCAATCTACACCAAAGTAAACAAACCCTAAACACATGCAACTGCCCATTTCAATCCTAATGTTCTAGATTATATTTATATCACAAAATATATCTTTTCATAAATAGATAACATGCATTTCTAAAAGTAATCAGACAAATAAGTTGGTTTCTACGTAACAAAACGAAGTCTTCATGGGCTAATCAGCCACAAACAGCCCTGTAGTTTTACCACCGAAAGGGAAACACATGACAAGATGAATTATAACATGTTTGAGCTAAAAAATGTAAAAGAGCATAAAGTAAGAAATTTTACCCTTGTTTTAAACAGCACATAGGCAATACCCTTTCCAACATTGAGATGAGGATCTCTAATGACTCTAACAGCTTCTATACTTGATTCCAGGTTGGATATACCACAAAATAACTGATATAGTTCCTCATCCTACACAAAAGGATATCACGTGAGATCCATTAGACAATATACACACAGAAATGATGTGGTTATGTGACCTCAAACATAAATCCATTGATTGGAAACACACCTTGACATCAAATGGGAGGTTGCCCACAAAAACAGTTCTCTTGTTATCATAAAGCGAAGCAATCTCCCCTTTATGTTTCTTGCGGGGTGGGCATGCCCTATCAACACGAATGTGGTTTCCTTCAACCTACAGACAGATAATTAAACAATAGTATTAGATAACTGTCAACCGCAGTCTTCATCAAAAATACAAAGCAAACACCATATTTGATCCAACCCAACTCAGAGGAACATGGGCATACCACAGTCATGTTGTGGGACAAAGAAGCCTGAGCAGATTCCTCTGTCTTGAAAACAATGTATGCGTGAACACTGCAAAACACAATATTTGTCAATTAGAAATGCCTGAAAAAGGTTTCCTACGCATGAAAATGATTGTACTCTTATCAGACTATCTGCAAGTCACTTAAGACCATTCGAAAATATAAAATCTGAGCATTAAATCAAAGCAGAATAATTTCTCCAAGCCCAAAACGAGCAGGCTTACTTGATATTGAATCCATAAAATCACACTAAAATAAAAAAAAAAAAAAAACTGCATTCTCTGCAAACAATTAACAATAATCACAAGAAGTTGCAATTCGGTAATTGTTCAATTCAGACCCATTACCTATCCGCGGAATCATTTATTTTCTTCGAAAGGATGGCACCCTTCCTAGGTTTTTTGGTCTGGTTCATCAAGAAAAGTAGCAAACATAAATTTAGCACGCAGAAAAATAAAAAATACATCAAAGCCTTAAGAGTACCAAACGAAAGCAAAAATTCGACAAAAAGAAAACCTACATCTTGTATGGGAACAGAACGAATCCTCACAGACTCAACCTCACCAAATTTCTTAAACTCCTTCAACAAAGTCTTCTTTTTCAACTTGAGAGGCAAATTCCCAACAAAAATAGTCCTCAAAAGCTTATCCTCGTCATCAAAACCTTCCTTTAAAACAAACATTTCAGCTGGGTTAACTATCATCTTCCTCTTGCTCCCAAGAGTTTTATTCCCAAACTTTTCCTTTTCATCTCCCTCTCCATCCACCACCATACCATACTTCTTCTCCTCCCACTCTTTCTCAAGCTCTTCCCTTTTCCTCTTCTTCTTCATCTTTCCCGCCTCACCTCCGATTTCAACCTTTCCCTTTTTTGTTTCCGTACCCAAATTAAAATCTTTCCCTTCCCCTCCCCTTTCATCGGAACCGGGTTTCCTCTTCTTCTCCGAAGCTTCAATAACGGAATCCGAATCGGGTCTTTCCCTCTTTTTACCTTCGCCGGAATCGTGGCTCCCGGAGCCGTCATTGTTAGGGCTTTGAGAGGGAATGGTTGGGTAAGAAACCGAAGCATGTTGTTGAGGCTTTCTACGAAAGGGGTTGTAATCGGAAAATAGAGAATTGGCAGCGGCGGTGGCGGTGGTCTGTTCCGGCGCGTTGCCAAAGAGCGTGTTGAAAATACCGGAAGGGGATGAAGGGGTTTGTTGCGGATCCTTTGCTTTCTTTTTGCCCATTGTTGATTTGGATGAAAGAAAAGAAAATCAATGAAGCGGTTGGTTCTAGATACACAGAGTTTTAGGGCGGAAACCCTAGAATCGGTTTAAGCGGATGTATGGGATTTTTTTATTGCAGCTTCTCACAATCCATCGTAATCTTTTCTCAAATACGAGATATGTTTTATTTTTACTCTCATACATTTTATTATATATTTTCTGACATTCCTTCTTAACTTCATGGTTGTACTTGTTGTATCTAACGGCGTGTTACGTTTTATTTAGTTTTATTTTTTGATAAAGTCATAGCACTAATAATACGTTGACGTAAACATGTTTAATAAATAGGATAATCGAACCAAAAAATTCATAACCGAAACAATAGAAAAAATATAGCAAATTTTAATTATATTGGATCGGTTTTCAGTTTGGTTAGTGAAAATTGATCCAATCCAATCCAACTCATTATATTAATTTCTCTCTACCTACTCGCAATCATAGCCCCAAAAATTATAAACTCAATACCCATTAATCCATAAACTAAACCCAAGAAAAAATCTAACCACATCCCATCAACAGAATTTTATCTATGTAGAGTTTAATATCTCATTGCAAAAAAAAAAATTAGATCATGCTTCTCTATTTCAAAAAAAAGCAAAATTTTACAAAGCCAATACATACAAAAAAAATATTACCAGCGACTTTTACAAACCAGAATTCATTTTATGCCTAGCATCCAGAGTTAATGAAGTATTTCTGGTTAAAAATTATAGGTTCATGAACAGGATTCCAGTGAATGAGCTTATTCTATCCATGCATTAAGGGTATGCACATCCCAATTCCCATGGGATAATAAGTAGTCCACCATTTTTTTATTCATTTCTTCAATGGGCACCGTAGTTATGGCTTTACCAATGAGATCACATTCATCATCTAACCATCTATCTTGCCAAAAAGAGATTAACTCCCCATTACCAATATCCTATGTGTCGTTTTCATCCATAGTGTTCCACATTTTACATATATTCAGCCATAGTCGTGAGTCACCTCTTCTTGAAGAAAAACTCTCATTTCCCCTACTACATCCACAATATTTGCCTTATAAAACTTGGACCCAAAGTGCTTCATTTTCTCAGAACACCTTCCAGGCTAACTTAGCTAAAAAAGCATTATTCAGCAAGGGAAGACTCTGTATCCCCAAACCTCCATTCTTCTTTGGTTGAGAAATAATATTCCAACCTACTAGATGCAATCGGCGGGGACTGGGTCGATCCTCCCAAATGAAATCCCTTTGGAGCTTTTCAATTTGATTACAAATTGTTAAGGGAATTTTGTTATTTTGCATACGAAATATAAGAATCGAAGATATTACCGATTGCGAGAGTGTGATACGGCCTGATTGAGACAAGCACAAACCATATAATCCCTTTAACCGATCTATTACATTTTCAACTATCCCAGCATAATATTGTTTAGTGGCTCTACCATGAATCATCCATGCACCCAAATAATGTCCCACATTCCTTACACGCTTGAATCCGCTGACGTTAGGGGTGTCAAAACGGGTTGACACTACACGAATTTGACACAACACGATTACATCAACACTAACACGACACGAATTTTTATTCGTGTCAAAATCTTCAATACTGACACGACACGGATTTTTTGCGTGTTGACACGACACGACACGAATAACACGCAAAATAGTAATTGACAAAAAATTAAAAAAAATGGTTCAAGATTAAAAAAAAATTAAAAAATAATAATAAAATAATAAAAATAAAATAATTAAAAAAATATGGGTCGACACGAACATGACACGAATTTTTTACGGATCAACCCAAACACGAATTTTCATGTCGTGTCGCGGGTCGACCCACGTGTCATAACCTATATTGACACCCCTAGCTGAAGTTAGATATCTCTTCAGTAACATGTTCCGGAGTATTTTTGGAAAAGTAGATCGATGTCTTCTGAATACTAACTTTCTGTCCCGAAACTTCATAAAATTGTTGAAGGCATCGAAGAATTATTTGTAGTTGATCCTGAGTGACTTCCACAAATGGCATTAGATCATATGCAAAAATAAGGTGCGAAATATTCAGACCATTTTTTCCTGCTCTAATTGGTTTCCTCAATACTCCGTTAACACTTGTATTAATAATGTGTGTTAATTTTTCCATAGCCATTACAAATAAGTAAGGCGAGAGCGGGTCTCCTTGATGGACTCCCCTCAAAGGCTTAAAATCACAGGTAAATTCACCATTTCAGAGCACATTTATGGCTAGTGTGCTAATAGCTTGCATAATTAAATTGACTAACGGAGGGGGATGGCTCATTTCTTCAATAGTATTTTGCAGAAAATCCCAATTGAGTCTGTCATACGCTTTCTCCATATCAATCTTGATTGCCATATAAGCTCTTTTCCCCTTCAATTTGGTCATGATTGGTTTTAGCCTTTGAACGATCACTTTTGTCACAAGCTTGTATATTGCCGAGCATAGTGTGCTTGGCCTAAACTTACTATTTGGATCCTTCACTTTCGAAATCAGGACCAACAAGGTTGAATTCACTCGTGAAAGGAGAGTAAAGTCATTCGAGACATCCTTAACAAACCGAAAATCTTGATTTTGCAATTTAACCAAAAATTTTCAAAAAAGATAGCTGGAAAGCCATATACCCTCGGAGCTTTATAAGAGCCTATGTCAAATAAACATTGTTTGACTTCTTGCAACAAAGGTAACTTTTTTAGCATCTCCAATTTCGAATGATTAATGGTAGGCCATTGATTGACTGATGACAACCAACGTTTATGGGTGCAATCTGCAGAAAACAAACATGTATAGAAGCTACAAGCATGATCTCTACGAGCTCCTTCATCTTCTATCCACTGGTGATTATTGTCTTGCAGCCTATGAATCTTGTTTATGCTACGACGAACTATTGTTTGGAGATGATAAAATTTTGTATTCTTATCACCGTCAACTATCCATTGATGCCGAGACTTTTTTCCTGTTCGAGAATAGCTTGAAATTGATCTTGAAGCACCACCTCTCTTTCTGTTAAAGCATCTATGTCATTCCTTTCTCTTAGAGCTTGGACTTTATTTATTTGAGCCATCAACTCCTATTTTTTCTGATGAATATTTCCAAAGACCTATCTATTTATTCAACATTTGAAGGGATGGAACAAACCTTTGAAGGATTGTTGATGAAGAAACCCATTCTCTTCAAAGAAGATTAGGGAAATCAGTTGATCCAGCCAAGGAGCAAGAAATCTAAATTGCCTTCTATCTCTTAAACCACTTGGCTTAGAGAGTTTGAGAAGAAGGGAAGAGTGATCTAATCCAATCCTAGGCACATTTGTGACATTGGCATCTTCAAAGTGCAACCGCCAATCTTATTCTATCCAGTGAATTTATTTAGAAGAATTCAATAAAAAGAGCAATTTTTTTTTTAAAAGTAGGGTTAACGTGTGTGTATATATTTTATTTATACTATTATAATTAGCATGCTCAGAAACACATTACGTAAATTTTGAGATTAAGCCGTTAGGATTGATCTAACGGTGAAGAATTTTGGTAGGTTATATTAAGTTATGTCTTCAATTCTCATTAATGTATCAAAAAAAAATTGAGATTATTATTTGTCTCCCTTCAACATATATAAAATTCATCTTCAAAAAATGAAAAGTTGTAACTTTCATGAATAGAGTTTTAATTATTTTTTACTTTATCTAGGAAAAAAAATTTAAAATGGAGTAACAGGCACTGTTGATAAACCTGGACCGGTTCATCCAGGTCGATCCAGGAACCGGTCATATAACCGGTCCGGGTGAAGTGAAGGATCGGTCAAGCATTGGAACTGCTGCACCTCGACCGAATTTTTGTGAAAAGTGAAAACCAGTGACCTGATTGGTTCAACTGGTGACTTAACCCGATTCATAAAAAAAATCATAAAGGATATCAATTTTTTTAAAAAAAATTCACAAATTGTTTGTTTTCTTTTGAAATATTTGAGTAATTTGTTGCTTATATTAACTTACATAGGTTATGTACTTACAACACTAATATTATCTTAATTGTGCACTATGAATTTTGATTTAATTTGTAATTAGAGATGTCGTATACTGAACATGAAGCACCAATATCACAAACATTATATATTTGTTTGATCCTTTGTTTAATTAAATTATAGATTTGCATATATTTACCGGATCGTGCGGTTGAATCAATGATCAAGTACCTTAACCGAGTCAATGACCGGACCGGGTTTAATAACATTGATAACTGGTGACTACTTGCATAGTTTTTTAAAAAATTTAAATAATTAAAATAGGAAAAAAATATTTGTCCTTTGGAAGGACAATCATTTTAGTTCAAACTATTATTTTATTTAATATTTAAATTAAAAAAATCTCTTACCTTCTCCTATCATAATTTTTATGGTGTAATTGTTTCTCTCAATATAAAACACATTAATTTTAACGGACTAAAATGACACAATTTAATATTCTTTAAAAGTACAAACATTAATCTCAAAAATATATGACAACTATAAATCTCAAAATTTAACTTTGATATTTGACCTGTCCAAATTCTATCTCGAAAGTAAAACATTGTGATTATTGGAATTTTTTAAAAATAAATCAAATCAAATCAATCAAATTAAGATGTGGATTGTTATATAATTGTTTGGTTTTTAATATTTTATTTAAATAAAAATAAAATAAAATCCTAAATAGTATTTAAAAATGTCAAAAAATAGAATTGGACGTTTATTTTTTCTTCTCTATTTTCTTTTACCCGTTACTTACAGATTCGATTTCCTTTCCTTGTTGAAAGCCAATTCTCTTCTGATTGACTCCCCCTTCAGCATCAATTTTCTGGTCCAATAAACAAGTCATTACTGAGATTAAGAGGAATCAAATTACAACATAGGGAATTTTCTGGTCCACTTCATAAATGAAAATGTGATACAGTAATTATAAGGCCAGAGTGTAAATCTCCATGGAGAAAACGAAGACGTGAACGTAACAGACTATGGGTGAGGACTCTTCATCTTTTTCTTTTCACAGTTCACGTGACACTTTTCTGTATTCAATCTGTTTCACCTCATACTTTTGCCTTATTAAGTTAAGGTGATTATGTTTACACTATACATGCCATGCCAACACATTCTTCTATCTGAAAAGGAAACATATTAAGCAGAGGGTCATTTGGATTCAGTCACAAGGTGTAGGTTTGGTGTGCTCAGGGATATGTCATTTTGCACTGTGCAGCTTCATTTTTGCTTCAAGCTGATATTTGGTTGGATAAGCTCATTTAAAATGAATTTGGGTTTAGTTTCCGACATTCTGAGCAAAAACATTTTATAAACCTGCTTCTATAACTTATTCTTTCAAAAATATTATTTATAATTTATTCAATGCAAAAAATAAGAAGGTGAGACTCACTGGTGGTAAAAAATGTTCCATATTAGAAAAATTCTTTAACTGTAAATACTAGATAGTGCTTTCAAAATACCATCTAAAAGAAGGGTTCATTCCAGAGTCTCATATTAATGACTAGATGAATACGTTTCATCAAAATTGATATTACTTTTCATCAACAGCAACTGACAAAACCGTAAAGCGTCATTCATTGTTTCAGGTAATAATCCATGGAAGCAGATATTATCTCATTGGATTATGTGGTATTCTCCTTCAATTATTTGTTTAAACTATACACTTTATTATCAACCAAGCTATACACTTTAGGAATATGCTATCTATTGTTCAACCACAGATAATCTAATTACCTGATACAATTAGGAATGTGCTATCTATTGTTCTTTTTAGCCTTCTTATTCCGCAGGGAGCTATCTGGAGTACGACTATCAAGCTTGCGTTTTACCCCTGCTTGTTTTGGTGTACCACCATCCTTGAACAATTTTGCTTTAGCCTTTTTCGCAGCTACTGCTGGCCTTTTCGTCATGCGCTCTTTTGGTTTTTCTCTTCCATGAACTTTCTTCTTGAAATCATATTTGGTTGCTCGCAGACCCTGATAAGATGCATTAGTTTTTTTGTTTGATCTGTTATTACTGTTTGAAGGAGATCGTGAAGCCACAGCCAACTTCTTTGAAGGGGTACTAGGAGCTGGTGATGGGTTTGGCCTTTTAGATGGGGTGGCATCCGCTTTGGCATGACAGATTCTCAACTCTCGGTCTCGAAGCTTCCAGCTCCGTTTCATAACAACAAAATTAGCGGCTTCCTGCATTTACAAGACACAACTTTAATAAATATTTTTAGACAGAATTCCTGGTGATAAGACTTGGAAACAAGTTTGAACATTCTTTATGCCACTTTTTGCATGTGATAACATTCCTTTGATAATAACAATCTAAGATGTCTCAAATTAGATCCAGTTAAACACCAATTTGCATTATCAATACCATATGGTTTTATGCCAGTAATACCTTCAGGAATTCATTATGCAAAGCAAAGAATAATTAATTGCATAAAAAATATCACAAGTCAGTAGTTTTTCTCATTTAACCAGTTTGAAATTCATGCTAATTTGGAAATTAGTAACCAGTTTTTCTCATGAAATTTTTCTCTCCTTATTGTACAATCAATCAAATTTTAAACAATACGTGCAGTAATTACAAACAGTCCAGCAGTGAGGAACAAGAATACACAGGCACAACTTTAATACCAAACCTTCTGTATAATGGTAGATAGAAAAAAAAGTCCTCCAACATCAACATCAACAACAAATTTATCTCAAATTAGTGGGGGTCGGTGGTGAAAGAACCCAAATGAAAAGGAAAAGGAAAATCATTTTGCAACCATTTGCTTAGAAATTAAAAAACATGTGATATATTTTTATATATAAAGTCACCATTATTCCTAGAGGCATCATTATTCTTAAATCTAAAGGTCGAGTATTGTCAAATCTGAGAGTTTTCAACAATGTGGACTGAAATAGTCAGACATTGGTACACAGGACCTGGATCAGATTTTCAAGCCATGTGGACTTAAAAACTGCGATATGCAGCTTCACTCAACCATTACAGCAATTCAGTCCTCTACATATCAGTCTCTAACCACTTATATTCTCAATGAAAGAAGTAACTTCCAAAAATAACATGTACCTAGTTACACAAAAAGACACAATACAATAAACGAAGCAGCCAATCTACACCAAAGTAAACAAACCCTAAACACAAGCAACTGCCCATTTCAATCCTAATGTTCTAGATTATATTTATATCACAAAATATATCTTTTCATAAATAGAACATGCACTTCTAAAAGTAATCAGACAAATAAGTTGGTTTCTACGTAACAAAACGAAGTATTCATGGGCTTATCAGCCACAAACAGCCCTGTAGTTTTACCACCGAAAGGGAAACACATGACAAGATGAATTATAACATGTTTGAGCTAAAAAATGTAAAAGAGCATAAAGTAAGAAATTTTATCAAAATGTATAACTAATCTGGCACCAAAGCAGCATACCCTTGTTTTAAACAGCACATAGGCAATGCCCTTTCCAACATTGAGATGAGGATCTCTAATGACTCTAACAGCTTCTATACTTGATTCCAGGTTGGATATACCACAAAATAACTGATATAGTTCTTCATCCTACACAAAAGGATATCACGTGAGAACCATTAGACAATATACACACAGAAATGATGTGGTTATGTGACCTCAAGCATAAATCCATTGATTGGAAACACACCTTAACATCAAATGGGAGGTTGCCCACAAAAACAGTTCTCTTGTTATCATAAAGCGAAGCAATCTCCCCTTTATGTTTCTTGCGGGGTGGGCATGTCCTATCAACACGAATGTGATTTCCTTCAACCTAAAGTCAGATAATTAAACAATAGTATTAGAAAACTGTCAACCGCAGTCTTCATCAAAAATACAAAGCAAACACCATATTTGATCCAACCCAACTCAGAGGAACATGGGCATACCACAGTCATGTTGTGGGACAAAGAAGCCTGAGCAGATTCCTCTGTCTTGAAAACAATGTATGCGTGAACACTGCAAAACACAATATTTGTCAATTAGAAATGCCTGAAAAAGGTTTCCTATGCATGAAAATGATTGTATTCTTATCAGACTATCTGCAAGTCACTTAAGACCATTCAAAAATATAAAATCTGAGCATTAAATCAAAGCACGGTAATTTCTCCAAGCCCAAAATGAGTAGGCTTACTTGATATTGAATCCATAAAATCACAAAAAAATGACAATAAAAAAAAAAACTGCAGTCTCTGCAAACAATTAACAATAGTCACAAGAAGTTACAATTCGGTAATTGTTCAATTCAGACCCATTACCTATCAGCGGAATCAAAACCTACATCTTGTATTGGAACAGAACAAGTCCTCACAGACTCAACCTCACCAAATTTCTTAAACTCCTTCAACAAAGTCTTCGTTTTAAACTTGAGAGGCAAATTCCCAACAAAAATAGTCCTCAAAAGCTTATCCTCGTCATCAAAACCTTCCTTTAAAACAAACATTTCAGCTGGGTTAACTATCATCTTCCTCTTGCTCCCAAGAGTTTTATTCCCAAACTTTTCCTTTTCATCTCCCTCTCCATCCACCACCATACCATACTTCTTCTCCTCCCACTCTTTCTCAAGCTCTTCCCTTTTCCTCTTCTTCTTCATCTTTCCCGCCTCACCTCCGATTTCAACCTTTCCCTTTTTTGTTTCCGTACCCAAATTAAAATCTTTCCCTTCCCCTCCCCTTTCATCGGAACCGGGTTTCCTCTTCTTCTCCGAAGCTTCAGTAACGGAGTCCGAATCAACAACGTGTCTTTCCCTCTTTTTATCTTCGCCAGAATCGGGTCTTTCCCTCTTTTTATCTTCGCCAGAATCGTGGCTCCCGGAGCCGTCATTGTTAGGGCTTTGAGAGGGAATGGTTGGGTAAGAAACCGAAGCATGTTGTTGAGGCTTTCTACGAAAGGGGTTGTAATCGGAAAATAGAGAATTGGCAGCGGCGGTGGCCTGTTCCAGCGCGTTGCCAAAGAGCGTTTTGAAAATACCGGAAGGGGATGAAGGGGTTTGTTGCGGATCCTTTGCTTTCATTTTGCCCATTGTTGATTTGGATGAAAGAAAAGAAAATCAATGAAGAAATTGGTTCCAGATACACAGAGTTTTAGGTCGTAAACCCTAGAATCAGTTTAAGCGGATGTATGGGATTGAAATTTTAGAGGATTTGAAAGGATGGAAGAATTCGTGTAAAAGTTGCTCTATTTATAGGATTTGAAAGAATTGGGTGGGCTTTTTTTTTTCTTCCAAAAATTTTTTTATCACAAAAAGCACCCATTTTTAATTAATTTAGATGTCTACTTAAAAAAAATCAGAAATCATAAAAAAAAGCTAAAAATCTACTTTAAATTAAAAAAAATTATTTTTATTAGAAAACAAATTGGTTTGTGATTTAAATGAAAAATAAAAACAAAAAATATTATTAATAAGGAAAACAAAATAAATATTTAATTTGTGATTTAAAATCAAAAATCAATTTAAAATATCGGTACAAAAATGAAATAATTAAATAAATATTCTCAATCAATAAAGAAGAAATATTTTATTTTTGAAAAACATTCACAAGCCATCATTTATTTTTTTTAATTTAAATCACAAATCAAATCTTTATTTACTTTTATATTACATCCCAAATCCAGAACTTAGAGGCTTCTGAGTTTAACCGCTCTTATAATACCATTTTTGCAAATTTAAATTGTGTTTGTGAGAAATAAAATAAATCAAATGAGATGTCATTGTGTAGATCTCGAAAAGTTATGTGGAATCAAAAAAAGAATTACTTGATTTGGATACCCGAGCCAAAAGTTATAGCATTCAAAAGTTTTACGATTAAATTATTAAATTTTTTGGGAAAAATTGTGACACGTGTCAACAACTAATGAGTAACGTCTAAATTAGGAGTTATTGCCTCTTTAATGACGCCTAAATTATGCGTGATTGGTGACGCTCAAATTGGGTGTAATATTGTCTAATAAATGTGTAATTATTTCCAAAATAGCCATAAATTCGTAATATTTTATTTTAAAAACAATAAATAAATTTTTTTGCCCTCAAATCTCACATTAACTCCTCGACAGATTTTTTATTGCAGCTTCTCACAATCTATCATAGTCTTTTCTCAAATATGAGATATGTTCTATTTTTACTCTCATATATTTTCTTATATATTTTCTCTGATTTGGACATTCCTTCTTAACTTCATGATTCATGGTTGTGCTTGTCGTCTCTAATGGGGTGTTACGTTTTATTTTATTTTATTTTTGATAAAATCATAGCACTAATAATACGTTGACGTAAACATGTTTAATAAACAGTGTAATCGAACCAAAAAATCGATAATCGAAAAAAATTAAAATAGAGTAACAGGCAGTGTTGATAAACCTGGACCGGTTCATCCAGGTCGATCTTGGAACCGGTCATATAACCGGTCCGGGTGAAGTAACAGATCGGTCAAGCATTGGAACTGCTGCACCTCGACCAATTTTTGTGAAAAGTGAAAACAAGTGACCCGATCGGTTCAACTGTTGACTTAACCCGATTCATAAAAAAAATCATAAAGATATCAAATTTTTTTAAAAAATTCACAAATTGTTTGTTTTCTTTTGAAATATTTGAGTAATTTGTTGCTTATATTAACTTACATAGGTTATGTACCTACAACACTAATATTATCTTAATTATGCACTATGGATTTTGATTTAATTTATAATTAGAGATGTCGTATACTGAACATGAAGCACCAATATCACAAACATTATATATTTGTTTGATCCTTTGTTTAATTAAATTATAGATTTGCATATATTTATCGGATCGTGCGGTTGAATCAATGATCCAGTACCTTAACCGAGTCAATGACCGGACCGAGTTTAATAACATTGTTAACTGGTGACTACTTGCATAGTGTTTTAAAAAATTCAAATAAATAAAATGGGAAAAAAATATTTGTCCTTTGGAAGGACAGTCAATTTAGTTCAAACTATTTTTTTTAATATTTAAATTAAAAAATCTATCATCTTCTCCTATCATAATTTTTACTAGTATATTACCTGTGCGATGCACGGAGGAAAAGATCAAAAAATTTGTCGTCCGTCGTGGTTGGTTAATCGCACTGCAAATCGTATACTTACAAAAAACTATGTTGCTATTTTGTTCTATATTTCAGGTGAAAAAAATTACAGCATTAACACAGAACTTTGCAAATATCAACCACAAACAAAAATCTGCTATTCAGAGGGATAATTAATTTCGCATACAACTACATCATAATACACCATAATACATTATAATACACCACGTTAACATGAGGAAGTGACATAAAAAAAAATACATACAAATCTTTGCTAACTATAACATTCGTCAACAAAATCAAGGTAACAATAACACCAAGCAAATATGGATTCAAAAGATCAGCTTTTAACTATAATATGAAAACGTTATTCATTCAGTGTCATTTCGTAGCAATCATTGGAGGAATGAGTTCAACACTTACGAAATATGTCGTTTCCTGTGTTATTTTTGTTCCTTGTGCCTACAATTCAAAAGGCAAAAAATCATTAAATAAGTAACACTAATATGTCAACACCTAAAAGTCATAGTATCAGCACAAAAAAAGATTGGATTAAATTTTTTTTAAACACAAAAAAAAAATGTTGTCTAAACGAGATTTGACTGCAACTTAATCAAATAAGCATGTATTAGTCAAAAAATTTCCCTACATTGCAACAAATGCATATAAACAGAATCAAAGCAACTACACTAATCTTTAAGATAGACTTTCATTTATTGCAATCACATTTAAAAAATAATAATAAATTATTATTATTTGCAAGGATTTGTGTTGTTAGTATTTGGAATTTTACAAATTTGTATTTATAAAAATCAAAATCAGATTTAAGAATTTAATTAAAAAAGATGAAAGATGAAATTTTAATTCAATTATAAAAATATGTTGGTGGGCCGGCACTCCGGGCCGAGTCCGATTTGCCACATCTAACCATCAGCATGTAAAAGATTTTTATATTTATTCACAAAAAACATTTTTATAGTTGCGTCTAGTTTTTATATTTTATCTCAGAGACGAACTTTCATTTACTACAATCAGATTCAAAAAAAATAATAAATAATTATCTTTTTTTGCAAGGAGTATTGTCGTTAGTTTTTGGAATTTCACAAATTAATATTTATAAAAATTGAATTTCATTATAAAAAAAGATAGAATTTCAATTGAATTATAAAAATATATTGGCGGGCCCGCCCTTCGCGCCGAGCCTAGTTTTCCACCTCTAACTGTAAGCATTTTATATAAATATTTTTTTTTGCAAGGATTAGTGTCGTTAATCTTTGGAATTTCACAAATTTATATTTACAAAAATTGAAATCTGATTTAACAATTTAATTATAAAAGAAGAAAGATAAAATTTCAATTGAATTATAAATATATATTGGAGGGCCGGCCCTCCGTGCCGAGCCCAGTTTTCCACCTCATTGTCAGCATTTTATATAAATAATTATTTTTTGCAAGTATTTGTGTTAATTACACTCTTGTAATACATATTTTGCAAGTATTTAGTAGTGTCGTTAGTCTTTGGAACTTCACAAATTAATATTTACAAAAATTGAAATCAGATTTAGTAATTTTTTTTGGTGTGATTTAGTAATTTAATTATAAAAGAAGAAGGATAAAATTTCAATTGAATTATAAAAATATATTGGCGGGCCGGCCCTCCGGGCCGAGCTTAGTTTTCCACCTCTAACTGTCAGCATTTTATATAAATATTTTTTTTGCAAGTATTAGTGTAGTTAATCTTTGGAATTTCACAAATTTGTATTTACAAAAATTAAAATAAGATTTAGTAATTTAATTATAAAAGAAGAAGGATAAAATTTAAGTTGAATTATAAAAATATATTAGCGGGCCGACCCTCCGGGTCGAGCCCAGTTTTCCACCTCTAACTGTCAGCATTTTATATAAATAATTATTTTTTGCAAGTATTTGTGTTAATTACACTCTTGCAATTAAAAAAATGAAAGTTTAATTTCTTTCTTATACTAAATAATTTTCATATTTATAGTTCTTAAATTTTCATATGTTTTTTTTACAAAATGACAGACGTTATTTTTTATTTAAAATTAAAATTTTTTATAGAATTTTTTTCAATTTTAATTTTTTACAAAATTTTGCCCATTGTTGATTTGGATGAAAGAAAATAAAATCAATGAAGATGGGCTTTTTTAATTTTAATTTTCCAAAAAATTATAATTTTATCACAAAAAGAACCCATTTTTAATTAGTTTGGATGTCTACTACAAAAAAAAAAAAAATTAGAAATCATAAAAAAATAGGATTTGAAAGAATCAGTTTGTTATTGTTTGGATGGGCCTTTTTTCCCCAAAACTTACTTTTTTATCGCAAAAAAACACTCTTTATTTTTAGAGCCCGTTTGTTTACAATTCTAAAAAAACTAACTTTTATCTCTTCCTTATTTTAGAAATCAATTTTACAAAAGTTAAATCTATTTATATTTTTATAAAAATATTTAATTTTTGAAAAAAAGTATTTGGCTTTTGACTTCTGCTTTTTATAAAAGTTAAAATATTTAGCTTATGGAAAAAGTAAGTTTTTGGCTTTATTGTGACTTCTGCTTTTTTTAGAAGCAGCTGTCCAAATGAACGAAAACTAAGAAGTGCTTTTTTTTCAAGACAAAAAGCAACTTTTGGAGAAAAAAAAGCCCATCCAAACAGAAGTACCAAAAAAAGATAAAAACCTACTTTTTTTTATGAAGTTACAATAAAAACCTACTTTTTTTTATGAAGTTACAATTACATCTTTTTAAAGGATTTGAAAGAATTAGATGGGCTTTTTTTCCCCAAAAGTTATATTTTTCTCATAAAAAGCACTTTATCTTATGGGTTTATTTTTTCTAAATTTATTTTAAATAACTTTATCTAATGTTCATCGAAACAACGTTGTTTTAGGATGAAAATCATGGTATTTTTGTAATTTTAATTTATTTCAGTGTTATAATAGTCTTTATCATTCTAATTTTTTAATTTTTCAACCCCAAAACGACGTCTTTTCGATGAACATTAGACAAAGTTTTCTAAAGTAACATCGGAAATTTTTTTCCCTTATCTTATTTAAAAAACAAATTAGAAGTCACCAAAAAGTTAAAAATCTACTTTAAATTAAAAAAATTTTAAAAAAATTGGTTTGTGATTTAAATTAAAAAATAAAATAAAAATTATTATTATTAAGGAAAACAAAATAAAGATTTGATTTGTGATTTAAACTAAAAAATCAATTTAAAAAATTTGTATTAAAAAAGGAAATAATTAAATAAATATTCTAAATATATAAGGAAGAATGATTTTATTTTTGAAAAACATTCATAAGCCATCTTTTATTTTTTTTAATTTAAACTAGTATATGACCCGTGTGATACACGGAGAAAAAAAAATCGATCGGTTTGTCAAAAATAAAATAAAATCGAGAAACGATTGTGTAGCATTATACTCTAAAAAATATGTTTATCGGAGTATGTCGAAGCCATTCATCCTTTCACAATGAAAAAACAATTATTTAGATGTAATTGATTTTCATATTTATACACACACAAAAAGAGTTCTTATACTTCAATCTATATTACTTTTTTTATGTGTATGAGACGTGACATATATTAGATGACGATTTGAAAAAGATTTGAGATAAAACATTTACTGTGATAAGAAATGTTAATTAGCTTAATTGCATACATATCTGTGATACATATATTTAATACATCTTATTTAATCTCATAACATTAGTCTATATGCTTGTTTGTTTTCTTTTATCCCAACAGAAAATCCATAAACCAGTGATACTCACTGGCAAATATACCGATCGCACAAGTAATATAGAAGGTAAGTAAAGTATCGTCTCCACAGGAATTGAGATCGAATATCAAATAATCGTGTTCTTTTAGAATGGAAGAGTTCAAAAGGGTTTTTTGTGACAAATAATGTCGATTTGAGTAAAATTAAAAGTAAAGACTTATTTTTGACTTTTTGTTTTGAATAATAAAACAACAAGGATGAAAAGTGATTTGTAAAAGGGATAAGAAAAGCATTGTAGTCAGGATGCACTCACCAAATGATTCTCGCTTCTTACTCTGATTGATTTACAATATTCATTTATAAAATTACTTGGATAGATTATTATCTAAAAATATTAATAGTTAACCCCCAATTCCTTGCAAGGTTAACCCTTTAATCCCAATTGGAGCACCAATTCCTTGCAATGTTCCTCGTGGTATTAAGAAATGAACTCAATAATTTAGGCATCCGCAATTCAATACACATCTATTCCTAGCATGCATATGAACCGTTATGCTACCCCCTTTCTAGATCAAAACCCCAATATTCCTATCTAGAGTTCTAACCCTCAGACTATCATCAACTATTAGATTAATCAATTCTAATAAAGAAAATAGAAATTTTGCGCAGAGTAACGATAAAGATAATTATATAAATGAAAAACCATAAATCAATCCATTGTAACAAGGGTTCACATAGGGCTCGTGACCCTAACTACAATAAAAAGAACTAACCAACCATTATCATGGCTAAAATTCCAATATTCAATAAAAACATAAAATGAAAGAGAAGAATATGAAATGGATCTATGGAAGAATTCCTCTGAGCAACACCGTCGGCCTTCTTCTGAATGGAATGAGATAGATCCCTAATTCTATCAAGAGGATCTATTTATAAGCTTCATTTCCTTCTTCAAAAAATGCCCTCGGACAACACGGTGTAACTTTCCCGTAAACCGGCGCCAGTTGGCGCCGGTTTTGCGCCGATTTAGCGCTACTAGGCGCCATGGTTCTGCCTAAAGTGAAAAGTCGGACTGATCTCCTCGTAAAACGGCGCCATTTTGGAGCAACTCGGCGCCGTGCAAAGCCATTTTGCACCGTCTCCAAAAAAGCTGGCGCCATTGTGGCGCTAGTTGGCACCAGTTGCATAAGACCGTGTCAGCTTCGGAAACCGGCGCCGTTGTGGCGCCAGTGGGCGCCGCTGCTCTGTGATGGACTTCTTCAAGTGTCCAGCGCTACTTGGCGCCGTTGTGGCACCAGTTAGCGCCACTTTCAAGGTACCGCTATGCAATTCGTAAACTGGCGCGGATCTGCGCCAGTGTGGTGCTAGTCTGCGCTATGTTGTTGGAATTTGTACTCTTCTGCATCCGAGTGAAATTGCGTTAACAGGCTTATTATAACTTTCACTTCTTTTTCCTGTAAAAACATAACCAATAGGTGAGAAATATCGTTGACATAGAAGAATCAATATCATAAGCAATTATGTATTTAAATTGCTCTTTTATTACTCAATTCTTATAATTTACAGCTTGAAAAACCACAATTGTCAGAGGCACATCAAACCATTCCCAGATTTAAACGTTGTTGTCCCCAACAATGTACAAGACTCAATCCAGGAACTACTCAATTATTCCAACATAACAATCCATAGACACTCTCAGACACAATATGTTATGCATGCCTGACCCGACATCATAAGCTCCCAACAATGTCATCAGCTTCTTAAAGATATAAGTCTATTTTGATTACCCCTCACACAGATAAATAATATCCACTCAACACTCAATGTTTAAGGGTATCATGAGCACTCAATTACTCAAAGCTATAACACTACCATATGCTTAATCATATTCTCAAAAATTCTTAAAAATGAAGAATCAACCACATGCATAAATTGATCAAAAGGACTTCACAGGTTGTAACTTGGCCAGGGTAATGGGTAAGAATATATGGACAGTAGCTCAAACAACAATGAGATTGAAACACAGAATTTATTTAACTTTAACACATTCAACTCAATGGTTTTGCTCTACTAATATTCCCATAGAATTTTGGGAATTAATTCCTTCCGGCTACCTTTTACTATTTCCCTTTTTCTTGCTTTTTCCTTTTCCTCCCTTTGTCTCAAGGGCATAGATGAAATTTACATCCCCCAATTTCTTGACCTTTGTGGAGCTTACCTCAATTTCTTTGTTTTATTTTCATCACATCAGTGATTCAATCCCAATCAAGGTAAGTCACATGGATATATGCTAAGCCATCAATCAGGCCACAGGTCATTTATCAACAAAATAAGTTCAGGCTCAAGGGGCTAGCAATGGAAAAATTCATACAGGTGGGCTATTTTGGCCATAAGCTATCAAGAACAAAATGCCTTTATCGCTTCAACCAATGCATGCATTACAGAGAAACAGATCAAGTTCTCGAAAGTTACAACAGTGAGGTCTCTCAACAACAAATTTCAGTGTTTAAGCTCAAACCTCACAGCTATGTTATCAATATAGACTTAAGAAAATTGACCTCAGATATTATCAGAATTTCACAACATCAATTCAGACAAATGAGCAATCATGCAATCCAATTATGCCTATGCAATGTTATGCTAGAAAGTCATACAATATGCTCCAAGAAGTCAGTCAAGTACGTTAACTAGATGAGCACATTTAAACCTGAGAAATGCTTGAAATACAGATCACTATTATATATATATATATATATATATATATATATACAGAGCAACAAAAATTATTAACAAAATAACTAAGAAAAAATTAAAAGAGTGTAGAATATCTCTCCTGATAATTAAACTGCAGTTCCAAGATGCTTTCCTAAAGCCTACCATTCACAGATTTAAGAAATTAATGTCCCTAGCAATAAGCAAACCAAAAGATGGAAGAAAAACCTGCATAATAAAACAAACAGCGGTATATAGGATAACTATTTTGCACTCAAGAGACATCAGAAAGTTTGGGAAATAAACTAACACAAAGTAGATAAATGACCCTAACATCAACCTAAGGTCATAATAAAACAACAAAAATACGAAACAGAAAAATAAACTAATATACAATATATCTCCATCAACAAGGAGACATCAATCATCCTCATCCTCAGAATCCTCCGTCACCATCCTCCTAGCAGCATGGAATGGGTCAGGAACATGACGATACAAATGTGGGTCCATAAAAGGCTGTGATGACATGGGGACATCAGCCGGATCTGGATAAGGTGTTGGGTACACATATGGAGGCGGAACCTCAGGGTACACCGGCTAGAATGTACTATATGGTACACTAGAATAAGCATGCTCCAGGAAGCGGTGAGTGTACTCCCCTTGCATAATAAGCACCTCATTTTGAATGGATAGCTGGGAAAGCTGCTGTTGCATTCCATAGTAATCAAATGCCGGAGGAGGTCATTGTGGAGCAGTTGGAGTTGCTTGAGCAAAAAGTGCTGCAGGAGCATCTGGCTCAGGTACCTGAGGTGGAATAAACATACGCGGAACACGTGGAGAATGAGGCCTAGCAGCAGATCGACCTCTGTTTCTGAACTCATCCTCAGATTTATTACATTGATCTATGTATGTATCTAAAGTCAACATAGATGCAGGCTTAATATCTAACTCCTCATCAACAGGGATAAACACTGCTGCTCTGGTACACAAATTGGAAATAAGAGAAGCAAGACCCAGATGTTCTTTCTTTCTGCTCCCTTTTACCATATGACAAATTCTATCAGATAATACTGCACAAATTTTCAATCTTTCCTCCCCAGTAAGTATGTATAACAGAGATGCTCGCTCAATATTCACATCTGACAGATTAGATGAGGGCAAGATATTGGCATTCACAAAATAATGCCAGAAACGGCATTCACCAGTCAGGTGTTTCATGCGTAATTTTTTCGGGATACCACCGGATTTAATGTCCCATTCGGAGAATGGTTGAGTAATCCTCGTCCTTAGCTAATGTACAGCTTGTGCCCCATAGTGGAAATTGAGGAAATTCCTCCATGTACAACTTGCGCCCCATAGTGGGCAACATCCTGTTATATAGAAAAACATACTCACAAGAAGTATTTTGACGGAAATTTTTCAGCAGGAAGGCCTCAATAGTGGCTGCATCAAAAGGGACTGCAACTCCTCTAACCCAAGAAGTCTTAGTTGTGTGTAAATCATCTAAATCGGCATTTTCACAGAACTCTTTAACAATTGAGCTGGAGGGTGGTTCAGCATAATCTACTAGCACCTCCCATTTCCTTCATTGGATAGTTCTCAGAATTGGATTGTCATCAGGAAAATCCAGAGTAATACTTCTTTCCTGAATAAAGCCTTTGTCAGCATATAGATCATAGAATCTCTTTTGGGCTTCCATTCTCACAAATCAGCTCTCATCCAGATGTTGAGAAACTTTTCTCTTCTTTTTACTACCACCTGCTGGTTCCTTATCCTTAAAGGTCTGAAAATCAGAAAATTAGTCCAGTGCAAATAGTATAGAAAATATCATAAGCAGTCCATAACAAGAGATAATTCCCAGATTTGTCTCAGATCAAATTAGTTAATAAAGGTGCATACACATGGGAAAATTTTTGCAAATATTTCTACTCACATACCGCATGCACATACCATTCCCAGATTTAATCTCAGATTATATCACAGCAATATACCCAATTTACTCGCAAATAAATTAACGAGCAAAATATTCATCACATATGCAGCAAAATTTCCAACCTCACATGGACATAGGAAATATTAAATAACCATGAAATCAGAAATACCCATAATAAATCCCACAAAACACTCACATGTAATGCTCACACCTACACACAAAGAACCCACCTCCACACATATAACACCATACCCAATAAATCATAGATCTGAAAAATATACAGCAAATCACAGTTCATGAAACCAAAATAATAATCCAAAGGGATGAAGAAATATACCTTGGGTGCCATGAACAATGATGAAGACTAAGTGACAGATGTGTGTGGTGTTATTTTAAGAAAATAAAACAAGAAAATGGGGAGGGGGTGCGTGAGAAGAGAAGAGTGGAGGAAGGAAGGAAGAAAGTGGGAAGTAGAAGGAAGCAGGGAAGAGGAAGAAGAAAAGAAATGAAAGAGAGAGAGAATGGGGGGGGTGCTGTGCGACGCTGGGTTTGGGGAAATAAGAAAGAAAAAGGGAAGAGTTAGTTGTTAGGGCTCACACACACACGTCACACAAGTACCACGCGGCGTTTCACTTGCCGCAAACCGGCGCGAGTCCGCGCCGCAATGGCGCCAGACTGCGCCATTTTTTTTTAATAACTCTAAATTGGGTTGCCTCCCAATTGACGCTCTCCCTACATCGTTTCAAGAAAATCAATTAGCGCTCTTTATTAAATCTTCTAATTTGATACAATTCAAAATCGTAGAAGGTTGATTGGTCTTCATCCAGATAATCATCTTCCGCAACATGCCAATATGGTTTTTGTTCATAATGTAAAATTTTCCAGCGAAGCATGTTTATAAACCAAATCGTCCTCTACAAAATGGAGGAAAAAAGATCAAATTTTTTGTCGTCCGCTATGGTTGGTTAATCACACTGAAAACCTTGTACTTACAAAAAATCTGTGTTGCTATCTTGTTCTATATTTCAGGTGGAAAAAATTACAGCATTGACACAGAACTCTACAAATATCAACCATAAACAAAAATATGTTATCCAGAGTGATTAATATTATGCAAATCAAATATAGTTATCTACTCTATGAGTTATGTAAAAAACAAATACGCCACAGTCACGTTTAGGTTTTTATATTTTATCTCAGAGATAGACTTTCATTTATTACAATCAGATATAAAAAACAATAATAAATAATTATTTTTTGAAAGGATTTCTGTCGTTTGTATTTGAAATTTTACAAATTTGTATTTACAAAAATTAAAATCAGATTTAGAAATTTAATTATAAAAGAAGAAGGAAGAAATTTTAATTCAATTATAAAAATATGTTGGTGTGCCGCCCTTCCAGGCCGAGCCCAATTTGCCACCTCTAACTATTAGCATGTAATAGATTTTTATATTTATCCACAAAAAAGGTTCTTATAGTTGCGTCTAGGTTTTTATATTTTATGTCAGAGGTGAACTTTCATTTATTACAATTAGATTTACAAAATAATAATAAATAGTTATTTTTTTAAAAGGATTTGTGTCGTTAATATTTGAAATTTTATAAATTTTTATTTACAAAAATTGAAACCTGGATTAGGATTTTTTTTGGTAAGCAATTAGGAATTTAATTATAAAAGAAGAATAATATAATTTTAATTTAATTATAAACAAGTGTTGGCAGGCGGGCCGGGCAAGCCCTCTAGGCCAAGCCCAGTTTGCAAAATTTAACTATCAGCTTTTTATGTAAATAATTACTTTTTTCAAAGGATTTGTGTCATTAGTAATTTGAATTTTACAAATTTGTATTTGCAAAAATTAAAATCAAATTTAGGAATTTAATTATAATAGAAAAACGATGAGACTTGAATTTACTTATAAGAATGTGTTGGCGGGCCGGCCGTCCGGACCGAACCCAGTTTGCCACCTCTAATTACTATCATATAATAAGTTTTTATGTTTATCCACACAAAAGGCTCTTATAGTTGCGTCTAGATTTTTATATTTTATCATAAAGATAGACTTTTATTTAATACAATTAGATTTGAAAAATATTAATAAATAATTATTTTTTGCAAGGATTTGTGTCATTAATATTTGGAATTTTATAAATATGTATTTACGAAAATTGAAATCTGAATTAGTAATTTAATTATAAAAGAAGAATAGTGAAATTTTAATTTAATTATAAAAATGTGTTGGCAGGCGGGGCGGGCATGCCCTCTAGGCCAATCCCAGTTTCCAACATTTAACTACCAGTATTTTATGTAAATAATTATTTTTTGTTAGGATTTGTGTCATTGGTATTTTTGAATTTTACAAATTTGTATTTACAAAAATTAAAATCTGATTTAGGAATTTAATTATAAAAGAAGAAGGATGAAATTTTAATTTACTTATAAAAATATGTTGGTGCGCCGGCCCTCCGGGCCGAGCCCAGTTTGTCACCTCTAATTATCAGCATGTAATATGTTTTTATGTTTATCCACACAAAAAAGGCTCTTATAGTTACTTCTAAGTTTTTATATTTTATCTCATAGACGAACCTTCATTTATTACAATTAGATTTAAAAAATAACGATATATAATTATTTTTTTGCAAGGATTTGTGTCGTTAGTATTTCAAATTTTATAAATTTATATTTATAAAAATTGAAATCTGAATTAGGAATTTATTACAAAAAATGAATAGTAGAATTTTAATTTAATTATAAAAACGTGTCGGCAGGCGGGGCAGGCATGCACTCTCGGCCAAACTCAGTTTGCAACCTTTAACTATAAGCCTTTTATATAAATAATTATTTTTTTGCAAGGATATGTGTCATTAGTATTTTGAATTTTACAAATTTATATTTACAAAATTTAAAATCATATTTAGGAATTGAATTATAAAAGAAGAATAATGAAATTCTAATTTACTTATAAAAATGTGATATGTTTTTATATATTTATCCACACTAAATTGTTCTTATAGTTGCATCAAGATTACTATAAATCTATATTTTTTACGGTTGCCTTTCAATCGACTCTTTCTAGTCTGTGTATAAGAGATAAATTGTTGGAAAATATTTGAATTCGTACGTTTAATATTTTTTTAAACACTTTATAGTTGAAGTTGATTAGGTAACATCAAAAGACCATTCATTAGTTTAATTATATAATAATAAATATTATTAACAGGCTTAACAATTTTCGATGTAGTATGTTGTGGTGTGGTATTATTAATAGGCTTAAGAATCACCTATGCAAGAAGTAGTGAGATATTAAAATAGATATTTGACATCCAATTTTAAACTTTTTTTTCCCACCTATGAAGTTTAAATTTAAAATTTAAATTATTTTTTATTAGCTATAAATATATTTTTATAATTCTAAATACATTTTTTGTTTAATCTATAATTTTATATTAAATTGGAATTTATTATATATATCTTTTTTCCACTGCAGAAATATTAAATGTTGAACTCTTTTCCCAACTATCAAGTTTAAATCTCAAATAAAGAAATTTAAAATTTAATTATTAAATATTTTCTCACCCATTAGTAAGTATTATTAATAGACATAATAATTTTTCATACAAAAAATAGTGAAAAATATCCATAGAAGGTCGTTTACTTTCTCCAAATAATAGCTTTTAGTGATTTATTCATGACATAGGAAATTGTGTTAATTATAGGCTTTCAATAAAAAATGAAAGTTTAATTTCTTTCTTACATACTAACTTAAATTTTTTTAGAGTGATTAAATTTTTATAATTTGTTTTTTATTTAAATATAAAATTTAAATTCTTTTGTATTAATTATACATTTTTTATATAATTTTTTCTCTTTTTTTTGGTAAAGTAATTTTGTCTCTTTTAATCTATGATTTTCATACGTTTTTTAAATTGGTTATACATGTATATTTAAAATGTTCATGTTGAATAATTTTTTCATTTTGTAATATTTTTTTAATGTTGTTGTTTTTTTATGCAGCATTGATAGGGCTAACAATTACCCATGCAAAAAATAGTGGGATATACAACAAAAGAAAAGTAGAGATTTATTTTACTCATAAGATACAACAAAAGAAAAGTAATGGGACATTAAATGAGTTGTTTGCCACCAAATTTTTTTCAAAAGTTTTCCCACTATTACAAAGTTAAAAATTCAAAATTTAAATTTAATCAGAAATTCGAAATTTAAAAGAGTTGAGTTATGATTAATTTGGAAATTTCAATGTAGGAAGCAGTGTGATATTAAATGAGTTGTCTGCCACAAAAAATTATTCACATAATCTTCCATTTAATTTATTTCCAGATTTCAAATTTATTAAACAATTTAAATAATTTTGTTATTTTAAATTTTTTTAATGTTTTGTTTTTTATGCAACATTGATAGGGCTAACAATTACCCATGCGAAAAATAGTGGGATATACAACAAAAGAAAAGTAGAGGTTTTTTTTACTCATAATAATACAACAAAAGAAAGGTAGTGAGACATTAAATGAGTTGTCTGCCACCAAAATTTTTCCAAAAGTTTTCTCACCATTACAAAGTTAAAAATACAAATTTAAACATAAATTCAAAATTTAAAAGAGTTGGGTTATTATTAATTTGGATATTCCAATGTAGAAAGCCATGAGATATTAAATGAGTTGTCTGCCACAAAAAGTTGTTCACATAATTTTCCATTTTATTTATTTACAAATTTTGGTTTTATTTTATATTTATTTAATTTAAACTTTTACTAAAGAAAGAAAGTCTTCAAATGACTTGTAATGTGAACACAATTGTGAGACTTAAGGAGATAGTGACCCATCATCAAACTTTCCAACAAACGAGTTTCCTTTATATATATATATATATATAGATAAATAGATTATCTTATTGTTTTTACAAATGAATCATTTATTATTATATTAATTTTCTTTGACTTTAAAATCCGACGTAACAATGACTTGTTTTTTCATTTGGTAGACACTTTTTTTTTTTTTTGATAAACCATTTGGTAGAAACTTTAATTGCATATGTTGAGGCTTACTTTTTCTTTAGTTTTATTTTTATTTTTATTTTATTTAAAAGAAATCATTTTAATAAAAGATATTTTATTTTTGAATCTTACTCGTTTAAGTGGAATATTATTATGACTATTATTAATGAGTTTAACAATCACCAATGCAAAAAGTAGTAGATATTATTATGATTGTTTGCCACTAAAAGATTCTGAACTTTTTTCCCACATATAAAATTCAAAATTTAAAATCCAAAAACTCTTCAGCTTCCACTGAGCTTCAAAACAAAAGTACTTTTTCATTCTCCAATGAGTTCAATAAACTTTCGTAGAACAATTACCCATGCAAGTAATGGTATATTATAAATGAGCTGTCTGCCACCAATAATTGTTCAAATATTTTCCCACCACTACAAAGTTTAAAATTCAAAATTGAAATTTAAATGAAATTCAAAATTTAAAATAAATATTTCAGAAAACAATGAGTTATTATTAATTTGGAGATTCCAATGTAGAAAGCAGTGGGATATTAAATGAGTTGTTTGCCACAAAAAATTGTTCACGTAATTTTCCATTTTATTTATTTACAAATTTCGATTTTATTTTATATTTATTTAATTTAAACTTTTAGTTTTCAAATAACTTGTAGTGTGACCACAAGTGTGAGACTTAAGGAGAGGGTGACACATCATCAGACTTTCCAACAAAGGGGTTTCCTTTATATATATATAGATAGATTATCTTATTGTTTTTATAAATGAATTATTTATTATTATTTTAAGTTTCTTTTTTGTGTGAAGATTTTAATTTTCTTTAACTTAAAAAATCGACGTAACAAAGATTTGTTTTTTCATTTGGTAGACAACAATGACTTTTTTTTTTAGTACCGAGACAACAATGACTTTAATTGCATATGTTGAAGGCTTACTTTTTCTTTAGTTTTATCTTATTTAAAAGAAATCATTTTAACAAAAGAAATTTTATTTTTAAAACCTACTTGTTTAAGTGAAATATTATTATTACTATTATTAATAAGCTTAACAATTATCAATGCAAAAAGTAGTAGATATTATTATGATTGTTTGCCATTAAAATATTCTGAACTTTTTTCCCACATATAAAATTTAAAATCCAAAAACTCTTCAGCTTTCACTAAGCTTCAATACAAAAGAACTTTTCCATTCTCCAATGAGGTTCAATAAATTTTCGCAGAACAATCACCCATGTAGAAAATAATGGTATAAGTAATGAGCTGCCACCAATAATTGTTCAAATATTTTTCCACCATTACAAAATTTTAGATTCAAAATTTAAATTTAAATGAAATTCAAAATTTGAATTTCCCTTTATGTTACATAAAGGAAAATCATTATTTTTTTATATAAAAAATATATTAATAATTATGTCCGTGGGACCAAAAAATAAGAAAATAAATAAGAAAAGAATCGGTAATGGGTCTGTTTGATTGTGTTCTATTTTTTTTGTTCTTAAAACTATTTTGTAGAATAGGTTTTAAGAATTGATTTTAAGAATAAAAAAAGGAAAAATTCCGTTTGATAAATTTGTTTTGGAAACAGTGTTAAAAGTTAAAGAATAAAAAAATCGGCTTGATAAATTTGTTCTAAGAACATGTTTTTACAACGAAAAAATAAAAAACTCGTTTGATTGCTATTTTTTTAAAATAATTTCTATTATTATATCTAAAAACTTATATATATTTTTAAGATAAAAAAAATCATATTACAAGATTAATGCAAACCATAACAAACATTTTAAGTTCGATATATTCCATAAAATTACTATATAAATTACTATCAGTCAATGTATTATAATTGTAACAAACCAACTAGTCAAAGACCAATATATTTAATAAGGAACACATACAAACATAAGTTAGGGTTTAGTGCACTAATAATAAGTCCATACAAACATTGAGTCACTTGAAAATTAATTATCCAAAAGTAAAACCTATTATTTAACAAATCAAATAAGATAAACTACACTGCAGAATTGTTACGTTGTGCCCACATCCAATCTGCAATATGATCACGATATGCTGTCATTTCCGCTGCACCTTCATCAGATAACCTTGACAAGTTGTCATCATTCAAGCTTGTTCCCTCAAGGTTAGAAGTCTCATTCATAGCCTCTATTTTTGTAGGATCCATGTCTTCCCACTGCATTATACATTGCATTTTACACTGCATTATTATAAGTTTCACTTTTTTTTTTTGGGTAAAGATAAAGGGCAAAGCCCCACAAGAACACTAAAAAACAGAGTTACAACAGAAATAGTAAAAGAAACAAAAACCAGAACCAAAGCAAATAAAACAACCAACTCAGAGCCTTCTCAAAGGAAAGGAGCTAGTGAAGCCGGGGTCCAACAAATCAACAGCTAATAAGTTGATGAGTTCAATATGAGCGGTCGATATTGAAAAGTTTGCAATCCAATATTTTTTTTTCTTTTGTCACAATTTATAAGTTTCACTTTGTTTCTTCAATAAGTTTTTTTTTTTTCTTTTGTCATAATCTGTTCCAATTCAATGTTTGTGGGTTTCTTTTTTGTTAAATGCCCTCATTACCTTCCATTGGCGGCATGTACAATAATAATATTGCACATATTGTAGACCCCTTTCATTAATGCAAGCCATAATGAAGAAAAATCAGTTATGTTTCAGTGTGAACTAAAAAATCAGAAAAATCATATAATATTATGTTAGTTTTGGTTGGGCTTGAAAGTTGAATACACCCTAAAGATAAATATGACATAAATTTCTGATTTTTCATTACTTCCCATCATTTCTCAGCACCGAAACACATAATAAAGATAAAGAAAAGTATAGAAGAAACACAGTGATGCTTTTGACTGGGTGGAGGCCTTGAAATCAACAGGAGAAGAAGCAGCGCTGCACCATCTTCTTCCTTCTCCGTAGCATTATTTATTCACCAAGAGAGTAGTATTGGTATCTTCTTGCCTTTCTTGAGGATTCAACCCCCAATGCGACCCCTGATGTGCATTTGTAGCATTTGCGGCCATGTTCATAAACATGCTTGCAATATCATTGGGATTAAATGGCATTGAGTTGAATGGAGGCGGCATTACATGGCTTCTTGATCCTCTTGTAGATTGGTTTTGAGATTCTTGAGATGATCTTGAAGAATTTTAAAGAATAAAGAAAAAATAGGTTTAGTTTGAAGTCATTATGTTGGAGCAAACTGTCATTAGAATGCTATAGCTATCGTATTATAAACAGTGATTATTGAGAAGGAAAAAAAAGATAAATTGAAGACAATATGATCACATGCAATACCGAAAACGGAAATATGGAATATGGATAATACCTAACTTAATTAAAAGAAATTATAATAATACCTGATTATGATCTACGTGATGTTGCTCTTCAATCAATATTTAACAAGTTAACAACATTATGAGCCCATAGAAAAAGTAATAGGGTAAATCTGCCCCATAGCCAAATCAAGTCAGGGATAAGAATCTCCACCGAAACTTAAAAAATTACAGAAAAAGACACGATGAATAGGCCATGTTTCTCCAGAATAAGAAGTTAAGGCCTAGTACCCAAAATTTTTAATCAAACATGAGAGCAAGAAACAGAAATCCAAGGAGATACAGGTGATAAAAATTAGAACCATTTTGATGGAACATTACATTCAAGTATTTCTGTATATATTAATTTTTTTTTAAAGGAAAGATATTCCAAAAATGAAAAAATTGATACCTTGGATTCTGAACTTTCTCGGAGAGTATAAGGTAACGGTTTCTGTCACACGCTGGATCCTCAGTGATGGGTTTAACTCGGGGTTTGTCAAGCATGTAACTGCAAAGTTTATCAAGCTCGGATTAGAAACAGAGAAGGTGAAAAACGCGCGCTTACACACATAGAGAAGAATGGAGGGAGAGATACCCATTGAGAATTCGAGTGGCAACCTTGCAAAATTGGCAACGTATTCGAAGCGCCCACAATTTGAAGTGCTCGTCGAACTTGCTATCGTCCAACATTGCGCAAAACTCAAATCGAAGTGGATTTGTTAAGCCATAACTGAAATGAACGATCAAAATAATAAGTTAGAACAGAACAAACCCGTATATTTTCTTTAACAGACTCATTGATCGCGAGCTCAGTTTCTAATCAGACTTTTATGTAAATAATTATTTTTTTTGCAAGGATATGTGTCATTAGTATTTTGAATTTTACAATTTTGTATTTATAAAAATTAAAATCAGATTTAGGAATTTAATTATAAAAGAAGAAGGATCAAATTTTAATTTACTTATAAAAAAGTGATATGTTTTTATATATTTATCCACACAAAATTGTTCTTATAGTCTATGTAGCACCGACACGAGACGCGACACGTGATACGATGTATATTTCAATTTTAAAAAATTATGGATTTCGACACATTGGGACACGTTTTAATATTAAATAATATTTTTAAATTATATAGTGTATATTTCATTTAATATTCAATAATTTAACAAAAAAATAAAAAATTAATAATACCCATAAAAAAATTCACTGACATTCAATACAAAAAATTGTAGGAGCGTTCTCCACAAAAGGCAAAAACATAAACTAAAAGAATACACGGTAAAATAAGAACATCAAGAACACAATCAATATTATAAAAGGTGGAAGCTTTAATAAAAATAACAAGAACTGGGATGAAAGAGAGAGATCAGATCAGATTAGAGAAAGATTAGGGAGGAGGACACACGGTAAGAGCGTAACAGGAATGACAACGATAATGTTGAGATGATCTATTATTTACATAAAGGAAAAAAAGGGAGAAAATTCATATGATCATATAGAAGCTTTACTAATATATTTTAATTTTTTAAAAATAATTTTTTAAAAAAAATTAAAAAATTTACGAAAATGCCATTTGACCGTGTCGGAGCGTGTCGGAACGTGTCGGACTCGGTCAAATTCGCGTGTCGGAATGGTTAACGTGTCGGAAAAAGTTGACCGCGTGTCCGACACCGTGTCGGAGCGTGTCGCCGTGTCGGACACGACTCTCCCTATTTTTTTTTGGAGTGTTCGTGCTTCCTTGTTTATAGTTGCATCTAGATTACTATAAATCTATATTTTTTACAATTGCCTTTCAATCGACTCTTTTTAGTCTGTGTATAAGAGATAAAGAGTTGGAAAATACTAGAGTTCGTACGTTTAATATTTTTTCAAACACTTTATAGTTGAAGTTGATTAGGATAATATCAAAGGACCATTCATTAGTTTAATTATGTAATAATAAATATTATTAGTAGGCTTAACAATCTTCGATGCAGTATGTTGTGGTATTATTAATAGGCTTAACTATGTCTTCTGAATACTAACTTTCTGTCCCGAAATTTCATAAAATAATTGAAAGCATCGAAGAATTATTTGTAGTTGATCCTGATTGGCTTCCGCAAATAGCATGAGATCATATACAAAAATAAGGTGCGAAATATCCGAACCATTTTTTCCTGCACTAATTGGTTTCCACACTCCTCCGTTAATAGCTGTATTAATAATGTGTGTTAATTTTTCTATTTCCATTACAAATAAGTAAGGCGAGAGCGGGTCTCCTTACGAACTCCGCTCAAAGACTTAAAATCACATGTAAATTCACCATTCCAGAGCACATTCTATGGCTGATGTGCTAACAACTTACATAATTAAATTGACTAGTTGAAGGGGATGGCTCATTTCTTCAATAGTATTTTTCAGAAAATTCCAATTGAGTCTGTCATACCTTTACTCCAAATCAATTTTGCCTGCTACATAACCTCTTTTCCCCTTCAATTTGGTCATAATTGATTTTAGCATTCGAACGATCACTTTTGTCACAAGTTTGTATATTGTCGAGGATAGTGAGATTGGTCTAAACTTACTATTTGGATACTTCACTTTTGAAATTAGGACCGGCAAGGTTAAATTCACTCGTGAAAGGATAGTAGAGTCATTCCAGACATCCTTAACAACATCCGACGGAACAGTAGACGGCGACCAAGTATTTTGAAGAATCAGGGGAAAAAAGAGTTTTTTTATTAAGGGCACAACAGTAATTTATATTTAAAAAATGCTTTTTTATTTTCATATCCAAATAATATTTTTACTCAAAATCAAATTTTAAATATTGCATCCAAACATAAAATAATTTTAACTTAAATTATTTTTTTTAAAAAAAGCAACTCATAAAAAATTCTTTTTTTAAAAGCCAATACAAATGGACCCTTATACCCAAAAAAAAGAAGAACAATTAGTATTAAATTCACTTGAATTTTTGTTGTACTTATATATTTATTTAAAACAAATTGAGAAAAAGATTCCATTGTAATGCATAGAAAGCAATCATAACTTACCCCAAACATCATCGTACCAAAATAAAAAATCCTTCAGAAATAAATAAGATTGCAGATGGAACGACGGATAAAGAATAATACTTCGATCTTCAAAACAGCAGGTATACTATAAACCTTTTTGAAAATCCAAAAGTTTTGGAGAAATAATAGATGCTTAATTCCAAGGCAAGACATGCCACAAACCTTAACAATGCCTTATAATGGAACATACAAATAACCTCCCAATAAAAGCATCCTATAATCTATTATTACATATCAAATTTAAAATCAAATGAAGTGAGACCATGATGTAAAAAGCTATTAGAGATAGTCAATGCTAACCAGAGATAATCTAATCCTTGATACCATGAGGAACATGCTATCTGTTGTTCTTTTTGGCCTTCTTATTTCGTAGGGAGCTATCTAGAGTACGAGTATCAAGCTTGCGTTTTACCCCTGCTTGTTTTGGTGTACCACCATCCTTGAACAATTTTGCTTTAGCCTTTTTTGCAGCTACTGCTGGCCTTTTCGTCACGCGCTCTTTTGGTTTTTCTCTTCCATGAATTTTCTTCTTGATATCAGATTTGGTTGCGCGCAGACCCTGATAAGATGCATTAGTTTTTTTGTTTGACCTGTTATTACTGTTTGAAGGAGATCGTGAAGCCACAGCCAACTTCTTTGAAGGGGTACTAGGAGCTGGTGATGGGTTTGGCCTTTTAGATGGGGTGGCATCCGCTTTGGCATGACAGATTCTCAACTCTCGGTCTCGAAGCTTCCAGCTCCGTTTCTTAACAACAAAATTAGCGGCTTCCTGCATTTACAAGACACAACTTTAATAAATATTTTTAGACAGAATTCCTGGTCATAAGACTTGGAAACAAGTTTGAACATTCTTTATGCCACTTTTTGCATGTGATAACATTTCCTTTGCTAATAACAATCTAAGATGTCTCAAATTAGACCCAGTCAAACACCAATTTGCATATCAATACCATATGGTTTTATGCCAGTAATACCTTCAGGAATTCATTATGCAAAGCAAAGAATAATTAATTGCATAAATAATATCACAAGTCAGTAGTTTGTCTCATTTAACCAATTTGAAATTCATGCTTATTTGGAAATTAGTAACCAGTTTTTCTCATGAAATTTTTTTCTCCTAATTGTACAATCAAATTTTAAACAATACGTGCAGTAATTACAAACAGTCCAGCACCGAGGAGCAAGAATAAACAGGCACAACTTTAATACCAAACCTTCTGTATAATAGTAGATAGAAAAAAAAGTCCTCCAACATCAACATCAACATCAACAACAAATTTATCTCAAATTAGTGGGGGTCGGTGGTGAAAGAACCCAAATGAAAAAGAAAAGGAAAGTCATTTTGCAACCATTTGCTTAGAAATTAAAAAACATGTTATATATTTATATATATAAAGTCACCATAAAGCAAGTAAAATTTATTCCCAATACAGAATAAAAAAAAAGAACTAATGGTTCCAGCGGTTTCAGCCCATGCACTGCAAGTGCACCATCACTAATTTCACAGTTTAAAAGGTTTCTTCATCACAAGAAAATGTCCTAGAGGCATCATTATTCTTAAATCTAAAGGTCGAGTATTGTCAAATCTGAGAGTTTTCAACAATGTGGACTGAAATAGTCAGACATTGGTACACAGGACCTGGATCAGATTTTCAAGCCATGTGGACTTAAAAACTGCGATATGCAGCTTCACTCAACCATTACAGCAATTCAGTCCTATACATATCAGTCTCTAACCACTTATATTCTCAATGAAAGAAGTAACTTCCAAAAATAACATGTACCTAGTTACACAAAAAGACACAATACAATAAACGAAGCAGCCAATCTACACCAAAGTAAACAAACCCTAAACACAAGCAACTGCCCATTTCAATCCTAATGTTCTAGATTATATTTATATCACAAAATATATCTTTTCATAAATAGATAACATGCATTTCTAAAAGTAATCAGACAGATAAGTTGGTTTCTACGTAACAAAACGAGGTCTTCATGGGCTTATCCGCCACAAATAGCCCTGTAGTTTTACCACCGAAAGGGAAACACATGACAAGATGAATTATAACATGTTTGAGCTAAAAAATGTAAAAGAGCATAAAGTAAGAAATTTTATCAAAATGTATAACTAATCTGGCACCAAAGCAGCATACCCTTGTTTTAAACAGCACATAGGCAATACCCTTTCCAACATTGAGATGAGGATCTCTAATGACTCTAACAGCTTCTATACTTGATTCCAGGTTGGATATACCACAAAATAACTGATATAGTTCTTCATCCTACACAAAAGGATATATCACGGGAGATCCATTAGACAATATACACACAGAAATGATGTGGCTATGAGACCTCAAACATAAATCCATTGATTGGAAACACACCTTGACATCAAATGGGAGGTTGCCCACAAAAACAGTTCTCTTGTTATCATAAAGCGAAGCAATCTCCCCTTTATGTTTCTTGTGGGGTGGGCATGCCCTATCAACACGAATGTGATTTCCTTCAACCTACAGTCAGATAAATAAACAATAGTATTAGAAAACTGTCAACCACAATATTCATCAAAAATACAAAGCAAACACCATATTTGATCCAACCCAACTCAGAAGAACGTGGGCATACCACAGTCATGTTGTGGGACAAAGAAGCCTGAGCAGATTCCTGAGTCTTGAAAACAATGTCTGCGTGAACACTGCAAAACACAATATTTGTCAATTAGAAATGCCTGAAAAAGGTTTCCTATGCATGAAAATGATTGTATTCTTATCAGACCGTCTGCAAGTAACTTAAGACCATTCGAAAATATAAAATCTGAGCATTAAATCAATCAAAGCAGAATAATTTCTCCAAGCCCAAAACGAGCAGGCTTACTTGATATTGAATCCATAAAATCACACTAAAATGACAAAAAAAAACTGCATTCTCTGCAAACAAATAACAATAATCACAAGAAGTTGCAATTAGGTAATTGTTCAATTTAGACCCATTACCTATCAGCGGAATCATTTATTTTCTAAGAAAGGATGGCTCCCTTCCTTTTTTGGTCTGGTTCATCCAGAAAAGTAACAAACATAAATTTAGCACCCAGAAAAATAAAAAATACATCAGAAGCTTCGGAGAGGAAGAGGAAACGCGGTTCCGGTGAAAGGGGAGGGGAAGGGAAAGATGTTAATTTGGGTACGGGAACAAAAAAGGGCGAGGTTGAAATCGAAGGTGAGGAGGGAAAAATGAAAAGAAGAGGGAAAGACTCATTCTTGATTCGGATACGGAAACAAAAAAGGGAATCCGAATCAAGAATGGGTCTTTCCCTCTTCACCTTCGATTTCTACCTCGCCATTTTCTGTGTCCGTACCCAAATTAACATATTTCCATTCCCCTCCCCTTTCATCGGAACAGCGTTTCCTCTTCTTCTCCGAGGCGTTTCCTCTTCTTTTCCGAAGCTTCAGTTACGGAATCCGAATCAAGAATGGGTCTTTCCTCCTTGTTCTTCTTCCTCTTCCTCTTTTTATCTTCGCCGGAATCGTGGCTTTATACGAAAGGGGTTGTAATCGGAAAATAGAGAATTGGCAGCGGCGGTGGCCTGTTCCAGCGCGTTGCCAAGGAGCGTGTTGAAAATACCGGGGATGAAACGGAGTCGCTTTGAGGGGTTTGTTGCGGATCCTTTGCTTTCTTTTTGCCCATTGTTGATTTGGATGAAAGAAAAGAAAATCAACGAAGCAGTTGGTCCCAGAGACAGAGTTTTCCCGAAAGAATTGAAAGAATTGGATGGGCTTTTTTTTCCCCGAAAGTTATATTTTTCTCATAAAAAGCACTTATATTTTTCTAAAAAAGCACTTTATCTTACAAAAAAATTAAAAATCTACATTAAATTAAAAAATTATTTTTTTATAAAAAAAATTGGTTTGTGATTTAAATTAAAAATTAAAATTATTATTAATATGGAAAACAAAATAAAAATTTGATTTGTGATTTAAACTAAAAAAAAATTAACTCTCCATTACCAGTATCCCATGTGTTGTTTTCATCCATAGTTTTCTACATTTTACATATATTCAGCCGTAGTCTCGAGTCACCTCTTCTCTTGAAGAAAACTCTCATTTCCCCTACTGCATCCACAATATTTGCCTTTTAAAACTTGGACCCAAAGTGCTTCCTTTTCTTAGAACACTTCCAACCTAACTTAGCTAAAAAAGCATCATCCAGCCAGGAAAGACTCTTTATCCCCAAACCTCCATTCTTTTTTGGTTGAGAAATAATATTCCAACCTACTAGATGCAATTGACGGGGACTGGGTCTGGGTCGATGACTCTAAGTTAATCACATAATCGACTCAAAAAGTTAAAACTTTTAAAATATCAGTGACGACTCGCCTGCAAAGTTGTAATTAGTAGTCACATAAATGTTCCATATTAGAAAAATTCTTTAATTTGGTTCATGTTATTGAAATTTTTTCCCATGTATCTGGCTTTGGTCTTTTGGGATGACCATGTTTGGTTCAGGATATTGAACAATTTCCCTGGGTAATATATAGCTTTTGAAAAATTTAAAGCAGACGAGATAGAAAGCACTGTTTAGAAAACCATTTCTAAGATGGTATTTTGTTACTTAGCTGGCTAAATGACAAGACACACTCCACTTAAAAGACAGAATAGACATGGTCAGAGAATTTGTAGTATTATTAACCGATTTTCATAAAGTATGATATGGGGTTATTTTAGTATTTTTAACTGATTTTTATCAATATTTTATCTTCAACCAAACATACACTCAGAAAATTTAACTCAATTTCTCCGGTAATATTTTGGCGTACCAAACAAGTTTTTTTAAACTTTCCTATCAAAATCACTTCCCCATCGTATTCCTACTAATTCTATTTCTGTCGTAAAGAAATTAAACGCCCCCTAAATGTAGACACTAGATAGTGCTTTCAAAATCTATATATATATATATATATATATATATTTAATTTATTTATTTATTTATAAAGGAGAGTTCAATGTTGGAAACTTTTGCCATATGTCACTCCCTCCTTACATCTCAGATTTCTGTTCACACCACTACCCCTTACAAATTTTCCTTCTTTGAGAAATTGGAATTATTAAATATTGTTAAACATTTTAAAATTGTAGAATACAAAACAAATAAAAAAAATTATTAAGTTTTGATTTAATCGAGTTGTGGTGGCAGACACCTCATTCAATGTTCATCTGTCCCGGTCCTCATTCAATGTCGCACTCAGCTGTTTCATGCCACACTTTAATGATGATTTCAAAATTTGAATTGAGAGGCTCTTTTCAAATTTCAAATTCAAACTGATCATGATTTCTACGTTGGAATAATCACCTCTTTTAAAATAAGATATGATTTCGATTTAAATTTTCAAAATATGATTTTGATTTTGTTTTTGAAATTTCATTTTTTAAATATTTCGATTTAAGTTATGGGATCGGGTATGTCTGTTGTTCGGCATAACATAAGGAGAACAGAGATATTTTCTCTATTTAAATGTGAAAAACAAGATAAGAAAAAGAAAGAGATAAGTTGATTCGATTTCAAATTTCAACAGCAAAATAGAAAGGTTACTGTAATTGTGGATAAATTTAAATATATCAGATTCAAGAAATTTTGAAAATTATATTCATCCAGCAGAATTATCATGCCATTAATCATTACTTGAATTTAGATTCAAATATAAATTCAGATCGTAAATTACGCAAATCGACACAAAGAAAGGGGAGGAGAGAGAAAGAATATGGGAGGAAGTAAGGGGAAAAAAGGGGAAGAGGGTTTTATTTATCTTTTCAATCTGGACCGTTAGATGAGATCGTAATCCAACGATGTTGAGAGGGGTAGGCAAAAGTAGGTAAATTGGGAGTAGATAGAATAACATATCCCACTTGATATTCAACGTGTCCAAATTCTATCTCGAAAGTAAAACATTGTGATTATTGGAATTTTTTAAAAATAAATCAAATCAAATCAATCAAATTAAGATGTGGATTGTTATATAATTGTTTGGTTTTTAATATTTTATTTAAATAAAAATAAAATAAAATCCTAAATAGTATTTAAAAATGTCAAAAAATAGAATTGGACGTTTATTTTTTCTTCTCTATTTTCTTTTACCCGTTACTTACAGATTCGATTTCCTTTCCTTGTTGAAAGCCAATTCTCTTCTGATTGACTCCCCCTTCAGCATCAATTTTCTGGTCCAATAAACAAGTCATTACTGAGATTAAGAGGAATCAAATTACAACATAGGGAATTTTCTGGTCCACTTCATAAATGAAAATGTGATACAGTAATTATAAGGCCAGAGTGTAAATCTCCATGGAGAAAACGAAGACGGGAACGTAACAGACTATGGGTGAGGACTCTTCATCTTTTTCTTTTCACAGTTCACGTGACACTTTTCTGTATTCAATCTGTTTCACCTCATACTTTTGCCTTATTAAGTTAAGGTGATTATGTTTACACTATACATGCCATGCCAACACATTCTTCTATCTGAAAAGGAAACATATTAAGCAGGGTCATTTGGATTCAGTCACAAGGTGTAGGTTTGGTGTGCTCAGGGATATGTCATTTTGCACTGTGCAGCTTCATTTTTGCTTCAAGCTGATATTTGGTTGGATAAGCTCATTTAAAATGAATTTGGGTTTAGTTTCCGACATTCTGAGCAAAAACATTTTATAAACCTGCTTCTATAACTTATTCTTTCAAAAATATTATTTATAATTTATTTAAAATATATTCAATGCAAAAAATAAGGTGAGACTCACTGGTGGTAAAAAACGTTCCATATTAGAAAAATTCTTTAACTGTAAATACTAGATAGTGCTTTCAAAATACCATCTAAAAGAAGGGTTCATTCCAGAGTCTCATATTAATGACTAGATGAATACGTTTCATCAAAATTGATATTACTTTTCATCAACAGCTACTGACAAAACCGTAAAGCGTCATTCATTGTTTCAGGTAATAATCCATGGAAGCAGATATTATCTCATTGGATTATGTGGTATTCTCCTTCAATTATTTGTTTAAACTATACACTTTATTATCAACCAAGCTATACACTTTAGGAATATGCTATCTATTGTTCAACCACAGATAATCTAATTCCCTGATACAATTAGGAATGTGCTATCTATTGTTCTTTTTAGCCTTCTTATTCCGCAGGGAGTTATCTGGAGTACGACTATCAAGCCTGCGTTTTACCCCTGCTTGTTTTGGTGTACGACTATCAAGCTTGCGTTTTACCCCTTCTTGTTTAGGTGTACAACTATCAAGCTTGCGTTTTACCCCTTCTTGATTTGGTGTATGACTATCAAGCTTGCGTTTTACCCCTGCTTGTTTTGGTGTACCACCATCCTCGAACAATTTTGCTTTAGCCTTTTTCGCAGCTACTGCTGGCCTTTTTGTCATGCGCTCTTTTGGTTTTTCTCTTCCATGAACTTTCTTCTTGAAATCATATTTGGTTGCTCGCAGACCCTGATAAGATGCATTAGTTTTTTTGTTTGATCTGTTATTACTGTTTGAAGGAGATCGTGAAGCCACAGCCAACTTCTTTGAAGGGGTACTAGGAGCTGGTGATGGGTTTGGCCTTTTAGATGGGGTGGCATCTGCTTTGGCATGACAGATTCTCAACTCTCGGTCTCGAAGCTTCCAGCTCCGTTTCATGACAACAAAATTAGCGGCTTCCTGCATTTACAAGACACAACTTTAATAAATATTTTTAGACAGAATTCCTGGTGATAAGACTTGGAAACAAGTTTGAACATTCTTTATGCCACTTTTTGCATGTGATAACATTCCTTTGATAATAACAATCTAAGATGTCTCAAATTAGATCCAGTCAAACACCAATTTGCATTATCAATACCATATGGTTTTATGCCAGTAATACCTTCAGGAATTCATTATGCAAAGCAAAGAATAATTAATTGCATAAAAAATATCACAAGTCAGTAGTTTTTCTCATTTAACCAGTTTGAAATTCATGCTAATTTGGAAATTAGTAACCAGTTTTTCTCATGAAATTTTTCTCTCCTTATTGTACAATCAATCAAATTTTAAACAATACGTGCAGTAATTACAAACAGTCCAGCAGTGAGGAACAAGAATACACAGGCACAACTTTAATACCAAACCTTCTGTATAATGGTAGATAGAAAAAAAAGTCCTCCAACATCAACATCAACAACAAATTTATCTCAAATTAGTGGGGGTCGGTGGTGAAAGAACCCAAATGAAAAGGAAAAGGAAAATCATTTTGCAACCATTTGCTTAGAAATTAAAAAACATGTGATATATTTTTATATATAAAGTCACCATTATTCCTAGAGGCATCATTATTCTTAAATCTAAAGGTCGAGTATTGTCAAATCTGAGAGTTTTCAACAATGTGGACTGAAATAGTCAGACATTGGTACACAGGACCTGGATCAGATTTTCAAGCCATGTGGACTTAAAAACTGCGATATGCAGCTTCACTCAACCATTACAGCAATTCAGTCATCTACATATCAGTCTCTAACCACTTATATTCTCAATGAAAGAAGTAACTTCCAAAAATAACATGTACCTAGTTACACAAAAAGACACAATACAATAAACGAAGCAGCCAATCTACACCAAAGTAAACAAACCCTAAACACAAGCAACTGCCCATTTCAATCCTAATGTTCTAGATTATATTTATATCACAAAATATATCTTTTCATAAATAGAACATGCACTTCTAAAAGTAATCAGACAAATAAGTTGGTTTCTACGTAACAAAACGAAGTATTCATGGGCTTATCAGCCACAAACAGCCCTGTAGTTTTACCACCGAAAGGGAAACACATGACAAGATGAATTATAACATGTTTGAGCTAAAAAATGTAAAAGAGCATAAAGTAAGAAATTTTATCAAAATGTATAACTAATCTGGCACCAAAGCAGCATACCCTTGTTTTAAACAGCACATAGGCAATGCCCTTTCCAACATTGAGATGAGGATCTCTAATGACTCTAACAGCTTCTATACTTGATTCCAGGTTGGATATACCACAAAATAACTGATATAGTTCTTCATCCTACACAAAAGGATATCACGTGAGAACCATTAGACAATATACACACAGAAATGATGTGGTTATGTGACCTCAAGCATAAATCCATTGATTGGAAACACACCTTAACATCAAATGGGAGGTTGCCCACAAAAACAGTTCTCTTGTTATCATAAAGCGAAGCAATCTCCCCTTTATGTTTCTTGCGAGGTGGGCATGTCCTATCAACACGAATGTGATTTCCTTCAACCTAAAGTCAGATAATTAAACAATAGTATTAGAAAACTGTCAACCGCAGTCTTCATCAAAAATACAAAGCAAACACCATATTTGATCCAACCCAACTCAGAGGAACATGGGCATACCACAGTCATGTTGTGGGACAAAGAAGCCTGAGCAGATTCCCCTGTCTTGAAAACAATGTATGCGTGAACACTGCAAAACACAATATTTGTCAATTAGAAATGCCTGAAAAAGGTTTCCTATGCATGAAAATGATTGTATTCTTATCAGACTATCTGCAAGTCACTTAAGACCATTCAAAAATATAAAATCTGAGCATTAAATCAAAGCACGGTAATTTCTCCAAGCCCAAAATGAGCAGGCTTACTTGATATTGAATCCATAAAATCACAAAAAAATGACAATAAAAAAAAAAAACTGCAATCTCTGCAAACAATTAACAATAGTCACAAGAAGTTACAATTCGGTAATTGTTCAATTCAGACCCATTACCTATCAGCGGAATCAAAACCTACATCTTGTATTGGAACAGAACAAGTCCTCACAGACTCAACCTCACCAAATTTCTTAAACTCCTTCAACAAAGTCTTCGTTTTAAACTTGAGAGGCAAATTCCCAACAAAAATAGTCCTCAAAAGCTTATCCTCGTCATCAAAACCTTCCTTTAAAACAAACATTTCAGCTGGGTTAACTATCATCTTCCTCTTGCTCCCAAGAGTTTTATTCCCAAACTTTTCCTTTTCATCTCCCTCTCCATCCACCACCATACCATACTTCTTCTCCTCCCACTCTTTCTCAAGCTCTTCCCTTTTCCTCTTCTTCTTCATCTTTCCCGCCTCACCTCCGATTTCAACCTTTCCCTTTTTTGTTTCCGTACCCAAATTAAAATCTTTCCCTTCCCCTCCCCTTTCATCGGAACCGGGTTTCCTCTTCTTCTCCGAAGCTTCAGTAACGGAGTCCGAATCAACAACGTGTCTTTCCCTCTTTTTATCTTCGCCAGAATCGGGTCTTTCCCTCTTTTTATCTTCGCCAGAATCGTGGCTCCCGGAGCCGTCATTGTTAGGGCTTTGAGAGGGAATGGTTGGGTAAGAAACCGAAGCATGTTGTTGAGGCTTTCTACGAAAGGGGTTGTAATCGGAAAATAGAGAATTGGCAGCGGCGGTGGCCTGTTCCAGCGCGTTGCCAAAGAGCGTTTTGAAAATACCGGAAGGGGATGAAGGGGTTTGTTGCGGATCCTTTGCTTTCATTTTGCCCATTGTTGATTTGGATGAAAGAAAAGAAAATCAATGAAGAAATTGGTTCCAGATACACAGAGTTTTAGGTCGTAAACCCTAGAATCAGTTTAAGCGGATGTATGGGATTGAAACTTCAGAGGATTTGAAAGGATGGAAGAATTCGTGTAAAAGTTGCTCTATTTATAGGATTTGAAAGAATTGGGTGGGCTTTTTTTTTCTTCCAAAATTTTTTTTATCACAAAAAGCACCCATTTTTAATTAATTTAGATGTCTACTTAAAAAAAATCAGAAATCATAAAAAAAAGCTAAAAATCTACTTTAAATTAAAAAAAAATTATTTTTATTAGAAAACAAATTGGTTTGTGATTTAAATGAAAAATAAAAACAAAAAATATTATTTTAATAAGGAAAACAAAATAAATATTTAATTTGTGATTTAAAATCAAAAATCAATTTAAAAAATCGGTACAAAAAATGAAATAATTAAATAAATATTCTCAATCAATAAAGAAGAAATATTTTATATTTGAAAAACATTTACAAGCCATCATTTATTTTTTTAATTTAAATCACAAATCAAATCTTTATTTACTTTTATATTACATCCCAAATCCAGAACTTAGAGGCTTCTGAGTTTAACCGCTCTTATAATACCATTTTTGCAAATTTAAATTGTGTTTGTGAGAAATAAAATAAATCAAATGAGATGTCATTGTGTAGATCTCGAAAAGTTATGTGGAATCAAAAAAAGAATTACTTGATTTGGATACTCGAGCTAAAAGTTATAGCATTCAAAAGTTTTACGATAGGTTATGTACCTACAATACTAATATCATCTTAATTATGCACTATGGATTTTGATTTAATTTATAGTTAGAGATGTCGTATATTGAACATGAAGCACCAATATCACAAACATTATATATTTGTTTGATCCTTTGTTTAATTAAATTATAGATTTGCATATATTTATCTGATCGTGCAGTTGAATCAATGATCCAGTACTTTAACCGAGTCAATGACCGGACCGAGTTTAATAACATTGTTAACTGGTGACTACTTGCATAGTGTTTTAAAAAATTCAAATAAATAAAATGGGAAAAAAATATTTGTCCTTTGGAAGGACAGTCAATTTAGTCCAAACTATTTTTTTTAATATTTAAATTAAAAAATCTATCATCTTCTCCTATCATAATTTTTACTAGTATATTACCCGTGCGATGCACGGAGGAAAAGATCAAAAAATTTGTCGTCCGTCGTGGTTGGTTAATCGAACTGCAAATCGTATACTTACAAAAAACTGTGTTGCTATTTTGTTCTATATTTCAGGTGAAAAAAATTATAGCATTGACACGGAACTTTGCAAATATCAATCACAAACAAAAATCTGTTATTGAGAGGGATAATTAATTTTGCATACAACTACATCATAATACATCATAATACGTTATAATTAACCACGTTAACATGAGGAAGAGATATAAAAAGAAAAATGCATACAAATCATTGCTAACTACAACATTCGTCAACAAAATCAATGTAACAATAACACCAAGCAAATATGAATTTAAAAGATCAGCTTTTACCTATAATATGAAAACGCTATTCATTCAGTGTCATTTTGTAGCAATCAGTGGAGGGATGAGTTCAACACTTATTAAATATGTCATTTCATGTGTTATTTTCGTTCCTTGTGCCTACAATACAGAAGCAAAAACTCATTAAATAAGTAACACTAATATGTTAACACCCAAAAGTCATAGTATCAGCAAAAAAAAAGATTGGATTAAATTTTTTTAAGCACAAAAAAAATGTTGTCTAAACGAGATTTGAATGCAACTTAATCAAATAAGCATGTATGAGTCAAAAAATTTCCTTACATTGCAACAAATACATATAAACAGAATCAAAGCAACTACACTAATATTTGAGATAGACTTTCATTGATTGTAATCACATTTAAAAAATAATAATAAATTATTATTATTTTCAAGGATTTGTGTTGTTAGTATTTGGAATTTTACAAATTTGTATTTACAAAAATTAAAATCAGATTTAGGAATTTAATTAAAAAAGATGAAGGATGAAATTTTAATTCAATTATAAAAATATGTTGGTGGGCCGGCCCTCCGGGCCGAGTCCGATTTGCCACATCTAACTATCAGCATGTAAAAAAAATTTATATTTATCCACAAAAAACATTTTTATAGTTGCGTCTAGTTTTTATATTTTATCTCAGAGATGAACTTTCATTTACTACAATCAGATTCAAAAAATAATAAATAATTATATTTTTTTGCAAGGAGTATTGTCGTTAGTCTTTGGAATTTCACAAATTAATATTTACAAAAATTGAATTTCATTATAAAAGAAGGATAGAATTTCAACTGAATTATAAAAATATATTGGCAGGCCCACCCTCCGCGCCGAGCCTAATTTTCCACCTCTAACTGTAAGCATTTTATATAAATATTTTTTTTACAAGGATTAGAGTCGTTGATCTTTGTAATTTCACAAATTTGTATTTACAAAAATTGAAATCAGATTTAACAATTTAATTATAAAAGAAGAAAGATAAAATTTCAATTGAATTATAAAAATATATTGAAGGGCCGGCCCTCCGTGCCGAGCCCAGTTTTCCACCTCTAATTGTCAGCATTTTATATAAATAATTATTTTTAGCAAGTATTTGTGTTAATTACACTATTGCAATAAATATTTTGCAAGTATTTAGTAGTGTCTTTAGTCTTTAGAATTTCACAAATTAATATTTACAAAAATTGAAATCAGATTTAGTAATTTTTTTTGGTGTGATTTAGTAATTTAATTATAAAAGAATAAGGATAAAATTTCAATTAAATTATAAAAATATATTGGCGGGCTGGCCCTCCAGGACGATCCTAGATTTTCACCTTTAACTGTCAGCATTTTATATAAATATTTTTTTTGCAAGGACCAGTGTCGTTAATCTTTGGAATTTAACAAATTTGTATTTAGAAAAATTGAAATTTGATTTAGTAATTTAATTATAAAAGAAGAAGGATAAGATTTCGGTTGAATTATAAAAATATATTGGAGGGCCAGCCCTACGGGCCGAATCCAGTTTTTCACCTCTAACTGTCACCATTTTATATAAATAGTTATTTTTTGCAAGTATTTGTGTTAATTACACTCTTGCAATAAATATTTTGCAAGTATTTAGTAGTGTCGTTAGATTTTGGAATTTCACAAATTAATATTTACAAAAATTGAAATAAGATTTAGTATTTTTTTGGGTGTGATTTAGTAATTTAATTATAAAAAAAAGTATAAAATTTCAATTGAATTATAAAAATATATTGGCGGGTAAGCCCTCCGGGCCGAGTCTAGTTTTCCACCTCTAACTATGAACATTTTATATAAATATTTTTTTTTTTGCAATTATTAGTGTAGTTGATCTTTGAAATTTCATAAATTTGTATTTACAAAAATTGAAATCAGGTTTAGTAATTTAATTATAAAATAAGAAGGATAAAATTTCAATTGAACTGTAATAATATATTGGAGGGCCAGCCCTCCGGGCCGAGCCCAGTTGTCCACCTCTATCTGTCAGCATTTTATATAAATAATTATTATTTTGCAAGTATTTGTGTTAATTACACTCTTGCAATTAAAAAAATTAAAGTTTAATTTTATCGAGAAAAACAGTATTTTTAAATAAAGGTATTATATACATGATAAAAAATTAAAAGAAAAAATATATATAACTAGAATAAAGTTATGTATAATCAACCTAAACTTAATATAAAATTATATATTAAACAAAAAATATAATTAAAAATAAAAATATGTATAATTGATTAAAAAATAAATAAATAATAATTTATTTTAAAATTCAAAATAAAAAATCAATGAAAAATTAAGTTAATCATTTATGGTGGTAGACAACTCATTCAATGTCCCACTGATTTGTAAATAGGAATTATCCAGCTCTTTTAAATGCTTTCTACATTGGAATTGCTCACTCTTTTGAAATTCGAATTCTGAATTGATTTCAAATTTTGGATTTCAATTTTAAATTTCAAATTGTAATGGTGGGGAAGGATTTGTAAATAAAAAATTAAATAAATAATAATTTCTTTTAAAAATTGAAATAAAAAATCAATGAAAATTAAGTTAATCATTTATGGTGGTAGACAACTCATTTAATGTCCTACTGATTTATACATTGGAATTACTCAGCTCTTTTAAATGCTTTCTATATTGGAATTTCTCACTCTTTTAAAATTCGAATTATGAATTGATTTCAAATTTTGGATTTCAAATTGGAATGATGGGAAAGATTTGAAAGTAAAAAATTTAATAAATAATTATTTATTTTAAAAAGTCGAAATAAAAAATCAATGTAAAATTATGTTAATCATTTATTGTGGCAGATAACTCATTTAATTTTTTTTTTGTAAAATAACAAAAAAAATTATACTGTAAAATAAATTCGAAATTTGGAAATAAATTAAATGGAAAATTATGTGAACAATCTTTGGTGGCAAATAACTTATTCAATGTCCCACCGCATTCTACATTAGAATTTCCAAATTAATAATAACTCCAGTCTTCTAAATTTCAAATTTATGTTTAAATTTGAATTTTAAATTTGAATTTTTAACTTTGTAATGGTGGGAAAACTTTTGGAAATTTGTTTGTGGCAGACAACTTATTTAATGTCCAACTACTTTTTTTGTATATTATGAGTAAAAAAGACCTCTACTTGCTTACCAAAAAATAAAAAAAAAGACCTCCACTTTTCTTTTGTTGTATATCCCACTATTTTTTCAAGGGTAATTGTTAGCCATATTAATATTGCATAAAAAAACAAAAACATTCAAAAAAATATTGTAAAATAACAAAGTTATTTATATTGTAAAATAATTCGAAATTTGAAACAAATTAAATGAAAAATTATCTGAACAACTTTTTGTAGCAAACAACTCATTTAATGTCTCACTGTATTATACATTGGAATTTCCAAATTAATATTAACTCAACTCTTCTAATTTTCGAATTTATGTTTAAATTCTAATTTTGAATTTGAATTTTTAACTTTCATGGTGGAAAAACTTTTGGAAATTTTTTTATGGCAAACAACTCATTTAATGTCTCACTATTGTTCTTTTGTTGTATATTACGAGTAAAAAAAAACCTATACTTTTCTTTTGTTGTATATCCCACTATTTTTTGCATGAAAAAATGTTAGCCCTATTAATGCTGCATAAAAAAAACAACATAATTTTTTTTGTAAAATAACAAAATTATTTATATTGTAAAATAAATTCAAAATTTGAAAATAAATTAAATGGAAAATTATGCGAACTTGATATGTGAAAAAAAAGTTCAGCATTTAATATTTATACAGTAAGAAAAGATATATATATAATAAATCTGAATTTAATATAAAATTATAGATTAAACAGTAAAATATTTAAAATTATAAAAATACATTTATAGTCCTTAAATTTAAATGAAAAAAATAAGAAATAGAATAATTTATACTTTACAGAAAATAAATTAAAATTTTAACTTAAAATTTTTAAATATATATGTACAACCAATTAAAAAAATATACATGTAATTTAAAAAAAAAATATTTAACACAAACATTTTAAATATAAATGTATAATCAATTAAAAAAATATATAAAAATCATAAATTAAAATACAAAAAAATTATATAAAAAAATATGTATAATTAATATATAAAAATTTAAATTTAAATAAAAAATGACGTCTGTCACTCTGTAAAAAAATTATTAATTTAAGAACTATAAAAATGAAAAATTTAATTTAGTACATAAGAAAGAAATTAAACTTTCATTTTTTTATTGCAATAGTGTAATTAACACAAATACTTGCAAAAAATAATTATTTATATAAAATGTTGACAGTTAGAGGTGGAAAATTGGCCTCGGCCCGGAGGGCCGGCCTTCTAATATATTTTTATAATTCAATTGAAATTTTATCATTCTTCTTTTATAATTAAATTACTAAATCTGATTTCAATTTTTGTAAATTCAAATTTGTGAAATTCCAAAGATTAACGACACTAATCCTTTCAAAAAAAATTATTTATACAAAAGGCTGACAGTTAGAGGTGGAAAACTAAGCTCGGCCCGGAGGGACGTCCCGCCAATATATTTTTATAATTCAATTGAAATTTTATCCTTATTATTTTATAATTAAATTACTAAATCACACCAAAAAAAGAATTACTAAATCTGATTTCAATTTTTGTAAATATAAATTTGTGAAATTCCAAAGACTAAAGACACTACTACTTGCAAAAAAAGATAATTATTTATTATTATTTTTTGAATCTAATTGTAGTAAATGAAAGTTCATCTTTGAGAAAATATAAAAACCTAGGCGCAACTATAAAAATGTTATTTTGTGGATAAATATAAAAATATTTTATATGCTGATAGTTAGATGTGGCAAACCGGACTCGGCCCGGAGGTCCAGCCCACCAATATATTTTTATAATTGAATTAAAATTTCATCATTCTTCTTTTTTAATTAAATTCTTAAATCTAATTTTAATTTTTGTGAATACAAATTTGTAAAATTCCAAATACTAACAACACAAGTTCTTGCAAATAATAATAATTTATTTTTATTTTTTTAATGTGATTGCAATAAATGAAAGTCTATCTCAAAGATTAGTGTAGTTGCTTTGATTGTGTTTATATGCATTTGTTGCAATATAAGGAAATTTTTTGACTCATACATGCTTATTTGATTAAGTTGCATTCAAATCCCGTTCACACAACATTTTTTCTTGTGCTTAAAAAAATTTAATCCAATCTTTTTTTTTGCTGATAATATGAGTTTTGGGTGTTAACATATTAGCGTTACTTATTTAATGAGTTTTTGCCTTCTGTATTGTAGGCACAAGGAACGGAAATAACACAGGAAATGTCATATTTAGTAAGTGTTGAACTCATCCCTCCAATGATTGCTACGAAATGACACTAAATGAATAGCGTTTTCATATTATAGGTAAAAGCTGATATTTTAAATCCATATTTGCTTGGTGTTATTGTTAGCTTGATTTTGTTGACGAATGTTATAGTTAGCAATGATTTGTATGTAATTTTCTTTTTATATCCCTTCCTCATGTTAACATTGTGTGTTATAACGTATTATGATGTAGTTGTATGTAAAATTAATTATACCTCTGAATAGCAGATTTTTGTTTGTGGTTGATATTTGCAAAATTCTATGTCAATGCTATAATTTTTTTACATAGAACAAAATAGTAACATAATTTTTTTTTAAGTATAAAATTTCCAGTACTATTAACAAACCACGGCCTACGACAAAAATTTTAATTTTGTCGCACAGGTAATATACTAGTAACATCTAAAGAAGGGTTTCATCCGAGAGTCTCATATTAATGACTAGATGAATACATTCATCAAAATTGATATTACTTTTCATCAACAGCAACTGACAAAACCGTAAATCTTCATTCATTGTTTCAGGTAATCCATGGAAGCAGATATTATCTCATTGGATTATGTGGTATTCTCCTTCAATTATTTGTTTAAACTATACACTTTATTATCAAATTGCATCAGAGTGGAAGATACAAAGGAAATAAACCACTCTGTGTGCTGTCATCCATTACATCGGGTACATGACATTCCCCTTCCCCACACAAAATGACATGCGACAAATTAAAAGATTGAACAACCGCAGTAATTTTCGCTGTTGCTGCGCTTAATTTTTGTTTGTATAATGAAAGGAGTGCTTAACTACTAAAACTAAAGATATTTTTCTTAAAGGTAAGCATGATCTATGATTACTTAATCAACTCTAGTTGTGATTAGATGTTTCCAATTCAATTATAGAAAAGGTAGGCCCTGATTGAATCGGAAGTAACTGATAATATTTTTATTTTTTTTGATAAACTGAAGTAATTGATATTTTAATAAGCATGTTGTTGTCGCTATCTGTAAGATAAGATAAGCTGCTTAAAGCCTAAATGCCTAATTCAATGAAAGAATCGTAATTACTCGTGTTAATTATGCTCAAACCCATAGGCATTGACAAAATGAGTAGTAACATGAGCGCGCCTAAGCAAAAGGAATTAACTATAGCAACATACTGTTTAAGGTAAAAACCATGCTTTCCTCTAAATCGCATAGCCGTTTGGTGAACACAGATATAAGACCTTTTCCGAGCCGAAGGAATCCAGAGATGATTTTGCTCGAGAAAGTCACCTTACAATTGGTTGGTGATTAGCCAAGACTTATTTCTCTGGGTCTAACTAAAAATAGTTATTTCAACACATTACAGAAACAGATTCACAAGAATCACGAAAGTGGTTCCGAGTTCGGAAAAAATTAACCTTGAAACGATGGATTTGGCTAATGAAAACAATGAAAGTATTAATAATTGTAAACTACAAAGAAAGTAAAGCTGGGTTTCGGGTTACGATGCGATTTAGCTGGTTTATAAGAATTCAGAGCAACATGAACACGACACCAACAGAGGCAAAGAAAATTAGTACTGCATTAACAAAAATTTACTACTGTATACCCTTCATATCATATATGTCACCGAAATACTGAGAAGAGTTGATTTTACATGATAGGACAAAAAAAAGGAACAAGAAAAAAAAAGACAAGGTTTCCCCTTCAGTCTCTCGTCGTCTTCAAGGGTTTGGACCTTTCAGTTAGACACATCAAGTCAAACTAACAAGACCATTTATTGTTATCGTGTAACCTTCACATCCAATGCCAGTTAGAAATATAACACAAACGGCATCCTCCTCAAACCCTCTAAATTTCAATTAATTAAAAAGCAGCGATCAGTTCCGCAGCCGATTCCTCCGCTTTCCCCATTATTCCTCCACCGTTAACTTCCTCTTCCTCCTCCTCCGCGTCCCACATGAAGTGTGCATAGGATCCCAGCACCGTGCTGCATATAATTAATTAATTAATAAATTAATAATTATTATTATTATATTTCGTTCATCAGAAAATTTGAGATTGAGATGAAGGAGGGTGAGATAGATAGATATATACCAATCATCAGGAGCAGCATCAATTGCCTGATCAAAGTAAGATTTGGCTCTTTCTTCATCTCTCTCTGTTTCCCATATCAGCTTACCGTACAGAGAAAGCAGATCGCCATCTCCAGGGCTCGCTAGAATCGCTCTTCCGTAATATTCCTCTGCTCTCACCGTGTCTTTCTCCACCTGCATCCATTGAAATTCAAATCACTGATTCTTTTTATTTTTATTTTTATTTTTGAAAGATTCATTGAATGATTGTGGAACAATTTGACGCACCTCGTGAAGAAATTTGCCGTAGTTTCTCAGCAGAAGCGCATCCGTTGGGTTCGACTTCAACATCTCCTCATAGTACGCGCCGATTTTAATTCGCTCACCACCGTTCCAGCCGGTGACCTTCGCCGTCCCGTGATCACCGCCGTCTCCTGCTCCGCCGCCGAATCCGAGTTCCTCCACCGGAATCCCGCTCTCCGTAAAAGAGCGCCTACCGGTTCGATTCAGATTCCGGCGAACGCCGAAATTCTCGCTCGCGGACCGTATCGCCGCGGCTTCCGATAACGCTCTGTTGATCCCGTTCGCCGGCGTGTCCGTTCGGCCGTTGGAGTGGAAATGCAGCGAAAGCCTGGGCGATTGAACGTGGTTCTTGTTGCCGGCGAGGGAGGGTTGGCGCGAGAGAGAGACTCGCGGTGAACCGGGAAGGACGGGTTTCTGGACCGGGACGGAACCGGTTCTGATGAGAGAAGTTCTCATTTTCATACCTTTTTATCACTGAGAAGTTTGAGTGCGTAAAGACCGAAGAGCGATCACTTCTCACTTCTTAAAAGAGTTCAAAGGACCCTTTTATTTATGGGGTGGCGCTGAGTATGCGCATGTAAATTATAGATGGATCTGGACCGTTGGATGCGCTGAAAGAGTTGACCTGTGAGGGTGCTAAATTAACGACACGTATTGGGAATGCACGTGGACCAGGAAGAGTAGATGTTATTCATCACTAATATTTCTTTTACATTAGTATAAGATAAAATAAATAAATTATGAATGTATTAAGAGTGCTTTTTTTGTATAAAGTATTCATATGAAAAATCATCTTTTAATTTGTTATATCATATTTTTCAAGAAATAATGAAGAAAACATAATGCTCTAGTCATTTTAAAATATCAATAGTTTAATTTTTTTTTGGTTATTTTTTTTAAAATAAGATGCATACTTTAATTAATTTTAATTTATCTTTGTCTTTTAGTACCTAAATCAAGTACAATAAAAAATAACATGAATAAAACGATAGAATTTAATAATTTTCTTAAGTTTTATTAAAAAATATTGATATTTTAAAATTGATGTAGTAATTAATAATAGGGTTAAAATACACATTATAGAGGCTTACCAAAAATAAAATAAAAATACACATTATAGAGACTTCTAAGGCTTCAGGCACAAGAGACTTTTCTGTGAGGGGAGGCGCTACAAAATGAACTCACGGGGGGTGCATGAACGACGATTAAGTGTTGAAATTACGCCACATGGATAGAGAATCGCGTGGGGCTTTAGCCCCGTTTATGTAACAAAAAAGAGAGAGAGAATCGCGTGATCAAGTGATACTAGCACATTACGATTCGCAAAATGCATGTTACTAGCTTTATTCACTTTTTGAGTCGTGCGAACAGGGGCAGGCAGCGTAGAATTGTCAGTATAATTTTAGGGTAATAGTTGTTTCATATAGTAGGAGATAATTGTTATTTTCTACTAACTCATTTATATAGGTGGAGTCCACTTTTAAGCAAAGAGAAAGAAAAATTAGAGTGGGACCCATCTTGAATTTGTGTGTGTAGGAAATCAATTTTTCTTTATGTAACATAAGATTAATAAATCCTATAATTTTAACATAAAACCATTATTTTGTTTTTGTTTATGGGGTTTATACTTCTCCTTTCAAAGGAGAATAGCCTTCTCATGTTATAGATACATTAGATGGCGGAACTCACTTTAATTTTTTCTCTCTTATTTTTTCCTCTCTCTTTCCTTTAATTATTGTGTCTGCTGCAAAATAACAACTTCTCCATCAACAGGAGAAGTTGTTATCCCTTTGTTTATATATGTGTTTGTGCATTGTTTCTTAAAATGCTTAATCGCAGATATGAAGTATTGGTTTCTTCTCCCTGATTCTAACCAGGGGTTTCAGACATTATAATAGCAGTCACTCTACAATATTTGCCTTTAAAATTTCAACAACAAAAAAAAAAACACAAAATTACGCGTAAATGCACTTTGCTACCACAGCATATTTGAGAATAGAATGCATATAATAAATAGATAATATACACAAAAAATAATTTTTAATAGATGCAAAAAAGTTTTTGATATGTCATTTCTCTCTCTATATATGCATATAATAAATAGATAATATACACAAAAAATAATTTTTAATAGATGCAAAAAAGTTTTTGATATGTCATTTCTCTCTCTATATATGCATATAATCAACAGAGTAATCATTAAAAATATTCAAGTCCTTCTCTTAAATGATTTGTATGGATGAAATGCACAGTGCACAGACTTGTAATAGAAAAAAGAATAATAGAAAAGTGCGAGATTCATCGCGTGATTGATGTATTTGTTTTAGGAAAGATATTTTGTTTTCTTTATTATTAATATTTATTTTAAATAAGTGTCATAGACAGGAACCGCACGCAGTAAGGGTATGGTCCCGTCGTACTTTGCTACGTTCTCAAATGGTTTTCTAGCGAAAATGGTTTTGTGGGGGAATACAGACAAATTGATTTGAAAAAGTCAATTTTGAAAGGAGGCTGGGACGTTGCTTTTCGCACAGTAAACCACCGGCATAAAAGATTCATCCCCTTTTCTTACACTTTGCCTTTGCCACTTTTCTTTTTGAGCCAAGAGAACATAACATGACTATAATATAAAGAAGGAAAAAATGTTTATATTTTTAAATGACACGACTTATATTATTTTATTCTCACAAAGATGTGAGACCTATACTTTTATTTTTTTGTTAATTCTCTCCTTCTTTATCTATCTTTTTTTCTCTCTTAAAATGACATAACTTTAAATCATTTAAAATGATACACACTTTATAAATAATTCCACTCTACTTCAAAAAAAAATTCCACTCATTTTTTATTTGAGTTCTTACCAGCTGAGAGAGAGAGAGAAAATTAGCCTATTTCAATAAGCCTAAATGAAAGTTTATAATAACACTTATAAATAAAGGATTTTATGTTTATTATGTCGTAAAAAAAGTGATTGTATAATGTTATAGAAATTTATTTTGTGTGCCATATTTTTTTCTTTTTTATTTTAAAATATGTGGGCCCCACTTGTATCATGTTAAAAGAGGAAATGGAAATCATAAATAAAATTCGAAGATGCTTATTAATTACCTACATATAGGGACCTTTTTTTTCCCCCACTTTTTCAATGATCAAGATACAGAGACCCATTTTGCCATGGTCATGCAGTGCAGTGCACAAAGTTTACTTTGGAAAGTGCACCCTAGCCCACGTGAGATCTCTCCATTTGAGCAACACGTGTACCCCTGGCCCATGTGATCTCACGTGATAGCATTCTATTAGGAGTAGACCCACCAAGTGCCACTCGAAAATAAGGACACCCTCCGCCTCAAAAAAAAAATAAAAAAAAAAACTTTGGTGCACAGTGCTCTTTTTTAGAATTCTTTTCTTTTTTTTTAAAAAAAAATATGTGTCATTTTAAAAGATATAAAATTGTGTCATTTTAAAAGAGAGAATGAGATAAATAAAGGAAGAGAGAGTTGACAAAAAAAATAAAATTATGGATCCCACTTCTTTGAGAGAGCGAAAGAATATAAATTATGTCATTTAAAAGGACAAACACGAAAAAAGAAAGATGCTCCAAATTTTTTCTCTTCCGCCCCGTTAGGTTTTCATGCGCCAAGTTATATGTTAATTTTTCAATATGTTAATTTTTAAAATATTGAATATTTTTATTTTTATAAAGATTAATTTCTTTTGGACACACTGATAAATAAGATTTTATAAAAATTAATATATGTAATATTTTTTTGAAGAAATATATAAATTCTTTATTAAAGGACATTTTTATTAAAAATATTTATTTTTATCCTATATAGTATTATACAGTGCATTATTAAATACTAGATGATATTATCTTATATAATATATTATTTTATACAACACCGTGTCAAACAATGGATAGTATTAAAACTCAATCAGGTCTTGTACAATCAAGCCTTATACTATCAGGTCTTATTCTATACTATACACCAAACATGCTCTTATATCATTTCATTTTCACAAAGAGGTGGGACCCACACTTTTATTTTTTTATCCACTCTCTCTCCTTCTTCATCTATCCATTTCTCTCACTTAAAATGACACAATTTTACCTTTTTTAAAATGACACATACTTTCCGAAAATTTAAAGGCTAAACTATATTTGGCCTTACGATTTATTGTTTTATAAAATTATTTTTCTAAACTTTTTTTTTTGTTACTGAACTTTTTTAATAAAGGGTTAAAATAAAGGGTTTGCATTCTATCATTTAACAATATCATAAAAAATTTCTTACACACACAATATTTTGTGGAGCCCGCATATTTTAAAAAAATTATGGCATGCAAAACGAATCTCTATAACATAACATAACACAATCACTCTTCCTATAACATAACACTTAAAAAATCCTAAAATAAATATATTAAATCTCGATAACTTTGATAGCTTATAAATCACGAGACAAGCACGTGCTTTAGTAACTTGAAATTGTAAAAAACTTTTAAAAATATAATTACTATTTTTTTGAATCAAATTTAGAGAAGATATATTGAGTTATTTTTATTTTGTGTTTTGATTTATTAACTTTCAAAACAAAATATATATATATATATATATATATATATATATAAAATACTTATTTTATTAAATATTCTATAAAACAGATTTTAAAAAAAAACTAAATTACAATCCAACAGACCCTCACTTCTTTTATTACATATTCTTTTGTTTCGTCTCTATGAAAGAGATAATTAAATACTGGTGATAATCATTATTAAAAAAAATTATATTTATGCAAGAAATTTTAAATTTGAAATGAACAGGATGTCACACATTCTTAAATTAATAAATAATGCAAGCATCACCCACAACCACAAGATTTTTATAGGCATTTTAATTAATGACGGTTGATTTATAAATAATTTTTCACACGATATATAAGAGTATCATTTTCGTTAATGTATATTTTAAAAAAAAAAAAGGAGGGGGAACCGTTTTATGGCAATGTACTCCCTACGCATGTGGTTATTGTTGGAGGATATTTTCCTCCTTAATTCAACATGTGCAGCCGCAATTTTTAAACTGTATAGCTACAACAATTGTTGGAACCGAAATGTCAAACAACTAACTTATTAGGCATCCTGACGTATTAGGCAGCAACTAATCCATATATCAACCAAGTCGCAAATCTGGTGGATATTTGCACCGTTTCACAATTTGATTGGAAATTCATTTGTATTGCATCATTCCTGTTATGGGCCAGACTGAGGCCCACTACGCACCTCGGCCCAAAGCCTACATTGCACCTCGGCCAGCCACCAAACCCTAGAGCCGGGCTATATAAGGCAGGTAAAGCAGAGCAGTAAGGTACACATTTTCTAATCCCAAACACTATAGATCACACACACACCTCGAAGGCATACGCCTAGGTCAGTGTCAGTGATCCCTGTTCCTCCCAGATACCTAATCTATAGGCATCTAGAGAGAAACACTTGTATCCGAGATTAATCATCCAACCTACGTTGGACACATCTGCCAACAGGCAGAACATTGGCGCCGTCTGTGGGGATCGAACATCGACCCACGAATTATCCAAAAGAGTAATGGTGAGAGCCACAAGGAGCGGTTTCCGTCCCCCTCTGACATCCAATCAGGAGGAGGAACGGGAAGCAGCACTCCAGCCCGCAGACCCCGATCCAGATGCAGTGCACATTAGCGAGGTACACTCCGATTCCGAATCCGCTCCAGCCTGTAACCCTGATGCGCCATATATGCAGGGGTTGCAGCCCATCGAGGAACCTGGCCGACAAGGCCCGAATCTGGCCATGGATGCACTCCTGCGCCGGATGGAGGAGTGGGAGCGCCGAAGCGAGCTGCAGAGACAGGCCGATGCAAGGCAGATCCACGAACTAGAGGCCCGGATCCGGCAGATGACTAGCCCGGATCCGGTCAGAGCTGTTGATCGCGTAGTCACAGATCTACGCCGTTCAAACCCTCGCATTGAAGATCAACAACCAGTGGAAATTGGCCCTACCGGAATCCCTATGAACCCGAGTTCAACAATGGGGGTACCGAGATTCGGCCTTCAAAGACCACGGCAAGTGGAGCAAGCAGATCTGGGTCTTAATCAGACGACTCGGATGCCTAGGCGTTCAAATACGCAAGTGGAGCAAGCAGATCTGGGCCTTAACCAGACGACTCGAATGCCTAGGCATTTAAATACACAAGATAGGCAAGAAAGTGGCGACGCGGCCACGATGCATCGACCCCTGCAACGTAGCCCGGATAACGTTGCCGGAATATACAGGAGGAAATACAACAGGGGGTTGTACAATGACAGTCCCTTCTCAAATGAAATAGTGGAGGCTCCTTATCCAGACAACTTAAACTTATCAGAATTGATCAAATATGATGGCACCCAAGATCCGCAAGTGCATCTAGATGCATTTGATACGGCTATGTATATCAAGGGCATCGAAGAACCTTTGATTACTAGGCTCTTTGCAACAACGTTAACAGGGGCGGCACAAACATGGTTTTCATCGTTACCGGCAGGGTCCATCCGATCTTTCGAAGAATTCGGAGGGCGATTCTTGTTTAATTTTGCCACCAGCAAGAAACAACCAAAATCAGAATTTGCCTTGGGCAAAATCAAACAGCAATCCGGAGAAACACTACAAAGGTACCTCGATCGATTCAAACTCGCTGCCCTACAGGTGCCTGGGTTATCGGAAAATGTTCATTTACATCTGGTGATTGCCGGCCTACATGGAAGCTCTAGACTGGCAAAATCGATCTATAAGGACCCACCCAGGACCCTGGTGGAATTCAACACGCGTTCTAAGAAATATTTAGAACTCGAACAAATGGAGCTGGAGAATGTTGACCAGAAGCATCATCCGGGTCAATCAGATAGGCCGGGGCCAAGAAAGCCAGGAGACTCGCGGGGGAAAAAGCCAGACGAACGTTTCCCAACTCGAGGGCGGTATGAGAAATATGCTCCATTGAATGCTCCTCGGTCGCAGATTTGGCGTGAGGTGGCTTCTACCGAAATGAAGACCGTGGAAAAACCCCGGCCATTACAGCATCCAGCCGGCCTGGACCAATCACGATACTGTGCATTCCATGACGGCCCAGGGCACTCTACAGATGAATGCTGGGACCTCCGGGATGCCATTGAGAAATATATCCGGGAAGGAAAGTTACGTCAATATCTCATCCGCACTCAGGGATGGAGAAATCGAAAGAGGAGAGGAGGCAAGTCTGTCAATCAATCTAATGAGAATAAAAAATTTAAAGAGGACAACCGCAGCAATAAGCAAGCCCGTGATGATGACGAATTCCAGGAGCCGGAATTCGAATGCAATGTTATCAGTGGCGCGTTTGGTGGAGGTGGCGATACTATGAATGCCCGGCGAAAGTACCTCAGGGAGGTGCTCTCCATCAGAGAACGTCCTAGGTTCAAGGAAGAAGAGCCAGAACCACCGTTGCTATATTTCACAAGGAAAGAGTTGGACGACGTGATACCAGGCCACGTAGACGGGTTGGTCATCACTGGGACGTTGGTGAACTGCAAGGTCAAAAAAATCTTCTTAGATAATGGAAGTTGCGCTGACGTCATCCTATGGCAGGCCTTTAAAAAAATGAATCTTGACGAAGAAGATCTTAGGCCCTGTAACACAGCCTTAATTGCTTTTAATGGGCAAGACACCATACCCAAAGGGTACATTGATTTGCGGTTGACGTTAGGTACAAAGGAGGCATACAGATCTGAAAGGGTGCGGTTCATCGTGGCCGACTTCCCTTCGGAGTACAACATGATCCTGGGGAGGCCGACGATCCATGATTGGGACATGTTGGTATCTACCAAGCACCAAAAGCTCAAAATGATCTCTAAACAGGGTACGGTGCTCACTATAGCTGGAGACCAGAAGGAGTCTAGAGACTGTTATTTCAGATCTGTTCGAATGGTGACGAGGGATCCCAACACTTCTACAGGAATTAGCCAGCCTGGTAACAAACCTCCTCCACACAGGTCGGTTAACATGGTCGACTTCGACATGCGAGATGAGGAACAGATGCCGCGACCGGAACCAGAGGGCGAGTTAGAAACTATAAATATTGGAGAACCAGGGCAGGTCACCAAGATAGGCAAGGACCTAGCCACGGTCGACAAGCAGAGCCTGATTGCATGTCTTGACCGAAATCGCGATGTTTTCGCATGGAGGTCATCTGACATTCCCGGGGTGGATCCGAGCTTTTGCTGCCATAAGCTTTCTGTGTATCCGGGATCAAAACCGGTAGCCCAAAAGAAGCGCAATCTCAGCTCGGAGCGACGTCAGGTGTTGGAAGACCATGTCAAAGAACTGCTAGAAGCAGGGTTCATTAGAGAAATACAATATACGACTTGGTTGTCCAACGTGGTGATGGTAAAGAAACCAAGCGGGAAATGGCGAGTGTGCACCGACTACACAGACCTAAATAAGGTATGTCCTAAGGATGCATACCCGATGCCAAACATTGATCAACTGGTCGACAGCTCATCTGGTTTCCGGATGCTATCCTTTATGGACGCATACTCCGGTTACAACCAAATCCCATTACATCCTGATGACCATGAAAAAACTGCATTCATTGCTGAGAAAGCCAATTACTGCTATAACGTCATGCCATTCGGACTGAAAAATTCTGGAGCCACGTACCAGAGGATGATGAACCAGGTCTTCTCGGATCAGTTGGGTAAAAACGTGGAGGTATACATTGACGATATGATTGTCAAATCAGCCGGAATGGAAGCACATATCCAGGACTTGGAACAAACATTTGGCAAGTTACGACAACACCGCATCCGCTTGAATCCGGCAAAATGTGCTTTTGGAGTTTTTGCAGGAAAATTTCTTGGCTTCATGTTAACACACCGGGGTATAGAAGCCAACCCAGATAAATGTGGAGCCATATTGCAAATGACGGCCCCGAAAAGTAAGAAAGAAATACAGCAACTGACGGGAAGGCTGGCATCCCTCACCCGTTTCTTACCTCGGTCGGCGGAGACAGCCCTTCCTTTCTTTAAACTGCTGCGAAAGGAAGTGCAGTACGGATGGAGTACAGATTGCGAAGTCGCATTCCAGGAGATTAAGAGGAGATTATCTTCTCCACCCATTCTGGCCAAACCCAAAGAACAAGAAACTTTAATCCTTTACTTGTCAGTTGGGGAGTTGGCGGTCAGCTCGGTCCTGGTGCGAGAAGACGATGAAGGCCAACAACCCATCTACTTTGTAAGCCGACTCCTACAAGGAGCCGAATTGCGGTACCAACGGTTAGAAAAGATAGCTTTTGCACTCCTCACCTCAGCCCGCCGACTTCGACCGTACTTCCAGGCTCACAAAATCCTGGTTCGATCCGACTTCCCAATCCGACAAATACTCCACAAGCCGGACTTAGCAGGCAGAATGATGAGCTGGGCGATCGAACTATCAGCATTTGATATCACATTTGAGAACCGAAAGGCAATCAAATCGCAAGCCTTGGCCGACTTTGTCCGAGAATTAACCTCGGCACCACAGATCTCTCCTGATAATTTGGATAAATGGACCATATATGTGGATGGATCCTCTAATTCCAAAGGAAGTGGAGCCGGGGTCATTATAGAGAATCCGGACGGAGTAGCGGTTGAGTATTCCATGAAAATGGACTTTGAGACCTCAAACAATCAGGCGGAGTATGAAGCCTTCATAGCCGGCTTGCTCCAGGCTAAAGAGCTTGGAGCCCGGAAGATCAGAATCTGCAGCGATTCCCAGTTGGTTACTTCGCAGGTTGAGGGCAATTATCAGACAAAGGGACCCTTGTTGATGAAATACTTGGAGCATGTCAAGCAGGTAATGGCGCACTTTGAGGAGGTGGAAATCAGCCACATCCCAAGGAACGCAAATAGCAGGGCGGACATATTATCCAAGCTCGCCAGTACGAAAGGATGGGGCAATTATAGAACCGTCATAGAGCAGAATATTCCCGAGCCGACCTGCATGATGCACATCTCGCAGGTAGACGATTGGCGTAGCAACATAATTGCATACCTTGATGGGGGTACTGTGCCCGAAGAAAAAGCTGCGGCCAGAAAACTCATCCGGGATGCCGCATCATATACCTTGTTTGAGGGGCAGTTGTATAAAAAAGGGATCTCGACTCCCCTACTCAAATGTGTCAACTCAGATAGAGCACAGTATGTGTTGTCCGAAATACATGAAGGGATTAACGGCCAGCATGTCGGTGGGAAAGCCTTGGCTCGGAAGGCACTTCGTGCCGGCTACTTTTGGCCATCCATGGCAAAGGATGCAAAGGATCACGTACAACGATGTAACGAATGCCAGAGACACGGTAAAAACCTCTTGGCCCCACCTGAGGAGCTGAACTTTATTACGGCTCCATGGCCGTTCTACAAATGGGGAATGGACATTCTGGGGCCGTTTACGGCAGCAGAGGGTCAGCTTAAGTGGCTGATAGTAGCCATTGATTACTTCACCAAGTGGATCGAGGCAGAGCCAATTGCTTCCATTACCTCGGCCCGTATACAGCGTTTCTTAGAAAGAAATGTAATATGCCGTTTTGGTATCCCGGCGGAAATTGTAACGGATAACGGCACCCAGTTCACTAGCAAAGGGTTTCAACACCTCATGACTGGGTTCCATATCCGGCACAGATTTGCCTCGGTGGAACACCCTCAGACTAATGGGCAGGCTGAAGCAGCTAACAAGGTTATAGTTGAAGGCTTACGCCGACGTATGGAGCAATCCGCTAAAGGTAAGTGGGTAGAAGAGCTCTACTACGTGCTTTGGGGGTACAGAACCACGGTTCAAACCTCGGTGGGCGAATCTCCCTTCAAACTCACATATGGATGTGAGGCCATGATCCCAGTGGAGTTAGGGGAACCATCTTGGAGAAGAGTTCAAACTCTTACACAAACAGAGAAGGATAATAATGACAAGGTGGCGGTTGAGCTTGACCTAATAGAAGAAATCCGAACTATGGCGCACTGCAGAAACTACGCGGCCAAACAACTGGTGGCTAACCGGTTCAATAAAAAGGTGCGACCTCGGTCATTTGAGGTTGAGGATTTAGTCCTGCGAAGGGCGGATATAGGGGGGCGAAACGCGTCACAAGGAAAATTAGCCCCTAGATGGGAAGGTCCGTTCAGAGTCAAAAACAAATTGTCCAAAGGAGCTTACGTGCTAGAAACTCTGAAAGGAAAGCAGGTGGCAAGGACGTGGAATGCAGATAAGTTGAAAAAATATTACAGTTAAATCAAATGTCTAAACGATGTTTTCTTTTATAACTTTGTAATTCAATGAATTCCGTATTTCTGTTATTAATAAGTTGTATCCAACTTTGATAATTTATGCAATGAATGCACGTTCCGACGTCTGGAAACCAGCGTTACAAGAAATTGAACCCGCCGTTGCCAAACAAAAGCTCGGTTGAGTGTTCGCTTCTAAACTAGAATCCGAGCTTCAGAATCCCATGTCAAATGGGAAGTTCTAAATTCTAGATTGAAATCCGAAGTTATGGGAACCTAGCCGGCCAAATAGGCCAGAGCCAAGCGTTCTCAACCGGGTTACCAAATCGAACCCGCCAACCTGGTTGAGAGTTCGAATATAAATTGAATCCGCGATAGATGAACCCATTGGAAGTTCAAAATACGCGAAGAAAAAAACAAGAAAGCCCGGGTGTTTGAACCCGCCTTGCCCAAAGGGCAAGGTTGAGAGTGCTAACCTTGGCCCATATATCGAAAGTGGGAAATTATGCTGAGGGGACGCCCTCGCACATTATCTCGGCTAAATTCAAAATCCGGCAACAAAACTCGAAATACACGAGACGGATATTGCAATAAAAACAGATAAATTACACAATTAATTCTAGTTTTGAATTAATATCCAATGAAACCAAAAAGTGTTTTTACAAAAAGAGGCCGGGATGACAACGGCATGTTACAAATTACGGGGTGCTCCCCCTCAAATTGGGCTGTGAGCCGGACTCCGGTTGCCGACCTTCCTCCTCCAAGACAGGGGCATAACTTCCCCCCTCTGCTGCGATTGGCTCCTCGACTGCCGAATGGAAAGTTCCGCCACTAATGTAGCCATAACAATCTAGCTGATCCAAGTTAAGAGACGCTTCAGGGTTAAAATATTTAACTTGGTTCACCGCATTGTTGAAAGCGGAACTAACAGCATTTTCAAGAACAGTCTGGCTTTGGTTATAGTCAGCCTGCAACTCCTCCTGCTGCGCCTTCAGCTGTTTCAGTTGAGAGGCCATCTCCTCATGTGCGGCCTCCGCCTTGGACAGCATGGATAGCTTGGCTTTGACATACCTTACTATGGCGTCCTTGCCACCCTCTACTCCGCAACAATCCGAAATAGCATTCAAGTCGGCTTGCGAGTTATGCACTGAAAGACTGAGCTTGGCCACATCAGACTTCAGAACTTGATTTTCCTGCTTTAGCTCGGCAAGCTGAATCTGCATGTTGTCCTTCTCGGATAGAATTTCAGAGTGCTTCTCGAGCAGGAGAGAGTACGGTTTCATCAAGGAAGCCGCTTTGAAAAGGTATTGCTCAGCTTTCTGAAGCTCCTCCGCTTCGGCCTTGGAAGGAGCAGGAGAACCATAGAAGGAAGGTGGAGCACGGGTCACGCCACGTAGCTCGGCCGTGACCCCCATCTCCCATAATGAGCCCCTCCTTAAACCAGCAGGCAGGGGAGAGGGTGGGGCGCTACCCCGTGCAACAGCTACCACGGCCCGGGTGGTGCCTCCAGTAGTAAGGGGGGTCTCCTCTGGCTCCCCATCCAACCAATTTTCACCATCATTGGTCAGATCCAAGATGGAAGTGCCATGATGGGGCTCAGGGTTGGATGAACCCGCACCCAGGGAAGGAGCAGCAACCTTCGTTTTCTTTGAGGGGGGGGGACGGGCTACACCCTTGCCCCGCAAAACCCGGCAGTAGTCAGGCACGTCATCCGAGCTAGGGTTCATGGTTAAACCTGGCAAACAAAAGAAGCAAGGTTATCAGCATAATCAAGGACATATCAGATTCCAAAGCAGGAAAAAAAAAAACACGAGTAAATGAAAAAGAAAGAAAAAGAAAGCAATGTTGAAAAGCATACTGGGTTGATCGCTTGCAACAGAGGACTTAGCGACCAAAGACGCAACACTCATATGACCCTGGGTATGCACATGGGCAGCTTGTAATCAGCCGACTTGCGAAGGTAATGTTGACGGGACCAATATAATGGGAATTTCCCCTCATCTTTTTCCCCAACAAACCACGGCTTCTCATCGGCCTCGGCCACGACCTTGAAGTACGCGCCTTTGAAGTTTTTGAAGGAGTCACTATATACAGAAAATAACCTCCTAGACGGCTTACTAATACGACCCCGGATACTGGCCCAACCCTTCAACTTGGGAGGTTCAGAACCGGAGCGTGGGGTATAAATGTTAAAAAAATACATAAACAGGGCAACGGAACAGTTAATGGACAGGGATATGCAGAGTTGCTCGAAGGCAACAATATACGCCCATCCGTTAGGGTGAATTTGAGTGGGAGCTAAAAGGAAGTGGTTTAAAAGACATATAATAAAGGGGGAAAAAGGAAAGCGAATACCGATCTTGGTGATCAAGTCTCGGTAAAAGAAGAAAAAGGGAGGCTCTTGTGGATTCCGACCTGAGCACACTGGCTCATCCTCCGCTGGACAGAAGGTATTAAAACCTATCGGGTTACCAATGGGTAACCCGGATATTTCCTCTGTGGTCAGGGAGGACCTAAAACTAAGGACTTCCTGGGTCACCCAGGGAAATTGCCGGCGCAGACTGACATCTACCGGGGCAGAACCTTCTTCAACGACCGCAACCTCGGCTTCCAGCTCGTGGTTAGATGAGGTAGTCTCCATGTTGAGTTCTGCAGAAGGGGACTCCATAAGAACCTAGAACAGCAAAATGGGTGGATTAAAAATAGCAAAAGAAGCAAAGTACACGCACCTGAGTTAAAAAAACTACAGTGTGAAGAGCTCGAAGAACTATCTGAAGAGGTCATCGGAGCTGGACTTCTAAGTCCGACATAGTGAAAACAACTGCCTAGGACAAGATTCGCCATGAAGTCATTACCACTCCCAATAAATTGCGCGCTGAGGTGAACGCAGTTGAAGCAGGGATTTGGATTCTGGGAAAGGGAGGTCGACGGTAGGGGCTGAACAGAGGACGGATTCAAGGAAACTTGATCTCGAGGACCAGTGATGAGAAGGGGAGACGACCTAGGTCTATCATCTAAGGAAGGGTTGGCGCTCGCGGGCACACAGCCCGCGATGCGGTTAGATGGCAAGGACCGACCTCGCCTTGAGGGTCGAGACCGCCCTTGACCACTGGGACGAGATCCCACTGGTGGACAGCGTCCAGACCCAGAAGCACGACGACGACGCTCGGGCCTAGAAACCGGCAGCCGACGTCCACGGCTAGAAGAGGCACCTTGGCCTCGAATCACCTCCTCCTCAGCAGCTTTAGCTTCCTCCTCTGCCAAGATCTCATCACTCCGGCCGAAAACACGGGGACAAGTGGCCCTCCTATACTCATAAGGAATTCCCTTATCCATGTTGGAAACTTTTCCAAACAAGAGCAGCAAACGCCAACCAGCGATAGTAAGAAAATTGAATGCAAAGAAGATGAATGCAGAGGAAGAATGCGAAGGCAGACTAAATGCGGCAATGAAAGCAATAACCACAGGAATGCAAGCAACGAGCAATAATGAAAGGCAAGAAGATAAAAGAGACCAGAAAACTCATACTTACAGAGCAAGTGACGTTAAAGTATCGAACGGAGAAGTTTGATGCCACCAGAAAACCTTGAAAGCACAGATGTCACAAACCGCAAGTGAAACAACGAAAGAAGCAGAAGGTGAAGAAAGGGGGGGAAACATCAGTAAAATAGGAAGAGGGGAGAAGTTCAAGGGATTTGACCCGCGAAAACGAAAAGACAGGGGTAAAAACGTAAATGCAAAAGCAAAAAGCACCTGACAAGACAAAACGATTGATATCTGTACAGTCGCAGTCGCATTAAATGCCAAGACGGCGCGCAGATAATCAAACGATACGCATCATGATGACTTGAAACACGTG